>BLBF01000019.1:23979669-24074410 GCA_015471245.1 Laticauda colubrina
AGACAGACAGACAGACAGACAGACAGACAGACAGACAGACAGACAGACAGACAGAATGTGACAGTGGCAGCACTTTGGGAAAGTAGAGCTACTTTCCCAATTTGCTGCTGCCGCTGAGTTCAACGCCCCAGCTCCGCAGGCTCACCTACTGACCCCTTGCCCCACTCTGGTGCAACAGTCAATGGGTTGAGTCTGCAGGGCTGGCACCTCGAATGCCCCCCTCTCACCTCTTAGCATCCCCAAGGGGGCTGGCAGAGGGGTGCTAAGATGTAGCAGTGGGGTGCTCGAGGTGCCGGCCCCGCAGGCACACTCCATTGACTGTTGTACCTGTCAGCATTTAAGATTTTCTTCCTTTGCTTTGCATCTTTCAGCTGTCATAAGTAACGGGTGGAGGAGGGGGGACATGGTTATGGGAAGCAAGCTGAAAGTGTTACAAAACAGAACTGTATAAGTTGGGGGAAAGGTTCTTGCTTAGGCTTCTATGCTATGCGCAGCTGCAACTCTTTATCAAAATATGTCAGGGTCAATGGACAGAGGCCTCATCACCACCTGGAAATGCCCACATGATGCTACACACAACTTTTAATTGAATGAGCCAATTGAACTATGGGGGTGGGAACGTTGCCATCACTTTGTATATGTGATTTAAGCTCGCATTTTCTCAGATTCAGAATTCTTTTGTTCCTACTACTTGTCCAGTAAAAGATATCTTTTCTCTAATTAATGGAGTCTAAGTATTTATTTCTTGGATTTTGAATGGAGCACCATCTGACATTATTCTGAATCTGACTTTAATTTTCCAGAAAATTAATAAATTTTCTTCCAAGGGGGTCTGAACACAATGTCTAATCTATCCAGCAACCAAGAAGACCTGGGAATGACTGGAGGACCAGATTCCTTGCTGTTAGAGGTGGTGGGGAAGCTGACTTGTTAGCATTAATTAAGTCTTGGTGAAAAACCAGCTGTAAAACCCAAATGGTCCCTGGGAGTTGGCTGGAAGGAACCTGAAGAAAAGCCTCCTCCAGGAGTGACCACTACCCATCGGCATAGAAGAGGAGAGCCATGGCAAGAGAAGGAAAGAAAGAATTTTTTGCTAACTCGAGCCCTGCATCTTCTAAATGAAGCTGTTGGAGAAATTCAGACTGTACAGAGGTAAGAGAGGGAAGAGAGGGAGACAGCCCCAGCCAGAAGAATCAGAGCAGCCACCCCCATAAATCAGCCTGGGCCGGCAGAACAGGCAGCAGTAGCCCAGGCCCCCCCGGCAGGGGGAGTAATTACCAGAAGGCATAGAACTCCAAAGGTGCCTCTGTTGGAAGTAAAATATGGGTGGGGGGATCCCAAGGAGTTAGGATTCTTTCTGGCACAAGTCTGGAGCCATATGGAGGAATATGGGGAGGATTTTCCTGGAAAGCAGCCAAAGTTTGATGTGTTACCAGGGCTCTTGAGGGAATAGCTGCAAAGTGGATGGTGACTTTGCATAATGATAATGCCCCCCAGCTGATGAATTATGATCTATTCATGACTGCGCTGCGGGCCAGGTTTGAAGACCCACTTGCTGAACATTAGGCTAGAATTAGGATGAAGACCATAAATCAGGGGCAAAGATCTGTGACCGATTACACCCAGGAATTTAGAGAGCTGGTCCTATTCGGGGCTGGTCCCAAGGAGCCCTGATAGAAGTTTTTAAAGATGGGTCGAATGAAGATGTACATCAAAGCTGTATTGCCAGTGAGCTGCAGCTGTGGTATGTGCTGGCAGCAGAGGTGGAAACTGATCTGATCCAAAACAGACACCGGGAGGCCTTGGTTGGAGCAAGCTATCCCCCACCAGCCTCGAGAAGCCCCCAAACCTCAAAATGGAGGGTCAGCAGCAAAACCCAAGACCACTGCATGCTTCTGATGTGGGAAGGAAGGTCACCGGGCTGCAGACTGCCATGCCAAACTCGAGCCAAAGGGGGCACCAGGAGGAAGTAGAAAACCTGAAAAAACCCCAGCAAAGCCTTGCAAAATGGCGTTTAAAGCAGAGGAGGTTGTAGAGATCGCCCCTCTGAAAGAAGAGGAACTGAGAACTCCAACCTCTTCTGAAGAGAGTGAATCCAAATCGGAAGGCTACTCACTAGTAAGTCCAAACAAGGGTCCTATGACCATTCCAGTGAGATTAAGGGTACCATGTCAGGAGCCAAAGGGGAAATGTTGGCCTTGTTAGACTCTGGGTTCACAAGATGCGTAATCAGCTCAGAGGTAGTGGAGAAAATGAGCTTAAGGCTAAAGACTTTAAAAACACCCATAGTCTTTTGCCAACTGGATAGATTGGTGGCTGGGGGTGGCCCTGCACATTTCATAATGGAACCAGTAGAAATGACGATGGGGAAGCATAGAGAGACTTTGTGTTTTATTGTGGATCCTGGGATGGAGCTAATACTGGGTTTGCCCTGGCTCCAGAAATGGAACCCCCATGTTGACTGGAGGAGAGGATCATTGCGCATATGTACTGACCAACCCTCAGAAAGGGAGGGACAATCTCAACTGAAACCCAAGAATTCCACAGAGCTGGCCTCCACTGGCACCAAGAATCTGAGGGGGGAGGGGAAAATTCCAGAGGAATATTGGGACTTAAAGGAGGTATTCAGTGAGAAGGCCTCGGACGAGCTCCCCCCCATTGCTCAACAGATTGCAGTATTGAAATTTTGCCAGGAGTGAAACTCCTAAAACTGAAACAGTACTTGATGACACCGAAGGAAGTTGATTTATCAAATGATTTAACTGCACAATTAAAAGAGGCTCTAAAACTTGATGATTGATTCCTTGCTCACTCAAATAACTGTATGATTAAAGACAGATTGGCATGGGTGGGGACCAAATTATATGTGCCAGCAAAGCTGAGAAATCAAATATTAAGCAAGCTCATGACTCTAAAGCTGCTGGACATTTTGGATTCATGAAGACTTGGTTAAAATTTTGGTGGCCTATCTTGAAAAAGGACATTGAGACTTACGTGGCTAGCTGTCCTATCTGTGCCTCAGTCAAATGGTCTCCTGGTAAACCAGTAGGCTTACTACAAAATGTGGCTAAACCAACTGCTCCATGGAAGGAAATCTCTATGGATTTTATAGTGAAATTACCTGAAAGTGGGGGAAATACAGTTATTTGGGTAGTAACATATTTGTTTTCCAATCAGCTACATTTCATACCTTGTGTGAAAATCCCATCTGCAAAAATGTTGGCTAAACTGTTTATGTTACATATCTACATGTTACATGGGGTTCCTGAATGCATAATCTTAGACAGGGGTGTCCAGTTTACCTCAAACTTTTGGAAGGAGTTCCTGAAGTTATTGGGCTCTGCCCAGGGCTTAAACTCCACCCATCACCCACAAACCAATGGGGCTTGTGAGAGAACTAACTCAATATCAGAACAGTATCTTAGATGTTATATAAATTATCAGCAAGATGATTGGGCTGACCTATTGCCATTTGCCGAGGTGGCATATAACAATTCGGTACATAATAGTACTGGGTTTACTCCATTTAAGGCAGCTTCGGGAAAAGACTTTGTACCCATACCCGAACTTCCACAGGAGAAACCTAACATTTAGTCACTAGATGAATGGATAACACAGCTCCACCTTACCTGGCCAGTTACCTGTAAAGCATTAGATGATGCTCATCAAGCCCATAAAAAATTTGCAGACAAAAAGAGAACTCCACAAAAACCATATCAAGTTAGTGACAAGGTCTTTTTATCCACCAGATATTTGCAGACCTAAGTATGTTGGACCTTTCCCAATTGAACGAATTGTGAACCCTGTGGCAGTTCAATTGAAATTACCTAAAACCCTCTGATGGAACCACCCTGTCTTCCATGTTAGTTTATTAAAACCTGAACATACCTCCGACTTGAGACTGACTCAGGTCAAGCCCCCCATGCCATTGCTAATTGAAGGTGAACAACATTTTGAAGTTAAAGAAATTTTGGATTCTCGAAAACAAAGGGGTCGACTCCAATATTTGGTTGTTTGGAAACATTTTCCTCCTTCCCTGTCCAAATGGGTAAATGAGGAGGATGTTAGAGCTCCTAAACTTGTCAAGGCATTTCATAATAAATATCCTGATAAACCCTAAAATATAGTATGATGATGTTACATGTATATTTTCTATTATCTTCTATTTTTTATCTTTTATAGGACTAACACCTCTTTTGCAAAAGGGCCGAATGTCAGCCTTCAAGATTTTCTTCTGACAGTATTGCTCTGGAGCCGACGCCTCAGATGTGGTGGTGGCGGCTTTTCCCAATGTGCTGCCGCATTTGAGGCACCGGCTCCGGAGCAGTGCGACAGTCAATGGAGGTGAGCCTGCGGGGCTGGCACATCAAACGCCCCCCTGCTGCATCTTAGCACCCCTCTGCTGGCCCCTTAGGGACGCTAAGAGGCAAGAGGGGGACATACTATTTCCTCCCATTACACATTTCCAATGTGTAATGGGAGCAATAGTATGCAGCATACGTTGTAGAATTTAGATTCAGATGCCATGAAATTTAGCAAGCACAGCTAGATATTCAAAACCTGAATGGGCACTATTTCACCTCAGTGTAATGGTGCAACAACTATAAATCCATCAGAAAGCTATAGATAGTTTAATTCTGAACTATACGTTCAGTTATGGTTCTGAGATAGGACAAGGGAGTTAGTTCAAAGCCACTAGTCCAAGATATTTTAGAGTTAAAGTGAAGTCCTCAAGGAGCTTTATATTTGGAGTATGTATGTATGTATGTATGTATGTATGTATGTATGTATGTATTTCCTATCTTTATTATTTTTACAAATAACTTAAGGTGGTGAACATATTCAACCCACCTTCTTCCTCCTATTTTCCTCATAACAACAACACTGTATGTGAAAGAGTGTGTAGCCCAAGGTCACTCAGTCAATTTTCATGACTGGGACTAGAACTCACACCTCCCTGGTTTCTAGCTGGTGCCTTAACCAATAGATCAAACTGATTCACTAAAGAACTAAATAATGGTATTTCTTGCATTTTTAGTTCTTCTTCTGAAACTTGCTTCTCATGTGAAGAGCTAATGATAAATTGAGTGAGATAATTGAATTATAAGAAAACAACGAATGATTTATTTACTTTATTTGTAATTCCTTTGTTTCCTGCTGATGATCATATTTAGATTTTAAGTAAAGCTTTACAGTATTCAGAATGTTTCACATTTATTATCTTATTTACTTATTTAACCTAATGGTCTCATGCACACTTAAAAATCATTTTGAATGCTCTGGATTACTCACTGAGCTTCACACTTGCTCTCTACTATTTCTTAAAGAAGCAATTTTTGCCAGATTTTCTCATGGGCCTGAAGATGAATTTATTTATTTATTTTATGTATTATTTTATTTATTTATTTATCAAGCATGCATTTGATAATATATATATAAGTATAAACATGATTATTAATACATGAAATAGATATGAATGGTAGGGAATGGTAGGCATGTTGGTGCGCTTATGCACGTCCCTTACAGACCTCTTAGGAATGGGGTGAAGTCAACAGTAGACAGTCTGAGATTAAAGTGTTTGGGGTTCGTGGAAGAAACTAGAGTCAGGTAGAATATTCCAGGCATTTACCACTCTGTTGCTGAAGTCTGCAATCTTCTGCAATTTCTTGTAATCGAGTTCTGTGCAGTTTACCCTGAGTTTTTATCTATTGTGTGCTTATGTATTGTTGAGGTTGAAGCTGAAGTAGTCATTGATGGGTAGGACATTGTAATGGATAATATTATGTACTACTTAGGTCAGACCGAAGGTGGTGTAATTCTAAATTATCTAAGCCTAAAATTTCAAGCCTGGAGGCATAGGGTATGCTATTGTGAGTAGAGAAGTGGAGGACTCTTCTCGTTGAAATATTTCTGGACTCTCTCAATTGCATTAATGTCTGATATGCAGTGCGGATTCCAGACAGATGAGCTGTATTCAAGAATTGGTTTAGCAAATGTTTTGTATGCTCTAGTTAGTAGTACAATATTACCAGAGAAAAAGCTTCTGTTCTGACCCAAGCTTTGTTCAAATCAAATAAACCCAAAGTATGTATAAAAGCAAACTGTGCAGCGCTGTTAATTCTGTGCATTCACAGCCAAGAGTCATTCAAAACTAATTGTCCCAGATAAGAGCAAGCCCTTTCAATATTGCAAAAGGCTGCCAAGAACAAAAGTCTAATTGCAGATAAATATCCAAAGCCAAAAGTTTCAAAAAACAAATCAGAATAAGCAGAGCTTCAATGAGGACTGAGTAGAAAGAACTTCTTTGCTTCCTGCAAAAAAGCCAACCCCAAAGGCTGGCTTTTATCCCTTATGGGAGGGGCCATCACTTTCCAGCCTTACTTCCAAGTCACCTATGCTGCTTCACCTGCTCTTTCCTTCAAACAGCTTTGTGTTCACATGCACTGAGCACAGGCTCCCCAGGCTCCTCTTCGTCACTGCTGCCAGATTCTACAACCTCCGAAGGCAGCACCCCACTCTCCTGGCCCCATCCCTACATCACATGCAGGCTCCTTGTCCTAGTCCTTGCTATTAGAGACCTCAGCCATCTGCATCTGCTGCCAGCGAACCACAAAAGCTTCTCAGGATTAGGTTAACAACTCTTAATGCCTTTATGGCAATGTTGTTACAGTGGGCTCTAGCACTTAGATCATTAGAGATGAGAACTCCAAGATCCTTGACAGAGTGAGAGTTGTCTACAAGGTCTTGTCTGTCCAGCTTGTATTTTATTTTCTGATTTTTCTTGCCAATATGTAAAACAAAGCATTTGTTTGTTGAGATTTGAAGTTGCCATTTGTTTGACCATTCTGATATGTAGTCAAGGTTTTTTGAAGTGTAGCAGCATTGTCGGTGGTATTGAATATTTTACATCATCATGAAAAGAATGCAGTTTCTTTTAATATGATCACAAAGGTAATTTATGTAAAGTATAAAGAGAGTTGATCCTGGAATGCTGCCCTGGGGAACACTACTGTTAATAGGTATGGGATTTGATAGGGCGTTCCCTATTTTGACCATTTGTTGTCTGTTTGACAGGAATGCAGCTATTCAATTATGCAGGCGTCCAGAGATGCCATCAGATTTTAGTTTTAGGAGTAGTTTGTTGTGTACCAGTGAATCAAAGGCTTTACAAAAGTCTATGTAAATTGTGTCTTTTGCTTTGCCCTGATTGAGTTGTGTAGTCCATATGTTTTTGCAGTGTAGGAGTTGCAGATTATAGGATATATTTTTTTTCTGAAATCAAATTGTTTATTAGAGAATAAGTTGTCTCTAAGTGGAGGGTAATGGATTGGTTATAATTGATTCCATGACTTTGCAGGTGACGCAGCATAAAGAGGATATTTCAACAAGGCTGGGCTTTCCCTTTTTGAAGAAGGGGGTGACTGTGGCTATTGACCATAGGTTGGGCAAGGAGCTGGTCCTGTAATTTTTTTTTCAAAGATTATGCTTAGAGGTTCTCTTATAGCAGTTGATAGCTTTTTTAGGAAATAGGCACATAGTCTGTCGGGTGCAATAGATAGAGATAGTTTTAGATTCCGTAGTGCTCTAATTATTATTAATTATTTTTTATTATTTTTATTAATTATTTTTTATTAATTATTAATACTTATTAATTATTTTCTTTAAAATTGATATGTATTAGATCATTGTAATTGTCTGTAATTCTACTATGAAATATTGGGCATGAACTATTGCAGTTTACAAATGCTGATCCAAAAGAATGCGTTCAAGAAGTTGGCTTTTATGGTTTCATCGTTACCGTTAGGTCCTATTAGTGGTGGGATGGATCTTGAGTCTTTAAATTTGTTGTTTACAAAATTATAGATGGCACAGGTGGATTTTATGTGCAGGTTTTCCTCTTTTTTGATTTGATAATTGTTGCATTCAGTCTTTATCTGATGGCATAGGTTTTGTAGAATAACTTTAATTACTGTGAAACTAATGTAGCTCTTGAAGGAGCAGCACCTTATTCCAGGCTTTTCTGGAAATCTGAAAAAAAAAAACTTTCTCAAGATATGTTTGGCTGTTTCAACAAATAGCTAGAGATGCTCTGCTCACCCAAGCTTTGATGAATGTCTTTGGAAACAAACATTGCTGAAGTATGCACAATCCTCTTATAGCTCATGTAATAAATACAGGTACTCCTTGAGTTATGACCATTTTTTAAAAGATGGTTTGAAGTTGCAACAGCACTTTAAGTGACATAGCCTATCCTTAAAGTTATGATTATCACACCACCCAACCATCATATGATTATAAGACAGGTATTGGACAATTGGCTTGCGTTCACAATGGTTGCAGCATCCTGCATTTACGTTATTGTGATATCTGACCTTCCCAGTTACTTTCCAATAAGCAAAGTTAGTGGGGGAAACTGTATTTGTTTAAAGACCACATGATTTGCTTAATGACCACGGTGATTTATTTAACCTTATTTAAAGTTATTGTAATTATTATTACAATCAGGTCTGATCATCTGATCACTTAGCAATTGTATTGCTTAGTCACTGAGATTTCAGTTCTAATTATGATTGCAAGATGAGGATTACATGTAAGCAAGTTGCTTTGCTTCTTTCAGACTAAGTTCAAAGACTGTGATTAGTCAATACTACATTACTATAAATATAGAAAATACTCTATTCTGCCTTATATTTTATTCAAGTATATGAGTCCTTTGAAGTAGTCTAGGAAACCAAAACCCTGAGTACTAATGCTACCTTTATTGTAACATTACAGTAACAGAATTTTGAAAGTCTGAAAGCAAGTTCTTCCTTTCCCTGCCTTTACTTTCTAGAGAGTTAGAAATCTGAGATGCTTCCTCTATCCTTATTCTTTTTGTAGATTGAGATAACTCTTGTCTGACTGTTGCAGTTCTTCCTTCTTTCTCCTCAGTTTATTCTCACAGTCTATTAATGATTCCCAATTAAAATAACTTAGAAAATAAAATCTTACAGCTCAGTTTCTGATTTGGATAATTTCCATGCTAGTGATTTATAGTATCACTCAGTCATCACAGTGGTGATATGCTACTAATGCAGATCACCATTGTGATGCAATTAACAGTATAGGAAATTAGCATACATTTTCAGTAGCAAATAAAATTACAAGTTGTAGTTTGAACTAGTAACTTCAGGAGAAAGTTTTCATTAAGATGATTCAGGGCTACCTAGATTAAGGTTGTTATGTATAGAATTTGGTAGACTCCAAATACCTCGATCTGATTGGTGGAGAAGGCCATTCTCGGATTGGTTACTTAAGAGCCATTCTGATTGGCCCGCCAAATGGCGGGAGCACTCAAACAACTGTCACTGGCCACAAGCTACGAGCAAGCCACTATAAGAACGGCTGCCATGGCTTGAGCCAATGTTCTGTTACCAGTTACTTTACTGTTTGAATAAAGAGCTGTTTGTTAGAACCCAGTCTCGCGCACCTTATTTCTGAACAGAACACTGGCGACGAGGATGGGATCCTCGTAGAAGGTGAAACCGAAGCACGCGGCAACCAGAATTGAGCAACAGGGATGGCCGGTAACAATGCGCCGCCCACACTGTTCAACCCAGCCAAGGAAGATTGGGAGTCATACATTGATCACTTCCTAATGTTTCTAGAAAACAATGAGCTGCAGGAGATATCTGACCAGAGGAAGAGGGCTGTATTCCTCACGCACTGTGGACCAGCCATTTTTAAAATGGCAAAGGTGCTAGCTAAACCAAGAGATGTTAAGCAGATGGCATGGCCTAAGTTGAACAGAATGCTCCGAGCCCATTACGTGCCTGTGGTCTCCAACCTGATCAAAAGGTTGCACGAGTTTTACAAAAGAGACCAAAAGGAAGACGAGAGCATCGGAGACTTCATAGCAGCCCTGAGAAATTTTGGAGGAGCCTGCGAGTTCCAGAACATGGATGAGGCCATGAGGGACCGCGTGTTCCTCGGCTTGAAGGACGCTACTCTCCAAAGCAAGCTGCTTAACAGACTGAATATTACAGTGGCCGAGGCCATCGCAGAAGCCACCGCCAATGAAGCAGCCAAGAAATCCGCAGCCACTATGCGCCACATGAACGCAACTCCAGATCTGCCGAATCAACCCCGAGAAAAGAGGGCAGAAGGAAGCAAGAAACAGCCCACAGCGACTGCCCACTATGAAGATTTCAACTCCCCGAGTGACAATGATGGCAACAATGAAGATGTACATAGGCTTCAGTCGAACAAAAAATGGCAGGAAAAAAGAAAAAGCAGGCAGGAATTCCAGTGTGCTGGATGTGGAGGCAATTACCCGCGTTCAGAATGCAGGTTCCTAGATGCCATCTGTAAAGCTTGTGAAAAACGGGGGCACATCGCAAGGGTTTGCCAAAACAAAAAGAGCTATAGTCCTAAAAGACGCAGCAGCACACACCCCCAGAATCAAAGAGAGACAAGCCGGAAACAGGTGGAACCGTGAGAGCAGAAACCGATGAACGAGCAACAGAGAAGAGACGCACCAGACAATAACCATCAGAAATGCCAGGGCAGCTAACGTAAAAAAGGTCTGGGTAAAAGTGAACATTGAAGGGAAGCCCTGTGAGATGGAAGTAGACTCTGGATCATACTTATCAATGGTATCTTGGGACACAATCAGACGCCTGATACCAGACATCAAGCAAAGAGAACTGGAACAACAAAAACTGATATTAAAGTACTACCAGGGAAACCAAATCCTGGTAGTGGGCCTTGGACATTTCCTAGCTGAATTTAAAAATCACACTGAAATCCTGCCTTTAACAATCGTCGACTGTGATCACCCTAGCCTGCTGGGTTTCAAATGGTTCATGCTCCTGGGAATCGGAGTGACTGGGATCAACAGCATTGCTGTGGCCAACAGGGAAGAGAGCCTGTTGCAAGAGTTCTGGGATGTATTCGACGGGACCCTAGGCAAGTACAAGGGGACTCCAATCTTGTTTAGCTTAGACCCAAAGATAGCTCCCATCAGGCTCAAAGCCAGACGTGTTCCCTTTGCCTTAAAACCAAAAATAGATGAACAACTAAACAACTAAACAAACTTATAGCACAAGGGGTGTTAGAACCAATCGACCATGCCAGGTGGGAAACACCCATCGTGACTCCTGACAAACCAGATGGGTCAATGTGCATCTGTGGAGACTATAAGGCAACCCTAAATCATGTGCTCCAGCAAAGCGCATACCAGTACCGGTAGTGCAACACTTATTGCACTCACTAGGGGGAGGAAAATTTTTGTGAAGCTCGATCTCATACAAGCTATCAACAGCTACCAATTGACCCCGCAACTGCAGAGGCACAGACTATAGTCACACACAGGGGGGCATTCAAGTGCAACCAACTACAATTTGGCATTAGCGTTGCCCCAGGCATTTTCCAAAGCCTCATGGAGCGCCTTCTGAACAGAATCAAGGGAGTCATCCCTTATTTTGATGATGTACTGGTGTCAGCAAAAAACGCAAACCAACTAGAAAGTAGACTAAAAGAAGTCTTGCAATGATTCAGAGACGCAGGGCTTAAAGTCAAGAGAGAAAAATGTAAACTAGCCACCGATCAGGTTGAATTTTTAGGCTATCTCATAGATGAGCCAGGGATACACCCCACCCAAAAAAAGATAAAGGCAATCAAAGACACACCTAGACCTAAGAACAAAACTGACTTACAAGCATTCTTAGGTCTCATAAATTTCTACAATGTCTTCCTGCCCCAAAAGGCAACCATAGCAGAGCCATTACATTGACTATTAGATAAAAAAAAACTGTCTGGAATTGGGGCTACTGAGAACAAGCAGCATTCCAAAACATTAAGGACTTATTAACATCCAACACCATTTTAATACAATACAGCAATACCCTGCCACTGACAGTCACCTCTGATGCATCACCTTTTGGAATTGGCGCCATACTGAGCCACCAGTTACCAGACGGCAATGTCTTCCTGCCCCAAAAATCAACCATAGCAGAACCCTTAAATCAATTGTTCAACAAAAAAACTACATGGAAATGGGGCCACTGGGAACAAGCAGCATTCCAAAGTATCAAGGACTTATTAACCTCTAACACCGTTTTGATCCAGTACAGCAACACCTTGCCTTTGATGGTCACCTATGATGCATCACCTTTTGGAATCGGCACCATACTGAGCCACCAGCTACCAGACGGCAGAGAGGCACCAATCACCTTCTACTCCAAAACACTGTCAAAATTGGAAAGAAACCATAGCCAACTTGACCGAGAAGCTCTCGCAATCATAACCAGCATCAAAAGATTCCACAAATACCTTTATGGTAGGACTTTTTCAATTATCACTGACCACAAACCCCTGCTAGGGGTCCTAGCAGGAAACAAACCAACCCCGAACATTCTATCACCAAGAATGACAAGGTGATCTGAATTCCTCACTGCCTACAACTACACGCTCATCCATCACCCAAGAAAGACCATCATCCATGCCTTGAGCCGTTCCCTACTGCCCAACACAGAAGATGACCCAGCTCCCACTGTCTCCACTCTCCAAATCGAGGCCTGGCCAAATCTGCCACTAACCGCAGCAGACATCGCTAAACCTACCGTGAAAGACCCACTGACAGCTCGAATCCTGCATTGGGTAGGTAAAGGTTGGCTGGATGAAAACAAAAGAGAGACTTTTAAACCTTTTCACACCCGACAGACTGAACTGTCTATTGAAAAAGGCTGTATATTGGGGGTTGGGGGGACAGGGTGGTAATCCAAGAAAAATTACAGGAAGAGGTGTGCATGTTGCAGGAGGGGCACCTGGGTATAGTCAAAATGAAAGCCCTGGCCAGGAGTTATGTCTGGTGGCCAGGGCTGGACAAGGACATTGAACGATGGGTGAAAACATGTCATGACTGCCAAAAATTGTGGCCTATCCCCCCCCCACTGGCACCATGGAATGGGAGACTCCCAGAGGCCCATGGTCGAGACTGCATATTGTCTTTGCTGGGCCAACAAAAGGGAACACCTATTTTATAATCATGGACGCCTACTCGAACTGGTTAGAAGTCATTCTTATGGCATCCACTACCACCGAGGCAGTCATGAAACAGTTAAACAAACTTTTCACCATGCATGGACTGTCAGTTGTAATAGTTTCAGATAATGGGCCCAGTTTACCACTCTAGCATTTGAGCAGTTCTTCGCTGCACAGGGCATCTGACATGCCCTGACAGCACTGGCTCATCCAGCTTCAAATGGACGGGCTGAATGCATGTTTCGTTATACTAAGGAGGACCTAGAAAAAATGGGCACGGGGGACATGCAAGATAAACTTAACAGATTGTTAACACTCCAACATATCACCTCTAGCACAACAACCAACAAAAGCCCAGCAGAACTCCTCATGGGTAGGAAATTGCTCTCCTACCTCGATAGACTGCACCCCACATATACCTGGGACAAACCCCCTGACTCCTTCAGTAAATACCGCTCATTTGAAATCGGCAATTTAGTCTACACAAAAAACCTTACCGGGGATCCATTATGGCTTCCAGCTACAATTACCCAAATCACAGGCCTCTGGTCTTACCGACTTGTTTTGGATGACGGTAGAACATGGAAGTGGCACATCGACCAGCTTCGCTCTTGAACACTAGAACGCAACACTACACCAGCACCGCAAATAAACAAACCCAAAAAAACTGAGGAGGGGGGGAAACACAAAATAATAAAAAAGGGAGAGACGAACCTCCAATAACATGACAACAATCCCTACAAGAAACTCAAATAAAACAAAAAGAGCACTCACAGTTAGACGACCTCCAGAGAAGAAGTCCGGGAGGAGAAGAATGAGGCGAGGCCTTCCTGGAAGGAGACAGCCAGGCCAGCTTGACCAACCCGGACGAACCAGGAGGGAGCGGCGGAGCCACCTCAACCGGCCCGAGAAACTCAAGGATTCACAGTAACTTTGTTGTATTCATGAGCAGAGAAATTTTGATTTCAAGGTAGCTGCTGCCCCTAAAGTTGATACATTTCATTCCCCCCAGTGTCCTTGAAAATAGTAGAAGTGTTTTTCAGATAATCTTATTGTCTTGGCTGTGTGATCAAATAAATATATATCCTTGTTCTTGTTTAAATAAATATCTAAAAGAGAGGTGTATGAAAATCAGAACCCATCTTCCTCTGTTACTCTCCTATAGATGATGTGCAGCACTGTATATTTATATCTAGAAAAACTTAATGCTAACAACTATGGTAGTCTATGCAAGCATCATTATATTTGGCACAGTGGTAGGTTTCAAAGTGGTTTACCACTGGTTTGGTGGGCATGGCTTGGTGGGGGCGCATGTGCACATTTTGTGCATGCGCAGAGGCTTTCCCACTCACCTCCTGCAACACTGCACTCTCTCTGTGTCTTCAACAGCTGATGCACAGCAATCTGCTGTGCCACGCAAAGCAGCTGCGCTTCAAAAGCAGGAAATAAAGGTCAGTATTGGAAGCCTGGATGGACCTAACAGCAGATCGTCGGAGTGAACTGTTTCTCTGCCAGATGATCTTCAGAGATACCGGTTCAGCTGAACCAGGCCAAACCAGTAGAATACCATTCCTGATTTGGTATTTGTAAATGCTAGTCAGAAACAAAATTCTGGATACATTTGGAAACCTGAACTCCTACCACTTGGAGATGAAGAGGCATTGTTAATTACTATTGTTTTCAAAATAAAAGTCTTTGCTTTATCAGTATTTTAATGCTTATTTTTATGCTGTTTCTCATTGTAATGTGAGCTTAGAATATTGTCTTTCCGAATTACATTCCTTCTTCAGGACAAACCTAGAACAAGCATAAGCTTAATATATATGCAGTAGCCACTTCAGCTGAATTCAGCTCAAAGAAATATTTGTCTTTACATGCAATTAGGAACATATATCAAAAATATGATTTAGTTTTTCTAGGACTTGCAATTCTTGACCACCAAAAATATTATATTTAATGGGAAGAAGTAATAATATTGCTGTAGTAAAGAGCCGCACCTTAGATAGAAGGAATAGACCAGCTCAAGAGAAAAGAATATCACAACAATTAAAATCCATAAGAAAATAGCAAGGGTAGAATAATACACAATATTCTTATTTTCCAGTTCTGAAATACTTCGCCTTATCTCATTCTACCCTACTAGGCAAATACAGTTTCCATTTTCTCAGGATTTGATATTGGTATATTTTAAAAGAAGCAAAGCAAGTCAGACTTGGTTAGTAATTGGATAGAGACCATCAGGCAATTGCAGAGATCTAGAAAATCTAAAGTTGTCCCACTTTTTATTTTAACTGCTTTATTATCATAGGTAAGCCATAATCTGTGAACATATTACTGAAAAATGTTTGGCTAGAAGATTATAGGAAATATAGTCCCGATTTAATCTGACTGGTGGATTTGCATGAGCTATCCAAGATCAGAGCATGACATCCTTGCATTTGGATATATCTCATCTGTAAAATATTTTTGAACTCTGTGCTAGCCTTTCAAACATTGGAGGAGTTACTGTTTATAACAATCCATAAGCCTGATGTGCATCATTGCTTTTAAAATATTTCACATCATATGCAGAATTCTGTGATTAGTTCAAGACAATATATGTTGATTGGTGAGAAAGATTGTCCATTTTTAAGACACTCAAAAGAAATACCCACAAGTGATAACTAAAATTGTGTCTTGCATGAAAAATTAGTTTTATTCATTCTAGTAATTTGTATAAACCAATATCTGTTTATTTCCAATACCAATTCATCATCTATATTATTGGATGAGTGAGCCATTGAAACTGATTTCCGCATAAGGACTATTATTAGTATACCTATAAGCCACATAAGAAAATGCTTAAAAAGTTTGTTCCCTTTATGAAAACAGACTATCAGTTTGCTTTTTCCCCAATAATTAGAAACTATATAAATTTAATTTTATGGCACAGGATTAAAATTCATTTGTGTGTGTCTCTATTACTTCTGTTATAATGTTATTGTTTGGTGCAATTTATTTAGAATATTTAATATATTAAATTAATCTTTTAGAATAAATATATTCTACAAGCAAGAATTCTCCCATGTCTCTTTACATCTATATAGTTTCTATTAAAAACAGATTTTAACAAACTAATTTTCAAAACAGAGACATGCTGACCTATTCTATACACACTTCTTAAAGCATATGAGTCTACTAAGGAACACTATCTCTTTTGTTCAATAGTGAGATTTTTTTTATTATTATTATTACTATTTCCTTCTGGTCTTTTCTGGTTTCTGGTCTTCAAATAAAGCTAATTACAAAAAAGAAAAAAAAAGTTGGAACTGGTGGAGAGTGATCATTTAAAGCCATTTCCTTTGCAGAAAGGAACAAAAAGAAGTACCGAGGGCATGGATAGGCCTATAAAAAAAGAAAAGAAAGGAAAAGAGAAAAACCATCTAATGAGGATGTTGAGATAAGTGCTTGTGAAGAAAACTGGCAAAAAAAGAGCTTTTAGTCTAAAATCCATAAATAAGTGGGCATCAGATGGGTGCTAGAACATTTATAACAAGAGAGGCCACCAAGCTACATCCCTCTATGCAAGAGCTGCAACCTTAGAAATATTCTTTCTTAACAAGCTATTTTCTTTTCTTTTCAAATATTAATTTAAGGGGGGGAAAAATACTTGAAAATTAAGGTGCTTTTATTCATGTCTTTGAATCCATTATAGAAGCAAGCAGGCAGGCAGTGGGACTGCTTTATCACTATAGTCTAATATAATGTTGAAAATGGGCAAAGTCCTTCTGCGTATGCACAAAGAAGCTATTTGAGGATTGGCCCTATGATCCTTTGATGATCATGATGCTTCTGAAACTGGAATGATATATGTTCTGCAGATGAACCTTTAGCAGAAGGCATTAAAATGTCTGATCTTGCATGGTGGTTCTTTCTGTCTTGTCTTGAATTAACTAATTAACTAGAGATTCATCCCTGTGCAAAGACATATGCACACCAGATATGTAAAGTTATGTCTAATTATCAGAAAAGGACTTGGTCCATGAGCATTGCCTAAATTAGAATTTAATATTTCTTTTTGAGAGCATAAAAGAGAAAAATAATTTGAAAAGGTAAAGGGACATAAGAGGGGGAAGTACAGAAAATTTCTTTCATAGTTTTGGGCTGCTCTCCATTTTGAAACTGGTAAGCACAGCTGATCAAATCAGTCAAAATAATCTACTCACAGCCTGCTTTGCACCAGTTGCCCAGCCTTAGTGGTTTTAATTACTGTGATTTCTGCTTTTCCTGATCTAGCATCTTTTCAATATGTAGGATATACCTTAAACTGTCTACCATGTACCTCACTCCATTCCTAAGATGTCTGAAAGGGGGCGTACATAAGCGCACCAGAGTGCCTACTGTCCCTGTCCTACTGTACCTATTTATTCATACTCATTTATTATGTGTATACTTATACCTGTTTATATTTATATCTTTATATGTTACGTTCATACTTATACTTGTTTTCTCATACATGCTTGACAAACTAAACTAAATAAAATAAAAATAAATAAATATCAACATCCTTTGCTAACCAAATTGATTGGTAATTATAGATTTGATATTCTACACACAGGAATAACACTGTGTTGGAGAAGTCTAAATGAAGGCTGTATGCTCTTTCATAACTATTTTATCAACCTGAGCTGAAGATTTGTTACATTGAAATCAATAATCAAGAACTGAAATATGTTGACACTACTTGAATGGCCTCAACATGCTATTTAAATTATCAGAAAGAAGCCTGACCATCTTAAAAAGTAGGATGAACTATTTTTATCATTTGTTTTGCGGCCCTTTCCCCTATAACCACTATAAGCTCTCTCTCTATTCTTTCTCAGAAATCTCTATTGATTTATCAATTATAATTATAACTATATTTATAACCCACCTATTCAATCTCAGTCTCAGTTTAATTGATAATTATTAATTGCATCAGTAGAGTTTTCTTACTGAGAAATGTGTGTAGCAGTTTATTTTTGGCTAGAAAATGAACAGTATTGTTACTTGAACATTTAAAGAAGCTTGAAGTGTAGCATAGGAATTTTAGCTGGTTAATGAAGCCTGAATATAAAAATGCATAACAAATTAGACAGAAGAACACTTCAACACTAACGATTCTCTTATTTTCAAAGAAGTGAAGTATCTATTTTCAGATATTGCGATATTAGATAATTAAGCATTTTAAAAATAATCATTAGCACTTTGAATCAACCTTAGGAACAAATGTGGAGTCATTATGAACCCTTAAACATTGGTATAATATACCTCTAACTTTGTCAGAATCTTAGTAAAATTTTGGAGTTAGTGAACTTAATTTTCAAGAACTATTCAACATATCATGCATTATATTACTCAAACCTAGAAGCTCCTAAAGGAGCATCCATTTGCCAAGTGTCTCTTTGGTTTTCCTGCATTCCACCATTTCCTTTTTCCTAAAAGTTGAGATGTGGTTGGTGACAATCTATGAAGCATTCATAGTGCACATATCCTGTTCTATCCTTGTTCTATCAGTTATTTGATTTTATGGTTGATTTGTATTCGTAGGAAACTGCATTATTGGACAGTTTAAAAAAATCCATTCAGACATGTTTTTGTTTCCTTTATTTACTTATCTGAATAATTTCAGTAAGGTTGTCTTGGCAATGAAGCATTAGGTTGTACATTGCCTAGTCTTCACAAATTCCCTTCACACATGCTTGGCATTAGCTAACATTGTCTGTTAAATGAGTTAGTTATAAATTATAATTATAAGCTACAGCACTTTAATTGAGCAATCATTTGGGAAAAGCCATGTTGAGACAAGAAATTAAGAGTCAGAATGGGGAAACCAAGTGCTGTGAATTATATTGACATCATCAGATTAATTCTAGCGTGATGTAAATATGATATTTTCACCAGTGATGATTTTTTTATATTCTAGTGCTTTCTTTCCTTAAAAAACATTATTTTGATAGCACAGCTTTAAAAATTTAGAATACAATGGCTACAGTTTGCTGTAAGATGCATGTGGGTATTATAGTTGAGGGCAAAATGTCTAAATATATAAAATATATTTTATAAAGCTGTTTTTTTTAGAAGAATAGATTATAACTTTATTACGGTCATAGACCAACAATAGACATCACTATTTACTATATGTAAAAAACATACTGACACATTATAACACATTAATAGTGATTAAAACATCTGTTAAGAAAATACATGTTCTCAAACAGTTAGGGGCACTCCCTGGTTTATATGAGTGGAGAGCCAATAGGTATGTGTGTAAATATCATTTTCCAAAGTTTATTCTATCTCCAAAAATTGTCACAAACTGACAGCTATAATTCTGTAACCAATTTTTTTCTAGTAGACATTGCAGCAATACAGAATTTTGCTACTGCACTCATAATAGCTGGGTTTGAATCCTGGAGGAGAAAGTCTACATAAAAATTGTCTGCCCTCCCTGGCAATCTCTCTAGTAAGGGGAGAATATACAATGACCTATAAACTCTGTATAACTCACAGTACAATAATACATATGAGATATCTTCACAGTACAATAATACATATACATACCTGTTCTGCTATTGGTGTTTTCTTCTACCTGCCCTGAAGGAGTGCTGATGGGAGAATATTAAATCTGCCTCTGAAGAATGTTATTCTTTGTTTGGGAGATGAGATCATTTAGATATCTTGCTGATTCCCACACTCCCTGTTTAATTCTGACCCTGCTGTGGTGTGCCAACCAGGAGTGGGATTCTACAGGTTCACACCTATTCTCTAGAACTGGTTGTTAGAAGAAATTACTGGCCTAATCCTGTAAGGAAGACAGGAAGGAAACATTCTGATGTTGCTTATAGAAACTGTCTCTCTGTTAACCCTTATTACATTCCTGGCAGGACTAGACTTCCTGTCTCAGGAATTTCTCTGGCGTCTTTTTTCCCTCCTTTCCTGGTACTTTGCTTGTGTGGAGTGACCATTCAAAGTTACAGTGGCACTGAAAAAAGTGACTTATAACCTTTTTTCACACACACTCAGCATCTCCACAGTCATGAGAGGCCAGGCAAGAAGATGCCTGCCTCAATGTGAATGATGTTGAGTTGGCCACACCCAGCCAGTCATATGATCACCAAGTCACTCCCACCAATTAAGCCATACCCACAGAACCAGTTTTTGAAAAAATTGAATCCCACCCCTGGTGCCAACCTATTTAGTTCTTCTTGGAACTCCATGTCCTTCATTCTATTGATTACTACTTACTTTGCTTGGTCAAAGCCTAGGGACATTAAGAATACTGGTGAGAGCCCATAAGAGCCCAGTTTGTGGTCTATTGCCTGTTTCCAGGGGGAGGGGTAGTTATCAGTCAGTACTAGAGGGGTCAGTCCCTCTGGGAAGAAATGCATTTTTAGCCAATGAATGATCATCATCTTCCAGGCTCTTACCTGAATTTGAGGCATGCCTGTCTCAATTCTTACCTGAGCATTTGGAGTTCCTTTGGATGCAGCTAAGATGGCTCACAGGAATTTGGTTTGTATAGGTTCTAGCAAGTTTTTTTTGGAAAGGATTCCTGTTTGTGCCCCATATAGAATTTGTGCCAATGTTTTGGCCTCAAAAAGTTTTAAGGCTACAGATACTAATTGCCCTCCACTGGTGTAAAAAATAAAATGTTTAATGGCATTTGAGGACCTATAGGCTGCTTGCAATGTGTGATCCAGGTGTGCTTTCCATGTCCCTTGTGAGTGGAAAACCACCCCAAGATATCTGAATGTCCTAACCTGTTCTAAACTATACCTTTCTATTTTCCAGGAATATTTTTGTCTAGGTCTTTTAGCAAAAACTGAAACTTTTGATTTATCAAAGTTAAGGACCAGCTTATTCTGTTTACAAAATTCAAGTGTTACCATAATTGCTCTCTTCAGTCCTATTGGAGTTTGTGAAATTATAGCAGCATCGTCAACATATAAGAGAACTGAGATTTTACATTGTGCTACATTAGGAGGATGTAAATCAGGGTTCTGTAAGAGGTTGAGCAGAGGGTTAACGTAGAAGTTAAAAAGGGAGGGGGATAGGATGCAACCCTGCCATACCCCTTTTTGTACCCTTACAGGGCTGGTTAAAGTCCCTTGAGGATTACACTCACTTTCAAAGTGGAATTAGCATACAATTTTTGTATGAAGAAAAGGAGGTATTTATCAATGGTAGTGTGTTTTAATTTCTCCCAGAGGGTGTTCCTGGATATTGAATCGAAGGCCTGCTTAAAATCAAGGAAGGCCACCAAAAGAGAGGAATTTTTTTTGTTCATATTTTTGAACCAGATGGTGAAGTACCAAGATATGATCCACTGTAGATCTTCCTTCTCTAAAACCAGCTTGCTCATCATTTCCCCAATCTTCTAGTGATATACCAGAAAAGAGATGTATTTTTTGTCTTGACTGCTGCAATTAATTGATGCCAAGACTCCTTCAGAGGCGCACTTTTCTTTTCTTTTCACAGGGTCTTATATTGTGCCTTCAACTGCTTTAAATAGTGAGCGTGATCCTGAGAATGGGCATTTTTCTTTAAATAAAGTTTTATTTGGGTTTTCACACATACAAAATACAAGTAAAACATCCTTTTTGAAAATAGCATGGTCCTGGATGAACTTCTTTATACAGACACAGAACTCAATTTCATGCACCTTTTTGTGTTCTATTCCATATCTTACACTATTCTACATTTTCTATATAGTTTTTCCCCCTCTATTAATTTTCTCAATTTTATTTTGATTATCTCATCTCAATTCAAATCATTATATTTATACTTTTGTCTGTTCTGTTTCAATTTCATATTATCTTTTTTCATTAAACAAATTTTCTCCTGTTGTTACTAATTGGAGCATGACACTTTTATATCTTTTAATTACATCCATTCAACTCTTATTTAAACTTCAATATATACCTTAAGGTTATGACCTTCAATATAATACATAATACATAACTTCCAATCAAATTCTGCTTGGTACATTCTTATAATACACACTATATTCTTTTTTAAAAAAGATTAGAAATATGTTGTTGGCTCCGTCGATCTCGGGAGATCATGGAAAATTCGCGTCATGGAAATGGACATGAAATGTGCTGAGTCTGTGATGGAACCATTCTCGTCCTTTGCATTCTGTGTGACCGTTTTTCTCGCCATCAGATATTTCTTCTTTCCTCAGCTGCCTTGATGATGTTCCTGGTGGCTGTTCGCCAACCTTGGCGATTTGAGGCCATGGTCTCGAGCTGAGAGGGGTTGAATCCGCCAGCTTTAAGATCTTGCTTGCAGACGTCCTTGTAGCGGAGAGCTGGGCGTCCAGTACGCCTTGTGCCAGTGGCAAGCTCTCCAAAAAACATGCTTTTGGGTATACGGTCGTCGTCCATGTGGATGACATGGCCCAACCAATGCAGGCGTCTTGCTGTCAACAAGGCATACATGCTTGGCAACCCTGCCTTGGCCAGGACGTCAATGTTGGTTATGTGATCTTGCCAGGTGATACGAAGGAGTCTGCGGAGGCAACGAAGGTGAAAGGCGTTCAGCCTGCGCTCCTGATGAGAGTAGAGTGTCCATGCTTCACTGCCATAGAGGAGGGTACTCAAAACAACTGCCCAATAGACTTGCATCTTTGTGTTGGTAGTCAGCATAACATTGTCCCAAACTCGTTTTTTCAGGCGGGCCATTGCTGCTGCTGCCTTGCCAATCCTAGCGTTCAAATCAGAGTCAAGAGAGAGGTTGTTCGCAAGTGTAGAACCGAGATAGGTGAATTTGTTTACCATCATGAGGGTGTGTTCGCCAATGGAGATGCTTGGAGCACCACTGACATCCTGGCACATAACCTCTGTTTTCTTCAGACTGATGGTTAGTCCAAACTCGTTGCATGCAGCTGCAAAGCGGTCAATAAGTCGCTGCATGGCCTCCTCTGAGTGCGCAGCAAGGGCGGCATCATCTGCAAAAAGTAATTCTCTGATGAGGACTTTCGTAACTTTCATTTTGGCTCGCAGACGCACGATGTTGAATAATCAACCATTGTTCCTGGTGCTTATGAATATGCCGTCATCAGACTCGTCAAATGCATATGAGAGGAGTAAGGAGAAGAATATTCCAAAGAGTGTAGGGGCAAGAACGCATCCCTGTTTGACACCGTTTTTAATTGGGAAGGGTTCAGAGCACGACCCATCGAATTGGACAGTCCCATTCATGTCATCATGAAAGAACACGATCATTCTCAGAAGCTTGGGGGGGCATCCAATGCGCTGGAGGAGGGCAAACAGTCCATCTCGACTGACCAAGTCGAAGGCCTTGGTTAGGTCTATGAAGACGAGATAAAGCGGCGTGTCTCTGCTCACGGCATTTCTCCTGGAGTTGTCTTACGGAGAAAACCATGTTGATGGTCGATCTGGCGGTTCTAAAGCCGCACTGTGCCTCTGGGTAGACACGATTAGTGAGAATTTGCAGTCTGTTGAGAAGAACATGTGCGTAGGCTTTACCGACAGTGCTTCGCAGCGATATACCACGGTAGTTGTTACAGTCACTTCTTTCTCCTTTGTTTTTGTACAGCGTGATAATCTTGGCGTCACGCATGTCTTTGGGTACAGCTCCTCCCTCCCAGCATTGTAGCAAGAGTTCATGTAGGTGTTCCAGGAGAGAGTTATCTTTTGCCATCATCACTACTTCAGGTGGGATGTTGTCACTGCCTGCGGCCTTGCCGTTGGCTAGGGAATCGATGGCTTTACTAAGCTCTTCCATTGTGGGTGGGGCGTCCAGCTCATCCATTCCGGGAAGTACTCGGGTTTTCTCAAGTGCTGAGTTGGTGACAGTGGTCTTTCTCGAGTAAAGTTCCTGGTAGTGCTCTGCCCACCTTTCCATCTGTTTGCTGCGGTCAGTGATGACTAGGCCTTCCATTGACTTGAGTGGGGTGATCTTGATTGCACTTGGACTGTAAGCCTTTTTCATTCCTTCATACATTCCACGCACATTTCCCAGATCGGCAGAAAGCTGGATGTTCTGGCAGAGATTAAGCCAGTAATCATTTGCACAGTGCCTAGCAATCCTTTGTGCATCGCTACGAGCAGCACGGAGTGCTGCGAGTGTCTTAGTGGATGGGTCTCTCTTGTAGGCGAGAAGGACATCATGCTTCACAGCTATGACGGGTTCGATCACAGCGGCTCCTGCCTCAAACCAGTCTTCTTGTTTCCTTTGTTTTCTGCCAAAAGTATCGAGAGCAGTCTGGAACATAGCCTCATGGATGTGGTTCCACCTCAACGTGGCACTATCTGTTGGACAGTCTTCCAGAGCGTCGTTGATGGTTCTGGCAAAGCATTCACGTAGCTCAGGTATAGCGGTTCTGAAATATAGGTAATTATAAACCCTCATTCCATTCCAATTCAGTTCTATCATTAATAATCATTAAAATCTTAACATCTTTAACACTTCTTTTCAATTAAATATCATACTTCCTTAAAGACACATATAATCTCCATAATTAATTTTCCCTTATTTCTCTTCAAATATGTTTTGTAAATCATTAAATATTCATTTTATTACGTTTGTTTATTGACAAGCATTCTACTGAATTACAATAGCTATTTTATCAAACATTTTAATCATACATTGTTTCATATTTTCTAAAATTATTTCTATTTCTAATATAACAATACTACCTCATGTACTTTTGCAGAATCCTTTTTTCATTAGATTTTCACCCATTATCTCTAAATAGGCCCTGTGTCTCTAAATTTTGTTTCTGTCCTTTATAACTTCTTTTCCTTTCTTTCTTCCCTCTCTTCTTCTCCCTCCCCTTTTTACCCCCTTGTCTCTTTACTTCTAATTTGCGCTTCTGCATTTCCTCCTTCTGTTGCTTTCTGATTTTATACTTATTTTTCACTCTATTTTGGGGGGAGTTGTTTTTCCCATTCTTAAACATTCCATTCTCTTTCCCACCTTTCCTTTTTTCCCCCACTTAAGATTACTTGTTCATTAAAGATGGCTTCTTCTTTGTCGTAATCTTCTTGTTCTGGAGGCATTTCTTGTTGTTTCTCATAGTTCCAAATCTCCATTTCCAAGAACTGAAATACGAAGCCAAAAGAACCTCTCCCTTCTTGTGCATCTTCTTCGTACTTTTTAAGTTCCATTTTCAACTCTTCTAAAAGTGGAGCCATTTTAACCACTTTTAAACAACCACCCGATTGATTTTAGTCATTCAAATGCAATAACTAAGAATCCAGAGATCACCAAATATTCCAGATAGTCCCAAGCTGTTTCTTCTTATTTCTTTTTTTCATTTTCTCTTCCTGGGGTTTTACTATTTTGTTGCAATGTTTCAGTTAAGATATATCTTTTGGAAGTCTTGTTGAGATTTTGCTGTAAGTTCTTTTTAATTCCAGGCAATCTCCTTTCTTCCAGATCCTGCCCTTTTATCCTTTTCCTCTCCTTTCCTGTTTTCAAAAGCTTTTGATTATCCAAAAATCTTTATTATCCCTTTGACTTTTTATTTTCAGCATTAAATGCCTATTAATGTCAAAGTAGATTTTTTTCCAATTTCTTGCTTTGTTGTAATGATGAGGCAGTCAAGTTGTTTGATCATGAACAACTGAATCATGATGATCTTTATTGGTGTATAGTCTTGCATTTATACACATTTTTAGTTATCCTTCATCATTGGTTAACTTTGGTTGCTGCTTAACTTTGGTTACTGTTCAACACAGTAATCCATACAATTAATAATCTCTAGTTAAAGTCTAACATATGTTTACTTCCCCTCTCTAATACTCCTTTAGATGAGTGACTTTCTTTGCCTGAGTTGTATTTGTTTTGAAACATTCTTTATCTGAGGTTTGCCATCCAAGATTGGAACATTCCTGCAATTACAACTCTACATATCCTCATTTTTTTATTTTAAATGGAGGATTCAAAGATTTATGAATGTATCACAATTGTAGAGGATTAAGAGAGGGGGTGTAGAAAATAGCCAGGAGTGTGAAATAGATTGTAGTTGTGAGGCAATAAATGTAGAAGACATGATCAAGTTAGGGGTGAAAGAAATTTGACCAAATGCCATTGGGGGCTCATAGTACAAAGTAATATTTGTGCCATGGGTCATAAACATGTATTGGGCATGACGAACCCACAAATTAGGGTGTCAGAAGTGTCATTTTGAGCAGAAACACCATTAACTATAAACAAGAAAATACAAAGTAAAATGGTAACAGAGTTAGCAGGAATAATAGCAAAAACAGCAGCAACAAGAGTCTGAGGTAATGAGGCTTGCTGCAGTTGTTGCTGAGCTTGATATGTAGTAGATTTAACCTGGCCTCAAGTGATGGGTTGCGGGTGCATCAACCTTGGAAGACGGACTTCCGTGATCAGATGAAGATTGAAATCCGGAATCGGGTTGTGAAGGCCCTGATGCCATGCCATGATACGGACGAATACTGCGCTAGAACCCACACTACTTGTCGAGTAGAAGGATCTTCCACAGCGATGTAACCGTGACCCCAGGTGGTCAGCAGTGGAGGCCCTTTCCAGATTGGATCTGGAGCTTGGTGATACTTTACCAAAGGCCTTGCTAAAGATTCAGTAGTTCAGAAATGCAAATTAATAGGTGAGTCTGCAAGATAATCTAAAAAGGTTAAATAATTCCAAGTATATAATGCTACAGCAATGAGATTTTGAATTTTTCACAGATGGTAAGGGCCAGACTCAGTTTGTAATTGTTTCTGAAGCAATGCCTTAAAAGTACGATGAGCTCGCTCAACTATAGCTTGACCCTGAGAGTTGTAAGGAATTCTGTGCACTAAAGTGATATTCCATTTCTTACTAATATAAGCGGAGCCATTGTCAGTTTTAAACTGAGAAGGCTGACCCATTACAGCAAAAGAGGATAGGCAATGAGAAATAATATCTGAAGTATGTTCATGTTTTGAAGCAGTAACCCAAAGGAAGCGTGAATGAGTGTCAATAGACATATGAAGATAACAGTATGGCTTAAAGTTTGAAAATTGAGTTACATCCATTTGCCAAATTTGATTAGCTTGGGTTCCTCGTGGGTTGACACCCACTGGAAAGGGAACTGCCAGTTGCTGACAAGCTAGACAAGCACGGACAATATCCCGGGCTTGAGATAATGAAATTTTAAATTGCTTTGCAAGCGATTTGGCATTTTGATGAAAATAAGAATGGCTAGCAACAGGATCAGCAAACAAAGATGCAACATTCTTTAAGGATTCATCTGCCTTCCAATTTCCTTCAGTCAAGGCATTAGTAAAGGGAGTATGACTTTGAATGTGTTCTACATACAAAGAATACAAGCGAGTTTCCAAACTATTCTTTAAAGATAAAAACAAGGGTAACAAATTCTTATCCAAAAAGAGAGGACAATAAGAAAAGGGAAGAGATTGCATAGCTCAATACTAAATAGTATTGAGTATCAACGATGAAGTTAATAGGTTGATCATTGAACAATTGTAAAACCAAAATCACAGCAGCCAGCTCAGCACGTTGAGTTGAAGTCTGTGTGGCAATAAATTTAGAATACCATTGTTGTTGAATCTCCCAGACAACCACACCCCTTGTAGGTGATCCATCAGTAAAGACTGTTAGAGATTTAGAAATAGGATTTCGCACAGAAATGGAAGAAAAGGCCAGATGTAAAGTTGTAGTAATCACTATTCTAGGATCCTTGGGGAAAGAATACAACAAGTTTCCCACATATTGAGAAAAGGCTATCTGATATGATTCTGAATTCATCATCAAATGCTCATGTTCAACTTTTATACGAGTGAAAGCTATGCTAATGAGATCCTATCCTGTAAGATGTAAGGCTCGTTTACGGCCTTTAATAATAAAATCCTGTAATGCTGATTGATAAGGATAAATGTTTCTAGGCAGGGTAGCTGACAAATTAATCCATTCATGAATGTTGACCGCTTGCGGGGATGCATTAGAATAAAGACATCCCGTGGGTAAGGGTGTAGTGGGAAGAATAACTAAGCAAAATCCTATTGTTAAGGATATTATCCTGTCCACGTATCGATGCTTAAACTAATTCAATATTTCTTGAAGGCATGTTTTTTGAAGATCAGTTAATACAACTAGATCTCCTGGTGATTGTGCTCCCTTCAAAGACTGAAATAAGGGCAACATATCACCAGTTTTAATGTCGAAGAATGGGCGTGCCCAATTCATAATGCCAAGTAATTTTTGCCATTGTACTAATGTATATGATTTCTATACTTGTAATCAGAAAGAATTGGAATGGAGAAATTGTGCAACATTCTATGTCCTAAGTAGGTATAAGGTTCTACCTTTTGAATTTTGTCTGAGGCTATATACAATCCCTGTTATGCCACAATATCCATTAACTCTTTTAACAAATTAGATTCATCAAAATCTGGGGCTGCTATCAATATATCATCCATATAATGATAGACTAAATAGGAAGGAAATTTATTCTGAAAGGGTTGAAGGGCATTATCCATGAAATATTGACAAAATGTAGGGGAATTAAGCATTCCCTGAGGCAACACTCGCCAATGATATCGTTTTGTGGGCATACAATTATTAAAAACTGGGACAGTGAATGAAAATTTTTCTGTGTCTTGAGGCTGCAAAGGTATAATAAAAAAGCAGTCTTTAAGATCAACTCCCAATAATTTATAAAAATTAGGAATTAAGTTAGGATTTGGTAGACCACCAGTAAAGGACCCATGGGTTGGATACATTTAAATCATGAAAGAAACACCATTTCCCATTTTTCTTTTTTATAACAAAAACAGGAGCATTCCAAGGACTAGTAGAAGGTTCTAAATGACCAGCAGCCAATTGTTCTTGAACCAATTGTTGTAAAGCAGTGAATTTTTCTGTTGATAATGGCCATTGTTCCACCCAAACCGGCATAGAACAGAGCCATTTAAGAGGAAGAGCCATCATCGAGAATCAAATGGGCATTAAGAAGAAAAAGGATATCATGCCCCCAAATATTAGTATGAATATCTAGAATGTATGGTTGTAGGAAAAAGGACTTACCAGCAGATCAAATTGTGATATGTAGTCAAAAAAGACTTGGTCTTTTGATGGGACATTCCAGCCTGCTATATTCCAGGTTATAATGGAGAGGGGATCATCTTTTGCCGCTCATCAGGAAATTTGATTTATACAAAGGAAGTTGTAAGGTTGTTGAAATTGACTGAGATGTTGTCGCACACAAAATTGGCTTTCTCTAAAAGGAGAGGAAAAGCTGGATTAAAACAAGGGTTCTTGTATCTAATTTTTAATACATAGCTTAACTTTTAATTTTGGATACAGTGCTGTATGAAATTACTGTTATCCAAAAAGGAAAAAAGAAAATAATGTAAATCCATTGGTATTGTATGTAAATTTCTATGATACAACTAATGACACACTTGTCCAATAAAGTATTCTATTCTATTCTATTCTATTCTATTCTATTCTATTCTATTCTATTCTATATTATCTGGCGAGACAATGCAAGAAGGATCTGAACACCTATCCTCTGCAAGGGAGAAGTCGTCTTAACAACTTATTAGTCTTGTTCTCTCCTGCAGAGAATAGGTGCTCAGATGTTGCTTTCTGCCTGTTTTTCTTAGGAAAATGCTAAGCAGCCCCTTCATTCTATCTATAGTGAAAATGAATGTTGATCTGTTATAAAGTTAGGGAGGGCAGCAGCAACAAATAGAAAGATCATCTTGCATAAAAAGGAGGCAAGCTGACCATTCCATCTGGGTTCAAATATTACCATAATACTGCAGTGTTGCATCTCTCACCCTTCAGCCAGAAACTCACAAGGTGATTTTGATCCCATAATTTTCAGTCCAATCAACCTCATAGAGTAATATTATTGGGGATTAATGGGCAGAAGGAATGTTATGAATGTTAAGCCCCTGTCACACTGCACCAATGGATGGAAAGAGGATGTAAAACGGAGAAAAACACTTGCCATCCATTGGTTAACGCGATGCTTCCATTCTGTACTCATTGCCTCCGTTTTGCTTCCTCTCTATCCATCCAGCATCCGTTTATTGACATTTCATCCGCTGAAAACGTTTTGAGCTGCTCAAAGCTTTTTGAGCGGAAAATGTATCCAACGCATCTGTTCTGCATCCACAACGCATACGGGGGACATCCGTTCTGCATCCGTCGGCATCCGTTACGTGTCTGCTACATCTGCTAGGCATCCGCTGCGCATCCGCGCAACTCAAATCCACTCCAGCGGTAAACAGACACAGGGAGGAAGCGGAACGGATGCGGAACGGACGCGCAGCGTAAGTAGCACGGACGGAGAAAGGATGAAAGCGGATGCAGCATGCAAAGAAAGCATTTAAAATGGAAAAAACGTTTGCAGAGGGGACCTATCTCGGATATTAAGGATGTCTAGAGGATGCCTAGAGGATGCAAAAGGACACCTAGTGGAAAACCTATATTGCCTATAAAAAGGGGGAGGAACTCACCTGGATCTCACTTTCAGACCAGAAAAGGAGACGGCCAAGAAGCGTCTGGGTCCGAAGATGGATCGGGAGAAGAGCAGAGTACGGACTGTACAACAAGCTGATGGTGGAGCTGAGGAACGAAGACCCTCGTGCATTCCAGAACTTCATGAGGATGCCTCCAGCCATGTTTGATGAAGTTGTGCAGCGGCTGACACCCAGGTTGACCAAGCAGAGCACCAACTTCCGGCCCAGCCTGGACCCTGGGCTGAAGGTGGCACTGACTCTGCACCACGTGGCCTCAGGGACCACCTACAGGAGCATGCAGTATGGCTGGAGGATGGCACACAACACCATCAGCATTGTTGTCAGAGAAGTGGTGCAGGCCATCATCGAAGAATATCTGGAGAAGCTCCTCCAGTGCCCCTCCACTGAAGAAGGATGGAAGAAAGTTGCAGAGCAGTGGTATCAGAGGTGGAACTTCCCCCACACCGTTGGAGCCATAGATGGCAAGCACGTGGCCTGCAAAGCTACAGCCAAGTCGCGGTCCACTTATTTCAACTACAAGGGCTTCTTCAGCATCGTCCTCTTCACCATGGTCGATACTGACCACAAGTTCATGTACATCGATGCTTCAGGCAACGGGTCAGCTTCAGATGCCCAGGTATACAACACCAGTCATCTGAAGGAGGGGCTGGAATGCAACCTCATCATGGGCTTCCCAGATCCAGAACCCCTGCCCAACAACACACAAGATGTGCCCTACTTCATCGTGGGGGATGGCGCCTTCTCCCTCAGAATCTACCTCATGAAGCCCTACACCTCCAGATGCCTCACCCATGAAGAGAGGATCTTCAACTACAGGCTGTCCAGGGCGGTTGGTGGAGAACGCCTTTGGCATCCTGGCCAACAGATTCCAGGTACTTCTCACCACCATGCAGCATCGCCCAGAGACCGTGAGGAGGATCGTGGAAGCTTGCTGCATCCTGCACAATCTCATGTGCACCCGCTACCCAGTGTTGCAGAACTGGCTCGTGGACCTCCAGCAAGGCAATGGGGACATGGAGCCTGGGGAATGGAGGCAAGGGCAAAACCTGATAGACACTGAGGATGTGCAAGGCCCCAACAGAGCCTCACGTGAAGGGAAGAAGCAGTGCAACCTCCTGAAACACTGGTGCAACTCCCCAGCTGGAGCAGTGGAGTGGCAAGAAAGGATGGTAGATAATTAATGGATGCTTCCTTCAGCCTGTCTCATCACATGGATGAGATCGGGCCAAGTATGTTGGGTGGGCCTACAATGAACAGGGCATTTAATAAAGAGTTGTGTTGATGTTGACATGTGTGGATCAATGATTACATTAGTATTGATAATGAAGGGCCATAGGTGTGGCATCTGGGAGGGTGGACCATACAGTCCAACTATGCTTTGACTGGAGGTTTATCTATCCCCACAGCTATCTTAACCCATCCCACAGATATCCTAACCCATCCCACAGGTATCCCTGCCCACCCCACTGCTATCCTTATCCATTCCACAAGCATGCAAAGGCTTAAACCATTTCTAAAAGTTTCCACCAAGACTTTATTTAATAAAATAAATGAGGCAAGTGTGTGAAGCAAAGATAATCTTTATTAATAAAAAGCTGTAAAAGAAAAATGACCCAAGTCAGGTAGCCACCCAGTCTCTGGCACACTTATCAGTCACTCGGAGGTGTGCCCAGTCTCAGGGGTGAACGGTCCAGGTGCTGTGGAGGTGGCTGCTGCTGGAGTGCTGGTCTGAAGCCCCACTGGGGTGCCTGGCCCGAGAGGACAACAGGTGATGGTGTGTTGAGGAAGCTCTCAGACAGCTGGCTCAGCCCTGTGATATTTAGAGCTCCTTCCTCCATGCCATGAGGTGTCAGTCCCAATACCGACGACAGATGTACTGAGGCCGGGCTTGGCTGTGGGGTGGAGGAAGGAGCAGTGTAGTTGGGCTGTCTGGTCTGCAGCTGGGTGAGGACTGGCGTGGGTGGCATCAGTGGCGTGGGTGGCATCGGTGGCATCAGTGGAACCAGTGGCAACGGTGGTGTCCGATGAGCCTGTGCCTGGACTGGGAAGGGCTGCTGTCTGTGCTGCTGGACCTCCTGGTAGCCGTAGCTCTGGTAGGTGAGGGCCTGTGGAAAGCCTTGGAATGGGAGTGACATCACCTGGGGTGGAGGAGCAGACCTGGACCGGGTGGGAGCAGGTTCCTCTGGATCTGGAGGGTTGTGAAGCAGCTCGGTGATCCGGTCCTTCACCACCTGGTACTGGGGTTCCGCCATATCCGTGAGGTTCTTGTTGACATAGGTGAGGAAGGGCTTGCGGTTGGAGGATGAGGAGTCAGTGTGGACCAGCTGAGAGAGGAGATCTATGCTGCTCCAGATGGTGTCCCGGATCTCCAGCAGGACAGTGTGGCTCTGCCCTTCCTGCTGTCTGGCTCTCTGCCTTTTGGTGGAGGTGGAGCTGGGGGTGGATGCAGGTAGGACTGGAAGTGGTGGAAGTGCCGTCTCCTTTCTCCCACCACACCAGGGAGTCCTCCACGCGCTCCACCATGGTTAAAACAACTGTCCGCAGGTTCTCCGCTGTGGCACGCTCCACAGAAACCTGCCTGGAGACAGAAGCTGACTCTCGGCCAGAAGAGGACTGGCTCTCAGCAGGCTGCCGGAGAGAGAGGGTTGTGAGAGGGGCTGCTCCTCGGTGGCGGATCTCACCCTCCAGGAAGCTGCACCTGGCCACAACGTAGGTCTCTCTGTCTGTCAACTTGACCGTGGCCTGGCCAGATTTCTTGAGGTGCAGCTTCCCATACCAGGTGTGCATATGTTTCCAGCAGCCAAGGAGCACCTCCAATGTGTAGCCCAGACTCTCCGCCTTCTCTCTCCAAGCTGCCTGCTTCCTTTTGGTGTCTCTATAGAGTCTGTGTCCCTTCCGCCATAGATAGTCATTCTCTCTCAGCCATTCCAGCCCCTCATCCTCGTGTTCCTCCTCAATGGAGTATTGCCTCCTCTCCCGTTCTCGCATATGCCTCTTCCTCCCTTTGGCAGGACCAGATGGGCTCTCATCAGAGGGGCTTCCAGGTTGTAGGAGCTGCTCCTCCACACCACCAGCAGCACCAGCACCAGCAGGATCATCATCATCATCATCATCATCATCAGCAGCAGCAGCAGCAGGATCATCATCATCATCATCAGCAGCAGCAGCAGCATCATCATCATTATCATCCGCAGCAGCAGCACCAGCACCAGCAGGACCAGGATCAGCAGCAGCAGAGTAAGCACCAGCAGTGCCAGCAGCACCAGGAGCACCAGCAGGACCAGGAGCATGAGCAGGACCAGGAGCACGAGCAGGACGAGCAGGACGAGCAGGATGAGCAAGACTAGGAGCACGAGCAGGACCAGCAGGACGAGCAAGACCAGGAGCATGAGCAGCACGAACAGGATGAGCAGGACCAGCATGACCAGCAGGATGAGGAGCAGCTACAGCAGAGTAAGCACCAGCAGAAGCACCACTGCCAGAAGCAGCATCATCAGCTCCTCCAGAAGCAGCATCAGCAGAAGCCCCAGCACCAGGAGCAATGCCAGCAGAGTAAGCACCAGCAGAAGCACCACTGCCAGAAGCAGCATCAGCAGAGTAAGCACGAGCAGAAGCACCACCGCCATAAGCATCATCATCAGCTCCTCCAGAAGCAGAAGCAGCAGAAGCTCCAGCCCCAGAAGAGCAAGCCCGTTCTGCAGAAGCCCCAGCAGAAGCAGAGTGAGGGACAGGGGGTGGGAGGGTGGCCCTGTCCCTCTTGACAGGGCTGTCAGCAGATGGCTGAGGCTTTCTCTTCTTCCCCATGGTTGTGGGGTTGCTGGGTGTCAGCAAGGCTGGCAGGCAGGCAGGCAGGCAGGCTGGCAGGCAGGCAGTAAGGCTGGCAGGCAGGCTGTAAGCAAGGCTGACAAGCAGGCTGGCAGGGAGGCTGGCAGGGAGACTGGCAAGGCACTCGATGTTTCTGGAAGCAGGTCTTTCCTCTGAATGGTGACCTGCTTGGGGGCTGCCTCCCTTTATATCTGCGGGGCTGACGCAATGCTTCCTCCCCGCATGCGCATTGAACGCTAGGCATCCGCTAGGCATCCGTTAGGCTTCTGCTAGGCTTCCGCTGTGCATCCGCTTCATCTGCTAGGCATCCGCTGTGCATCCGCTTCATCCGCTCGGCGTCCGTTCTGTATCCGCTGTATCCGTTCCACGTCCACTTTGCTTCGGTTCTCCAGAAGCCTTGTGGATGTGCCATCCACTCCCATCCGCTTCCATCCGCTAGGCTTCCATTCTGCATCCGCTTTCCATCCGCCCTGCGTCCTCCCCCCATCCGTTCATTTCCGTGTTATCCGCTCTGGTTATGCAAATTTTTGCCGCTTTTGAGAGCGGATAACAATGGATGGAACACTTTTCTCATCGGCTGAATCCTTTTTACTAACGTTTTTCATCCGTCGGCCAGTGTGACAGGGCCTTTATGTATACTGCTTTGGGCTCCTGGAGGAAAAGCAGAATTTAAAGCGAAAACTACATTTCCTTGTATGGGATGAACCAAATCATTGTCACTTCAAACCATCAGTAAACAGTGCAATATTTCTTAATAATAATAGTTGAAAAGTAGGCAGATAGGAAGATTGAACACCAAATTGTTATCTGGAGTTTTTAGCCTAAATTTTTTAAGGCCCTGTCACACTGGCTGACAGATGCAAAACGTTCGTAAAAAGGACACAGTGGATGAGCAAAATGTTCCATCCGTTGTTATCCGCTCTCAAAAGTGCCCTGAATTTGCATAAGCAGAGCGGACAACACGGAAAGGAATGGACGTGGAGAAGATGTAGGGCAGATGGAAAGCGGATGCTCCACAGAAGCCTACTGGATGGAAGCAGATGGGAGTGGATGGCACATCCACAAGGCTTCCGGGGGAGCACAGCAAAGTGGACGCAGAACGTAAAGAGCGGATGCAGAGTGGATGCAGAGCGGAAGCCTAGTAGATGCCTAGCAGATGCCTAGCGTTTACTGCACATGCGGGGAGGATGCATTGCGTCAGCCCCGCAGATATAAAGGGAAGCAGCTCGCAAGCAGGTCACCATTCAGAGGAAAGACTTGCTTCCAGACACAGATTGCCAGCCAGCCAGCCAGCAACCCAACAACCATGGGGAAGAAAAGGAAGCCTCTGCCATCTGCTGCCAGCCCTGACAAGAGGGACAGGGCCACCCTCCCACCCCCTGGCCCTGACTCTGTTTCTGCTGGGGCTTCTGCTGCCCGGGCTCACTCTTCTGGTGCTGGGGCTTCTGCTGATGCTGCTTCTGGTGGTGGTGCTTCTGCTGGTGCTTCCTCTGCTGTCACTGCTCCTGGTGCTGGTGCTTCTGCTGGTGCTTACTCTGCTGGCGCTGCTCCTGGTACTGGTGCTTCTGCTGGTGCTTACTCTGCTGGCACTGCTCCTGGTGCTGGTGCTTCTGCTGGTGCTTACTTTGCTGGCACTGCTCCTGGTGCTGGTGCCTCTGCTGGTACTTACTCTGCTGGCGCTGTTCCTCGTCCTGGTGGTCCTGCTGGTGCTTACTCTGCTGGCGCTGCTCCTCGTCCTGCTGGTCCTGCTGGTGCTTACTCTGCTGGTGCTGCTCCTGGTCCTGCTGGTCCTGCTGGTGCTCCTGGTCCTGCTGGTCCTGCTGGTGCTGCTGGTCCTTCTCCTGGTGCTGCTGGTGCTGCTGGTCCTGCTGGTCCTGCTTTTGCTGCTACTGTTGTTGTTGCTGCTGCTGGTGGTGGTGGTGGTGTGGAGGAGCAGTCCCTACAACCTTGGAGCCCTTCTGATGAGGGCCCATATGGCCCTGCCAAAGGGAGGAAGAGGCAGACACGTGAACGGGAGAGGAAGCAATACACAATCGAAGAGGAACATGAGGAGGAGGTGCTGGAGTGGCTCAGGGAGAATGAATATCTTTGGAGGAAGGGACACAGGCTCTATCGAGACACCAAGAGAAGCAGGCTGCTTGGAGAGAGAAGGCGGAGAGCCTGGGCTACACTTCGGAGATGCTCCTTGGCTGGTGGAAGTACATGCACACCTGGTACGGGAAGCTGCACCTCAAGAAATCTGGCCAGGCCACGGTCAAGCTGACGGACCGAGAGACCTACGTGATGGCCAAGTGCAGCTTCTTGGAGGGTGAGATCTGCCACCGAGGAGCAGCCCCTCTCACAACCCTCTCTCTCAGGCAGCCTGCTGAGAGCCAGTCCTCTTCTGGCCAAGAGTCAACTTCTGTCTCCAGGCAGGTTTCTGTGGAGCGTCCCACGACGGAGACCCCCCGACAGCTGTACTACCTGTGGCGGAGCATGTGGAGGACCCCCTGACACAGTGGGAGCAAGGAGAGGGCACTTTCACCATAGCCCAACCCGCATCCACCCCCAGCTCCACCTCCACCGAAAGGCAGAGAGGCAGACCGGAGGGGCGGAGCCACACTGTCCTGCTGGAGATCAGGGACACCATCAGGAGCAGCGTAGATCTCCTCTCTCAGCTGGTCCACACCTACGCCCCATCCTCCAACCTCAAGCCCTTCCTCACCTACGTCAACCAGACCCTCATGAACATGTTGGAACCCCAGTACCAGGTGCTGAAAGACAGGATCACCGATCTTCTTCACCACCCTCCAGACCAAGCTGAACCTGCTCCCACCCAGTCCAGGCCTGCTCCTCCACCCCAGGTGATGTCACTGCCCTTCCAAGGCTTTCCACAGGCCCTCCCCTACCAAGGCTATGGCTACCAGGAGATCCAGCAGCACAGGCAGCCCTTCCCAGTCCAGGTACAGGTACATCGCTTGCCACCGGTGCCACTGATGCCACTGGTGCCAGCCACGCCACCGATGCCAGCCACGCCACAGATTCCACCCACGCCACCAATGCCACTGACGCCAGTCCTCACCCAACTGCAGACCAGACAGCCCCACTACACTGCTCCTTCCTCCATTCCACAGCCAAGGCCGGCCTCAGAACATCTGTCTTTGGTATTGGGGCTGACACCCCATGTCATGGAGGAAGGGGCTCTCCACATCACGGGGCTGAGCCAGCTGTCTGAGAGCTTCCTCAACACACTGTCCCCTGTTGTCTTCTCAGGGCCAGGCACCCCAGTGGCACCTCAGACCAGCACTCCAGCAGCAGCCACCTCCACAGCACCTGGACCCTTCACCCTTGAGACGATGGGAATGCCTCAGACTGACTGAGAAGAGTGCCAGAGACTGGGTGGCTATCTGTTGACTTTATTTTTGCTTTGGACACTTGACTTGGGTCATTTTTCTTTTACAGCTTGTTATTAATAAAGATTATCTTTGCTTCACACACTTGCTTCATTTATTTTTGTCAATAAAGTCTTGGTGGAAACTTTTAGAAATGGTTTAAGCCTTTGCATGCTTGTGGGATGGGTAAGGATAGCAATGGGATGGGCTAGGATACCTTTGGGATGGGTAATAGCTGTGGGATGGGTAGGGATACCTGTGGGATGGGTAATAGCTGTGGGATAGATAAACCTCCAGTGCAAGCATAGGGGGACTGTATGGTCCACCCTCCCAGGTGCCACACCTATGGCCCTTTATTATCAATAATAATGTAATCATTCATCAACACATGTCAACATCAACACAACTCTTTATTAAATGCCCTGTTCATTGTAGGCCTACCCAACATACATGGCCCAATCTCATCAGTGTGATGAGACAGGCTGAAGGAAGCATCCATTAATCATCTATCATCCTGTCTTGCTTCTCCACTGCTCCAGCTGGGGAGTTGCACCAGTGTCTCAGGAGGTTGTGCTGCTTCTTTCCTTCACGTGAAGCTCTGTTAGGGCCTTGCACATCCTTAGTGTCTATCAGGTTTCGCCCTTGCCTCCATTCCCCAGGCTCTATGTCCCCATTGCCTTGTTGGAGGTCCATGAACCTGTTCTGCAAGACTGGGTAGCGGGTGCGCACGAGATTGTGCAGGATGCAGCAAGCTTCCATGATCCTCCTCACGGTCTCTGGGTGATGCTGCATGGTGGTGAGAAGTACCTGGAACCTGTTGGCCAGGATGCCAAAAGCGTTCTTCACCACCCTCCTTGCCCTGGACAGCCTGTAGTTGAAGATCCTCTCTTAATGGGTGAGGCATCTGGAGGTGAAGGGCTTCATGAGGTAGGTTCTGAGGGAGAAGGCATCATCCCCCACGATGAAGTAGTGCATATCTTGTGTGTCGTTGGGCAGGGGGTCTGGATCTGGGAAGCCCATGATGAGGTTGCATTCCAGCCCCTCCTTCAGATGACTGGTGTTGTATACCTGGGCATCTGAAGCTGACCCGTTGCCTGAAGCATCGATGTACATGAACTTGTAGTCAGCATCGACCATGGCGAAGAGGACGATGCTGAAGTAGCCCTTGTAGTTGAAATAAGTGGACCGCGACTTGGCTGGAGCTTTGCAGGCCATGTGCTTGCCATCTATGGCTCCAACGGTGTGGGGGAAGTTCCACTTCTGATACCACTGCTCTTCAACTGTCTTCCAGCCTTCTTCAGTGGAGGGGCACTGGAGGAGCTCCTCCAGGTATTCTTCGATGATGGCCTGCACCACTTCTCTGACCACAATGCTGATGGTGTTGTGTGGCACCCTCCAGCCATACTGCATGCTCCTGTAGGTGGTCCCTGAGGCCAGGTGGCACAGAGTCAGTGACACCTTCAGCCCAGGGTCCAGGTTGGGGAAGAAGTTGGTTTTTGCCTTGGTCAACCTGGGTCTCAGCTGCTCCACAACTTCATCAAACATGGCTAGAGACATCCTCATGAAGTTCTGGAATGCACGAGGGTCTTCGTTCCTCAGCTCCACCATCAGCTTGTTGTACAGTCCGTACTCTGCTCTTCTTCTGATCCATCTTCGGACCCAGACGCTTCTTGGCCGCCTCCTTTTCTTCCCGTAGAACAGTTGAATGAGCCTGTAGATGGCTTCGCACTGTTCCAGAACGATGGTGGCTACCAAAAGGACTGTGTTATGATCCATGGTGGACATCAATGGATGCTGTGGAAGAGCAAGAGCCACATGAAGGCTGCAGCGTGAAGTGAGATCCAGGTGAGTTCCTCCCCCTTTTTATAGGCAATATAGGTTTTCCACTAGGTGTCCTTTTGCATCCTCTAGGCATCCTCTCGACATCCTTAATATCTGAGATAGTTCCACTCTGTGAACTTTTTTTCCGTTTTAAATGCTTTCTTTGCGAGCTGCATCCGCTTTCATCCTTTCTCCGTCTGTGCTACTAACGCTGCGCGTCCGTTCCGCGTCCATTTCGCTTCCTCCCTGTGTCCGTTTTCCGCTGGAGTGGATTTGAGTTGCACGGATGCGCAGCAGATGGATAGCAGATATAGCGGACGCATAACGGATGACGACTGATGTGGAACGGATGTTCCCTGTATGCGTCGCAGATGCAGAATGGATGCGTTGGATACATTTTCCGCTCAAAAAGTTTTGAGCAGCTCAAAACTTTTTGAGCGGATGGAACCTCAGTCGACAGATGCTGGACGGATAGAGAGGATTAAAAACTGAGGCAGTGAGTACAGAACGGATGAATCGCGTTAATCAATGGATGGCAAGTGTTTCTCTCCGTTTTACATCCTCTTTCCATCCATTGGTGCAGTGTGACATGGGCTTTAGCTCTCACTATACATGAAACAGAACATGACTGGTAACTGTTACAAGTAATTGTTGTTGTTTTTAATATTGTTCTTCCCAAACCTGGTTAAATTACCCAAAATTAGTAGAATTAATTTTTCATTGAGAATTGTATATATAGCTATGATGAACAGAGAGCTATATATGAAAAATAAAATTGCCATTTAATCTTAAAAATCAGTAAAAAGAATTAGTCATAATGTTAAAATGTCTTGTGCAATCTAAAAAACTGGTGGATTTTTTGCAGCATAAAACATAGTTGGTCACATTGGCAGTCACAGTTTGAATTGGATTTGTCATTTTTATCCAACATTTTTATCCAACTTCCCAAGGACTTGGGATAGACATGTTTTTAATGGTATTTAAGGTATTGTGACACAATTAATGAACAAATATCAACTATGCAGGACCATATATTTGTTTCCAGTTTTGAAGAATAGGTTTTTTTATCTATCACTTTATAAAGAATCCATTCTATTTCTGAAAGAATCCATTCTGTCCAGACTTTAATTTCCATGCAATAAAAATATATATTTTCTTGTTACATTAAAATTGAAACTAATGAATATATTTATTAAAAAGATGTTTATTTTCAAAATTATAGTTAAGATCAATACATCATACATTGTGAAAAGGAAAGTAGAAATATTTTGTAGTTACTTACTGTGAAGAGTCTTTGTTATGCAACTTTCTATATTTTAATTATTTATATTTCAGATACTAATATAACATGGCAATACAGATTTCTGAGATTACATTCAGCTGAAATGTAAAGTGAAAATATGTGCGTTAGTTTGAGAAATAGGGGTTGCCTAATTCTTTTCTTTAAAAAAATCAGATTTGTGCAAACTACTTGTTGGGTGTAATGTCATTAAATCAAACATTGTTATGTTGACTTCACTAATACTATACTCCTATTAACACAGAAGAAAACCTCTGTCCAAGTACATTTAGATTTAATTATTTTTAGTCTACAGGCCTATTGAGATCAGTGAGACATGGTAATTCTGGTGAAGAAAAGACAAATTGAAGACGGTTCGACTAATCTAGTGAACATGGCAAGATGTAACTTTGAACATTCACTAAATGAACTGTTGTAGGTCAAGCACCACCTGTAGTTCAATATTCAGTAAACAAGAGTCCTGGTGAAATATTAGAAATATATTTAACAAGCAAAGATATATAAACAAAGATATATTTTTTTTAAAGTTGCACCAAATTATGGACAGAACTTTTAAAAGTTTTGAAAAGTGAAAAAAAATCCTCTCCAGGTTAAAATCAGTTGCAATGATTAAAATGAATATATTAATTAAAATAATTTAAAATGATAATATATTAAAGTATATGTCACACAACTCCTGGTGATTTTATATTTATTTATTTAGTCTTCTAGATCAGATAGAACTCTTTACTATATAGGACCCCCAACATACTTCTCCTGCTGAGCCTCTTGGACAGGTATAGATAATCAGAAAGAGGTGGTCTCTTTTGGTGCCAATTTCAATCTCAGAATTGTTTTGGGGTTTTTTTCAATATTGGCAAAGAACAGTTAATAAATGTATTTGGAAAAGAAAAACAACCTAGAATAAAATAAACATTTTTACAAGATTCCAAAGCTAGAAGTAGGCTTGGTCTCCCAAATTTTAAAATTCTTACAGTGCATATTGCTTGTCATAGTTGATCAAATGGATAAAATCTCCAAATAGCAGAATGTCAATACTAGAAGGTATTGGCTTAGCTAATGGACTTCACAGATATACAGTAAAAAAACACAAAAAGAAACAAAAAAACCTAAAAGGACATTTTATAAGATAGAACTTGATAAAACATAGAATCTTACAAACAAAATATAACATACTTTGTTAAGATTTATTTTATGTTGATAGTCACAAATTTGACTCAACCCTAGAAAAGAGTCAATTTATTAACGACATTTGGAACTGTAAACTAAACTTGGAAAATATGCAGCATTGGCAAAATCTGGGTGTGTATATCCAGAGCACAGGTAACTAAACTTAACCAAGAATTATATGTCCTACAACAAGGCAAATTCAGACATTTTGTGTATGATTTTTAAGGAAGAAATATTTTACATAAATATAGTAATTAGAAGCAATTTTGGTATTTAGAAATATTTTAATACAATCACCAGTTTAATACAAGTTAGTTTTTTGTTTATTTTTTGCCTTTCTTTGTCATTATATGCATGTTCTTTGGAAAGATAACAGGTAGTGATGCTATTAACATTAATATCATGTTTAGAGTTTTATAAAGTTTAGTTGTTTCTTAAGATATTATAATGAGTCTAGGAAAGAAGAATGAAAATATTAATTTTAAATTTTGTAATTGTAATTCCATTATTTATGTTCTGCTATTTTATTCTTTATTCATTGTATCCCTATTTTTTCTTATTTTATGTAGATATTGTTCTTAGATATCTTAACAAATATATTTATTAATTTTAAAAAAGTTTGTCCAATACTGAATGAATAGATACAGGAGGATGTTCAAAGCCATATTTGTCATTTGGTGCTTTTGTTTGCTTGTTTCAGTACTTGTGTCTCAGTTTAGTGAGAATTTGTTTTGAAAATGGCAGCTGAGAGATTTGTAAAATTTTAGAAGACTAGAAAAATTGTTATATTCCAAAGGCCATGGGTGGGATGTTCCCAATTCGGCCTGGTTCTATAGAATCTGTAGCTATGAAGAGCAGCTGACACTGAACCAGTTCAGTGTTTGGCCCACTCGCCTGCCCAGGCTCTAGGCTGCACTTTATTCCCTGCTTTTCCCTCCTTAGCTGCTTTGCGTGGCACAGCTGAGGTTGAAAAAGTAGGAAACAAGAGGATTTTCAAACGCTGCACACCCAAGTGCAGTGCTTGTCAGAGGCACAGCAGATGATTTCTTGCAAACACTGCACACATGATTATCTGCAGCTCAGAAAACCAGCAAATCGCTCCACTGGCTGGCCCCTCCCCTCCCCACCCACTCACTTCTTACCTGGCATGCAAGTCATCCAACTTGCATGGTTTGGTAAATTGCTATTTTTCCTTCCCCCCCCCCCACCATCAGCTATCAACTCTGCCAAGAGATTTAAATTAGCTAGAAAGCAGGAAATCCTTGGATTTCTTGTTTTCTAGCTAATCTACAAGCAGAGCTGAAGCTTCCTTAGGACTGAAGCTTTTCAGTGCAGACTCAGGTAGCTGATTGCAGATAGATCTCTAAATTAATCTGTGATTCTGTGAGTAACTCAATCTTCCTGCCTATTTGCCTACTTGAGGTAAAAGTTGCTCTTTTTTTAAAAAAAATCAATATTTACATACATGGTATGTTGTGAGTTAATTTTGTGAATTTGCTTGCAAGCAAATTTTATGTGACAGACTGAGATAGCCAATGGCAGATAGATAGATCTCTAAATTAATCTGTGATTCTGTGAACAATTCAATCTGCCTGCCTCCTTTGCCTGCTTTTGGGTAAAAGTTGCTCTTTTTTATTAAAAAAAAAATCAATATTTACATACATGGTGTGTTGTGAGTTAATTTTGTGAGTTTACTTGCAAGCAAATTTTATGTGACAGACTCAGATAGCTGACTGCAGATAGATAGATCTCTAAGTGTATCTGTGATTCTGTGAGCAACTCAATCTGCCTGCCTCATTTGCCTGCTTTGGGTGAAAGTTGCTCTTTTTTATAAAAAAAGTCAATATTAACACAAATATTTATAATATTTACATACAAGCCATGCCCATCCAGTCACATGACCATTAAGCCACACCCACAGAATAGGTTGTTAAGAAATTTGAATCCCACCCCTGCCAAAGACTGTGATATTTTTTATTCTATGCCCCCTTTCAGCAGGCAGTGGTTGTAAGATATATTGTACTTTTTATTATAACTGAAAGAAACGACAGCATAAGAATTATATAAGAAACAAGCCACATTTCAGCAAAGATTAGGATTTATGAAAAACATGCATATCATGTCTCTTTTTAGTTTGCCAATACTGCTTTAGTTTCCATCATGTGCTTATGTCAAAATTTTTCATAATAATTGTAAGAGTATCAGTATAAATAAAACATTTCAAAAAATAAAATTCATATATTTATTCAGAAATACTTAAAAATGCATGCTTTATTTTAATGGTTCACTTAAGTTATTTCAGGTATGCTGAAATCTAGAAATCTGATTCAGATTTCTAAATTAGAAATTTAGATCCAATCCAAAGCATTTTGGGAAGAACACAAGGAAGAAAAAACAACCAAGATACTATTATAAGAGTGTGCAAAGGATTCTAAAGTGAGGCTAGACTACTCGACTAATTTATACAACTCTCCTGTGTGTGTGGGGGAATTCGATGGATAAAAAGCAGTTTAACAATTGTGTACAAGTACAACAATCCATGGTTCAGTATAGGTAAATAAAAAATATAAGTGGTACACTACATGTACAAGGCATTTTTAGACTTTGTATTATGCAACACATAAATGACTAGATGTAGAGTTAAAAATATTATTATCCAAACTACGGACAACACAAAGAGAGGATAACAAGTGCATTAGAGGACAGCATCAAGATTTGGAAAGAACTTGACAAGCTGGAAAATTGGCAAAAAACAGCAATAAATTTTTCAATAGGAACAAATGCAAATCCTAAATATAGGTCAGAAAAATCAAAGGCATGAGTACAGAAAAGAACTGGGGAGAACTATATTTAGCTGAAGTACATATAAAAAGAATCTAGAAGTCTTGATGGATCACAAGCTGAATTGAGCCAAAAGTGTGATGCAGCTGAAAAAAAAAGAGCAAAGGCAATCTTAGGCTTCCATTAACAGAATATAATGTCAAGATTAATTGTTCCTTTCCATTCAGCATTGGTGAGAGTGCATCTAGAATATTGATTCCATTTTGGGATACTATATTTCATAAAGGACATAGACAAATCAAAGTGTCTGAAGGAGAGCAATCAAGATGATAAGAATACAGGAAGGAGGGAAAAATTGGATAGTTTGGGGGCTTTAATATATTTACTTGGATAATATGAGGAGACATGGCTGTTTTTAAGTATTTGAAAGCTATGCTGTAGAAGGTGGCAGATAATAGTTTCAAATGACAAGGAAATAGATTTTATTTGGAACATCAAGAAACATTTCCTAACTGTTAAGAGCTGTTCAGCAAAGAAAAGGACAAACTCAGGAATTGACTGGGGCTTTTTTAAGTGGAGATAGTGAAAGAGAAGCTGGATAGTCATCTGAGAAGTTGTACAGTAGTAATGAATTTATGCTCTGAACTGGAGTCTGGATTGTAAGATCTCTATAGTCCTTTCCAACTCTTCTATTCTATGATAAGATAAGTAGGAAGAAGGCAATACAATGCTGTTGATGATTTTAAAATTGTAAAATCCACCCCTAATTAGTCAAATACAATTAGACAAATGTAAACATAACCAAAATGCTCTCAAATAAAATAAACATGGAGGAAAAGGCAGTGATGAGTGGCATTGTTTAAAAGAACCCTTTATACTTTAGAAGCCAATGTGATGTTATTTTTTAGTTTTGGTGCCTTGAAGTAAAATTGTCTCACTTGAAATGGTTAGATAATATTTGTAAGCTTAGATTTTGTTATTACTGTTCTTTCAAACCAGGCTTTGGAAATCAATCTAATATCTCAGCAGTGCCCAAAACAGTGTGAACGCCTCTGTCAGATCCTCCAGTTTTTCTGTCTTTCTTATATAATTAGACAGCTCTAAGTACTCAATCAGTCCCTTCTTCTTCCCTTTTGAATTATTGTAAAATTGATGCTCTTTAATGGTGAGAAAAAAAAATTATGTGAGGAACAAAGAATTGGCATTTAAGCTATCCTGTTTGGAATGGGTATGATGGGAGTTTTACTTGCAAGCCTACTTTACTGTACTAAGAACAACTGACAAGATAAGCCAAATATTTTTCCTTGCATGCAACTATATGAGCAATTAGAAATATCATTGTAGGCACCTCCCCTCAGTGAGACTAGCTAAAATGTTCCCAATATGACAGCTAAATGTTGTATATGTAATCACAACCAGGGAACATACTTCCATATGTGGTGGACATGCCCTCGTGCACAGGCAAAAAATCAGATCATGGTTAGAGGAAATAACAAAACAGAAACTGAACTTTAAACCAGATTTTTTTTATTAGGTATGCTAGAACCTAACATGAATAGAAAACACCAATATTTGATGCTTCATATCATAACGGTTGCGAGAATATCCTTCACCCAGAATTGGAAACAGATTATGATCCCCCCCAGAAGCTACAATAATAAGATATATGAAAATGGACAGATTAACAAAGTTATTGAAGATTAAGGAAAAAGGAGAATATTATAAAATATGGGATGTTTGGTACAAATGGATAAGAAAAAGACACAAAGATGTCAACTAATAATTTATGTAATACTATAAAACAATAAGGTTTATGTGTAAATAAATGTAAATAAAAATGTATATATGTAAAAAATGCCTAGAATGATGAAGAAGTAAATACAGAGATGTATAATATAGTAATAGAAAGTATTCACAATGTAAACACTGTTATTGTAACATTGTAAAGTGTGAACATTTGTTTTTAATTGTCAAAACATTGAATAAATACATTTATTAAAAAAAAAGAAATGTCATTATAAAGATGAATAATTTTATTTATTTATTTGATTTGTCAATCACTTACAAGATAATAGGTATAAGTATAAACATGAAGAAGAATACAGGAAATAAGTACAAATAAATGGGGACAATAGGACAGGGACATTAGGCACGACTGTGCACTTACACACATTCCTTACAGACCTCTTAGAAATGGAGTGAGGTCAATAGTGGATAGTTTAAGGTTAAAGGAGTGGGGGTTAGAGGATGTAACAAGAGTCAGGTAGTGCATTCCAGACCTTGACCACTCTGTTGCTGAATACTTTCTGCAATCAAGGTTGGAGAGATTTACATTGACTTTGTATTTGTTGTGTGCTTTTGAATTGTTGCTGTTGAAGCTGAAGTAGTCATTGACTGGTAGGACATTGTAGCAGATAATTTTGTGTACTATACTTAGATCAGACTGAAGGCAGCATAGTTCTAGGTTGTCTTGGTCTAAAATTTCAAGTCTGGTGACATAAGGTATTCTGCTACGAGTAGAGGAGTGGAGAACTGTTCTCATGAAAAATTTCTGGACTTTCTTGACTGTATTAATATCCATTATGTAATGCAGATTCCAGACACATGAGCTGTATTTGAGTATTGGTCTGGCAAAGGCTTTGTATGCCCTAGTTAGCAATTCAATATTACTGGAGGAGAAGCTTTGTAAGATTAGATTTACAATTCTTAATACCTTTTTAGCAATACTGTTACAGTGAGCTCTGGCAGTTAGGTCATTTGATATGAGTACTCCAAGGTCCTTGACAGAGTGAGGGTCATCAACGAGGTCATACCCACCAAGCTTGTATTTGGTGTACTAATTTTTTTTACCAATATGTAGGACAGAGCAAGTCATTAATAAATTTATTAATAATAATAAATAATAAAAATGTGTAATTGGCCAAGTAATTATCTGAGAGGAAGTATTATCCAATTTTGAAATAGTTTTTGAAATAGTTTGAAATAGTTTTGAAATTAAGTAAAAGAAATGCCATCAGGAAAGCCACTAAATATAATGATCAAATGTTTCAACAGGTAAGGCTGGTAGTACTGACTTTTGTATGGACACTGGTGAGGAAGTACAGTAATAAGGAAGATTAAGTGTTTCTTTGAGCTTTGAAAACATTCAGGGGCATTGAAATGTTAAATATAATCTTTTAAAGACAGAACAATAGCTGTTTAAAACACTAGCCTTTTGTAGCTTTAAAACAATTTTTGTTAAAAAAAATACTTCTGAATAGCAATTTTGATTCTATAACTCATTCAATTTAAACTATTTTTAATCCACCATGGTTTACTGATTTTCAGAGAATTTGGAATACTTGTATAGCTTTAGAAAACATTTATGAATGTAGCTGAAGTTCAAGAGCTTCACCATGTATTGATAATTCAGTTAGAGATGAACTAGTGAAATACTTTCAGGCTCTTAAAACACCAATCATCTGACTGTCTTGACCAGAAACTGAAATTTCATGAAGCAAAGAGAAATGGAACAAAAGCTATAAGAAGGACCTATGAGCCTTTGGAGACTCTAGCTCATTATTATTTATAAGCTAACCAACACTCCCAAGCTACTCAAAAGATCATGTGAGAATCCTGCATATATATAATATATAATCCTGCATAATACTGATACCCAACCAACAGATCTAGTTCCTAAAAAAGACATCAATGGAATCTAAATAGCTTCAATTCATCCATGACCATAAACTAGCATCACCCATTTTCAAAAGTCTATCCAACCAGCCAGATCTCAAGACTGATATTGTATACCCATGGCCAACTGTTACAATTATAACTGTCTAACTCAGCACACATTCATACATAATCCCAACAAAAACTATAGAGTTTATTGGCTTGCATTCCTTATGTAGGCAAAGTATATGCTTCCTATGTAATATATTTCAATACCAGAAAAGAATATAACACCACAATCAGTCTCTATAGAAAATAGAAGAGTATGCAATTTGTTAATAGGTTCCAATTTGTTCTAGTCAATATCTGCATTTAAGATATCCAATCTGAAATTTGATCTAGCAGTCATAGAATAGCTCTTTGATGATCTTGAAAATCTTATCTCCAGTCTGCAGATGATTATTCTTTAATCTGATCCCACCGTACTCTCTTAGTACTTACTACTCTGCTATTAGTAGCATCTTTTCAGAGGCAAGCAGTGTCCAAGAGTTGTCTTTTCATAACTAAAAAGAAGAAATTTTTATCAGAGAATACATTTTAGAAAGTTCATACTCAATCATACCTCTATCCCAATCATACCTCGATCCCAACCCTTCCCAATTTATATCTTTGAGATGCCTTAACATTTTGACTCCCAGTCTATATTGGCTGAGATATCTGAGAAATGTTATGCCTTAAGAGTGGCTAATAATTCTATAAAATATTGCATTAATATCTTCTCTGACCCTGGATTAAAACAAACTATAGCCTGCTGCTTTCAATGGAAATTTTATTTCCAACTCTGCTTTGTGGGCAGGTGCAAACCAAAATTTACTAGTTCAGGAAAAGTGCAAGTCATGAGTTGTTTTCAAATGAAATCTGGAAAAAATGACTGCCACACTCAAAGGGTAATGTTGAAGCTACTCCATTCTTACCTATATAAATACCAAATTATGATATGATGCTATGTCAGAACAACTTTCTGTCCTCTGAAGCTTTATTTTTGAATATCAATAGTTTGCTTTACAACTTAACCCTGAGTATCTTTACTTAGAAGCATGCATAATGAGATCAGTCAGGCATGGATGTTTAGGGAATATAGATATAGAAATCAATCTAAATCTATTATAAGTTTGCATGTGATTAGTTACAGTCTAACCCTTTAAATAACCTATTTTTTTCTGGATTAAAAAAGTCATATTTAAGATGAGAATTATCCTGCAAAATTCAAAGATGTTTAGAAGCTAACTGAAAACTGAGCTTCAATTTACATAGTTCCTTGGAACATACAAATAAGCTAATTTAAAACAATACCCCACAGAAATGTATTCAATATCCCTATTTAGCATGGGGGATATGAAAAAAAAGTAATCACTTTTTTTCTGAATATCTGTTTACCCTGTGATCCTAAAATACAATTTGAGGATATTAAATAAAATAAACAGAATATTTAAAATAGATTAAATGGCATAAAGAATATTATTTCTAAAATCAAAAGAAATATACCATGAAATTGATCCTTGGTTACTTTTGTGTAGCACAACTGACATCACTTGCACTAGTTGCATGACAGTGCTTTGAAAAAGTAAAAACAGATGTGACCTCTTTTAGAAATTCAGCTACTATCATACATTACAATGTTCCACCTGTCAATGAATACTTCAGCTTCAACCATAACAACACAAGAGCACACAATAGATACAAACTCAAGGTTAACCACGCCAAACTTGATTGCAGGAAATACGACATTGAGCAACAGAGTTGTCAATGTCTGGAATACTCTACCTGATTCTGTAGTTTCTTCCCCAAACCCCAAGAACTTTAACTTAAACTGTCTATTATTGACCTCACCCCTTTTCTAAGAGGTCTGGAGGGGGCGTGCATAAGTGCACCAACGTGCCTACCATCCCTGTCCTATTGTTTCTTTTATTTTTCTTATATGTACCCATTTCATGTATTCATAACTATGTATATACTTATACCTGTTATCTTGTAAGCAATTGACGTATCAAATCAATCAATCAATCAATCAATCAATCAATCAATCAATAAAATAGTTGCATGACAGTGCTTTGAAAAAGTAAAAACAGACATGACCTCTTTCAGAAACTCAGCTACTATCATTGGACTCACATAAACAGCTTGGCATCTGCCGGCACATCTTTAGCAAGTTGGCAGCCTCATTGCCCTTTGCAGGTTGCAATCAAACCTGCCTTCTACAGAAGCCTCTTTCTGGCTGATTAACTTTAATGTAATTTTAATTAAAAACCACAGTGTCAAAGGGTTTAGCTGCTCGAGAAATAAGCACAGATTGTAGCACAGTGGCAGCAGTCACTTGGAAAATGGAAATGCATCCTGACAATATTGGGAGGGAGCAGATAAACAAAGCTGCAGCACTCTTACCTGACAGGATCTAGGGCACATCATGAGAATAAGAATCACAAACAATTGACATCTTCCCATACAAATCTAATACTTTTGGTTTCAGAAGTCTCCTGCTACTTTTTCATTTTGAGCATCTAAACCTATTGCTAAAAAGAAAAGAAATATTGCAGCTTCTTCTTATTCTGTAAATCTGTGAAGTAAGTCCATGTATTAAGTGCACAGTTTCTACTTTGTTTTTTACATTATAATTTTGCTCCAGAATCTAAAATCTGCAGTTTCCTTTTTCACCATTAAGACTATGAAGAAGAAAAAAATAAAATTGAGATTACCATCTTACTCTCTTGAGTCTAAAATATATTCTGCATGCAAATATTTTAATTTATCTTTGTTATTGTTTTACTATTCTCTCCAAGCCAAACATTACTTTTCATTCTGTCTCCGTTCTTCCTCAGAAAAATCTCTTTTTTCTTTTTTAAAGAAAAAGTTGTAATTCTTCCATCCACCAAATCTCTTTTTTCATTTAATTTAAACATGATAAAATATCCCTACATTCTAGGGATCTATGGATATTTGTAAAAATATGCAAATTTATTATTGTACCTAATAGCAGGTTAATTCCAGTTGGCTGTGATTGATTTCAGTCTTAATTTTGAGCTCATCAAAGTGTTGAATTTCACACTGATTTCCTAACATTTGTTGTTTGTTCTTTTCTGTTTTGAAAGTACTTTACTTACTGCAGAAAACTTTCAAGTGAACAAGTGGCATTCTGTCAGGAGACAAACTTGGCAACAGTCAATAAGCTCATCACCTAATAACAGAATAAGTATTGGATTTGCACCCCTTAAAAATGTTGGTGTAGCAAGACATTTGCTGCCTTGCTTTTTTAACATTATAGACTACTGAATGATGCTGGTTATCATTTATAACATGTGCATGTATGAAAGTATGATAGTATATATAAATGATAGTATTTATAATAAAATATCAACAACATCTGAAAAATCCAAGCTTCAGAAATATAACAAGTGTTTGAAGGTACATTAAGTTTAAGCTCTTAACTGTAGAAAAACAAGGGTGGGAAAAGGAATGACTTGATAAGTGCTCCAAATGATTTTATTTATAGCAGACATTATACAGCAAGCAAAAGTGTTCGATTTGTTATAGGAGCTACTTTACATTTCCAAAACTTGAGAGAATTCCAATCAGTAATTTTTGTTTCTCCATCCTTCTTTTAATGATTTGGGCATTTTGGAACAGATGGTGCCTATACAGGTGGGATAGTTTCCATCTGAACAGAAGGGTCACAAATGTACCTACTGAGAGGATAGACAGAGTGATGGGAAAAAATTTTGAGTGGCAAGGGCATGAAAAACTTATACCAAATCAAGCAGTGAGGAAGAAGCTGGTAAAGCAGATGGAGAGTCTTAACCATTGCTGAAATGCACCATTCATAATCAGGCCTAATGATATAGAATATTAAATTGATATACTGAATATTTACAAAGAATCAAATTTAAGTTATGTGGCTTGGAGACAAATATAATGTCAGGTCCTCATTGTGTCCTGCCATTCTGTTGGAAGAGGGGAGAAGGCTGGTTGCTGGCATTTTTTTGTCTGCTCTTGCTGTAACTGCTTAGGAATTAGGGAGGAAGATTGTCTTTGGAGACCAAGCAGACTTCCTCCCAGCTGGTTCCAGACTAGATTCAAGCTGTCATGCCATGAAAGTGAACTGTTATCTGCCTAGTATCTCAGAGTTCTCAAAACAAACTTGCAACATCATATTGGTCAAGTGGGTTGGGTTTGGAGATGAAAGAATTACTTTGTACTTTGTGCAGGCTTTCTCAGATTTCACCTGACTTTACTACAATCACACTTTCTCAGTAAAAGTTATTTTGATTCAACTCAGTGGAGTCAAGAACCTTGTTTTCTGAGGGACCAGCTGGGGCAGGACCTTATCTTAAGCAAAATCTGCAAAGTTGATCAAGGCATACTGCCCTACTGTGAGGTTCATGAACAACATGTCATCCCAAGGAGTGACCAGGAGGAAACAGTGCTGGGAGGAAAGCATCGTCCAGGCCTCCCCTTGTGATAGAACTCTCCCAGTGAATGGAGGAGGTCAGGAGCCTGGGTGATTTATCAAGGTCCATTGGTGGCAGAGAAAAGGAAGATTGAAAAGGAAGAACCAGAGGAGTGACCATCACCTGGGGCAGCTGAGATGAGCAACATTGAGAAAGGCATCCAGACTGGAAGAGTTTGGGGATGAGGAGGAATAAGGCATGAATCTGGTTATGCTGACCTAATGATGAAGCAAGCCATGCGGTTCATGATGCATGCCTTCCAACCCTGAAGGCACATGAGCCACATGCCAAGGTTGCCACCAGCAAGGTTCAGCAAACCCAAGAGGAAGAAAATGGAGGATGGATATCAGCACTAGACATCATGGCGGGAGTTTCAGTGACCCCACTGTTGCCACAACTGACATGGCTGTGGTGCTGTTGCCCTGGTGGGACCTGTCCAGGTGAGAGCAAAGAGCCAGAAGATCCCATCCCTTGGTGTGAAATTTGATGGGAAACCCAACAATTGGGATTTTTCCTGACCCTTTTCTGATGTACATACAAGAGTATGGGCTGGAGATTCCTATGGAGGGATTACCCTGGCCACAGCCTGCTGGGTGATGATACTCCTCAATGTGAATACACTGGAACTGAGAAGCTTTGATTGCTTCATGATGGCCATTTGTTGGTGTTTTGAGGACCCCTTGGCTGACCACAAAGCAAGAATGAAAGAAAGAAAGAATGAAAGAAAGAAAGATGTCAAGATGGCGGTGGCAGTAGCGGCAGTATGAGGAGCTCTGGAGGGCACAGGCAGCACCAGGCGACAAGCCCTCTAATCCCTGCGGGTCCAGCCAGCGAGGTGGAAAGCCTAATGCCTGAGACTTGCCAGCAAGCTAGAAAAGAACTCCATTTCTCAGCAAACGCTCAATTCAAAAGTACTTGGAGATCTCAGATTCCTCCCATCCATGACCAGCATTACAGAAAAGAGCTCATTCCTTGGTAAGCGCTAAATTCAAAAGTGCTCTATTCAAAAGCACTCAATGATCTGTGATTTGACCCATCCTTATTAAAAGGTAAGGCGGTGGGGCTCATCAGTACCGGGGCTCTACGATCATCGTTGCAGGGTGGTGAGATGGTGAGATTCATCCCATCCTTGCAGGGCAGTGAGCACCAGGAGCTGTGAGTCGTTCTTCAGACATTTTCAGCCAGGGTGTGAAGTAGACTGCTTCCCTCCTGCTTCCCCTCTTTCCCTCTTCACCAAATTGCTAATCCAAACTCCCTCTTTAAAAGGACAGTAACTTTGGACTTTCAATAAGTAGGGAAGTATTGTTATAACTGAACTCCTGCGAAGATTGGAAGCATTTTTATTTCCTGTGATAGAAGTAGAAGTATGTTAAAGCCAGGAGCGAATACTCAATACAAATCTGAGTCTACATAGTTAAAATATAAACTGTTCAAATTGCCAGTGCAAGGCTACCTAGGTGCTCTTTCTCTTAAAAGCAACAAACTTTGAAAGTGTATTTAAATTAATTAGAAGGGAGCCAGAAATCCCATTCATCAAGGGAAAACAAAACAAAAAGTTTCCTGCTGCCTCCCAGTGAATTGTTATGTTTATTTCTGCTGAAGAAGGGGCCAGAGATCCCCCCCTCAGCATCTTTACATCTTTACTATTTCAAAAACTCAATCTACAAAACAAGAAAGAGAGTGTAAAACCTTCCTCACTGATTGTTTTCGAACAGCCCAGGAAAAGAGACCTCCTGCCAGTTTATTAGGGGTTATAAACCTATTCTCAGATATCAGCAACAGCTAAGCAAAGCTAAGCAAAGCAATAACCCTTTACTTACTAACTCTCAATACTACTTCATTACTTTCATTATCTCAGAAAATCAATTTCTTTAAAATAATTAATTTTTATCAAATGATTAGTTGATTTATTGTTTTTATTAATTAGTATGATTGTTTAGTGCATATAATGTAATTACTGAATATCTGATTAGTAAAATCAGTGATTTAGCAAATTTAATTGACCAGTGTGTGATAAATTAGGCTGTTTGTTGCTTAGCAAAATTATTTGATTAGAGTGGTTTGAATAATCAATTGATTGATTGACTGATTTTTAGTAATGAGTAATCTTACTTTTGATTTGTTCTCTAACATATCAATTAACATTTATTACTTACCAACATTCATTAAGTAACTGTCTACCTATCACATTAACTAGCTATTGTAATTGATTACTGTACTATTGCCACTGACTATGCCAGCCAAAAACTCCAAACCAAAATAAAAGAAAAATATCTCTACCAATGACCTCCCAGACTCCTGCACATGTTTCAGATGTCTTAAAACCATCAATAAATGTGAAATTTACATCAAATGCTGCCTATGCGATAATTTAGCCCATCCCGCCTGCTTAAACACAAACAAAAGCCTGGCTGATATGGTTAAAAATTCAGATACATTATTTTATCTATGTCCATCATGTTCTCCTAAGCTAAACAAACTGAGCACCCTACCTGACAGAGTTGAAAGCATAGAATCACTCATTCACTCAATAGAAGAATGTTTAGCAACACGTTCTGAAACATCTATACAAGCAAGCCTAATCTCTCTTGAAAAAAAAATACAGCAAAGATAAGTGAGCACCTATCAGCTCAAAATCAAATCCCACAACAACCACAACCACTACCTCAAGTACAATCACAACTACAACCAAAAATAACCACCAAACCACAGCCACAAACAATTACTATCCCCTCAAATAATTCCACAAATAATATCTCCTTACTCATCAGAGACACCATGGAACACGAACAGAAACGTCCAAATGCCATCTTATTTGGTTTCAAAGAGACCAATGAATACATCACCAAAGTTGATGATATCATAAGCAATTCAAATACAACAAACATTTCTCCTGAAGATATCATTGAAATAACCAGAGATGGCCCTGGGTGCAGATACAATGATGGCTCTGTGACCTCAAGATTTTGTAGAGTTGTATGCAAAAATGAGTCCAGGAAACGCATATTCATTCATACAATAAATGCCATTGAAAAAACCAATCCCAACCACAAAAAGCTTCGCTCAAGACCAGACTTATCCATACTACAAAGAATCTCCTCCCATGAACTCCACGCAGAACTTAAAAGCCATCTAGCCAATGGAGAAAAGGACCTGTACATTGACTACAGAACTGATTGCATCAAAAGAAAGTCACATAACTCACAACTCTGCATCCAACCCCACCCCATCTAATCCAACATCACTCAAAACTAGGCACACACACCCCTAACTATCTCTATTCTAACCACAATTGGCCTTAAACACAAGCTACTCAATGCAAGAAGACTTGTAAATAAAATACCTGAATTTCTCCTCTTACTAAATACGGCTAAATTCAACATTGTATTTATCTGTGAAATATGGCTCAATGCATCTCTCCCTGACTCCATTACCACAGTAAGAGACTATCATGTTTACCGATCAGATCGTGAAATCCATAGAGGAGGTGGTGTTGCTATCTTCTATAAAAAATCCCTACATCTAAAAAACATCCAAGTTACCCAGGAGCTTGCTCTTCCTGAGACCATCGTCTGTGAACTGTCCTAAAATATCACATTTTGGTTCTTATTATGTTACACCCTGATTATGACATCGAACATGCAAACAAGCTAAATACACTACTAACATGAGTAGCATCCTGCCCACACGCTTTTATCTTTCTTGGTGACTTCAATCTACCTCATATTAACTGGACCCTTAACGAATGTACAACTGAACTCACACATGCAACCTTCTACAATGCAGTAACAAATCTGGGACTAGAACAACTAATAATAATACTTTATTTGTGGTCACAGACCAAAACACAAGTACAACAAAAGAAGAACATGGGAAAATTAATCATGAACAATTGGTCATCAAAACCTTGACAAAGGAGAATTACAGCATTCTCCTCTGATAGTTACAGCTCTTAAAAAAATTGGAAACCAAAGAAGTGATATATGAGGAGCCATCCCCTAGACAATATAAGAACAAATTACTAACATTGGGTCTAGAAGGGTCTGGTTCAAGGTGAGACAGTAACTTTGATCTGCCTGCATTATACATAGGGCAATATAAAAGGACATGCTCCACAATATCATCCTCTGCTCTGTCACAGGGGCATAGCCGTTCGTTAATCAGGAGCCTCTTAAATCGCCTCAGTAGTGCTGAGGGAAGAACATTAAAGCAAGCTAGGGAGAAAGCTCTTCTATATTTGGAATGGTTAGAGTGTAAAAATAGGAAGCCATCCTCAGTCCACAATTATTAAATTGGCTGAAGATCAGAGGGGAACAAATTTTGTTAGCTCTGGCTCATTGATATTGCAAATCAATGTCCACAAGCTGTTGGACTACCCTAAATTGTGCATCCTTAGGGCCATAATCTCCCAGGGCATCCCCCGTAAAACCTAGCAGGTGTAATTTCTTCATCAGCTCCATCTCCCAAATGAGAAATATGAGAGTCAGCAAACGCCATGGAGAGGTAGCTACCAGGAACTGCCAGAAATATCACTCAAAACCACCATATAACCACCATTTATGCCATACATTCGACTGATTGAGTGCCCAGTTCCAGGTACATCAGAGCAAAATCAACACAAGGGGGAAGACCCAGAAGTTTTCTAAAAAAGACAGCCCGGGTTCTTTCAATACAATCCTTGAAGCCCTGTATCCATATGGGAATTCTGTAAAGAGTTTCAGCCAAAGTTTTGGCTTTGTAAATATGTAGAGTAGAAGGAATAAACTGGCCTCCTTGGGTATAAAAAAATCTTAAAATCTGCCGGTGACTACGGGAGGCCAAGTTCAGCACTTTGGTTCGATGTCTAGTCCAAGCACCGGTGTTCTGAAATTGAATACCTAAATACTTAAAATGGAAAACCTGCTTAACAGCATTACCATTGATAGCCTAGTTATGCAATTTCCGGGCTCTAGAGAATACTAATACTTTGGATTTGTCATAATTAATGGACAAGTGGTTCTCAGCAAATAGGACTCGAATGCAGAAAGTAATCTTTTCAGGCCTGGCCTTGACAATGAAAAGGGGGCCGCATCATCAGCATAAAGGAGAAGCGGGATCTTCATAGTTGACAACTTTGGGGCGTGGGACTCAATACGTCCAATGTGAAAGGCCAAGTCAGATAAGAATAAATTAAACAAAAGAGGAGCCAGAACACAACCCTGCCTTACTCAGTTCTTAATCAGGATAGGATTTGAAAGTTCTCCCTGCAGACCACACCTGACCTGACTAGAGGTCTGGTTGTACAAGGATCTAATTAGGAACAGAAGACGTCTATCAATAGAACTTTTGAGCAGTTTTGACCACAACAGTCCCCGAGGGACTGAGTCAAATGCTGACTTTAGGTCAATAAAAGCAGTAAGAAATTTGCCACCTGGTATGGTAGTATATTTATCAACCAAGTGCACTAAGACAAAGCAGTGGTCCATTTTGACACAGCCCACTTTAAACTCAATCTGTTCAGCACCAATAATATTGGACTCCTCAACCCAGGTGAGGAGTCTACATTGGAGATATTTAGCATACAGTTTCCCAATGATGGAGAGCAGGCTTATGAGGCAATAGTCGGCTGGATTGTTCCTATTTCCTCATTTAAAAACTAGAACAATAATTGCTAAGCTCCAGGAGGTAGGGATCCTGCCAGAAGTATTGATATGCTTGAAGAGTCTTGCTAAGAGAGGAATCCACCACTCGGGATTGGATTTTAGCAGATCAGGGGGTATAGCATCAGGGCCAGGGGCTTTGCCTGACTTGAGTTTGGAGATAAGCTTGGTAATCTCAGCATGAATCATGAGTTGCCAGTCAGGAACTGCAGGAGGCAGCTGTGGCCCAAGCACAACAAGTCGAACTTGTTGATGCCTGGAAAATTGCCAAGAAATGGTTTTCCCAATCTCTGTTGGAAATACAGCAGAGAGGGAGTTCTTGATGACCCAGCAAGGAGCTGGCAACATTTTGCCAAAATAATCTAGTGTTCTTCTGTTAGATGGAGAGGAGAAGTAGGTCCTACTTCTCTCTCTCTTTAGCTTTCTTTTTCTTTGCAATTAGTTCTTTATACTCCCGCTTCAAAAGATAGTAGTCCTCTGGTGGGCATTTATCCCCTCAATTATGATAGAGCAGGTGAACCTGATTAATCTGGTTCCTGAGCATCAGATACTCTTTGTGAAACCAAGAATTACTTTTTGAATGATATGGACCACTCACCCTATGGACGGCTCCTAGCTCCCTTTAAACACTATTAATTAGTGATTCAAAGACCGATATTGTCCCTGGGCCACTACTTGTTAGAGCCTGATTGTATTGGCTGAGACACTCCAGAGATGATAAAAAAAAAGAGTAGAATTTTCTTTCAGTAGTAGAAGACATTTGATCCTCCTTGTATACGAGGCCACATAGGGATCTAATATCTGGGAACCCCTAGGGAGATGCATATTTGAGGAAAGCACAATGATTGTAACCAGGGGGTAGTGGTCACTCTCCATAAGGCAGTTCACATAAAAAGCATGGAATGCCTTTCTAAGAAGTTGGAATACCAGCACAAAATCAATAATACTACTTCCACGTGAGGAACTAAAAGTAAACTCACCAGCTAGATCACCTCGGGTACTCCCATTAAGAATTATCTTATTGTGGTGGGCTGCTAATAGGGCTAACTGAATGCCAGCAAAATTTGTTAATTCATCCTTAGAATGTCTGGCTGAAATCAGGTGTCCTATGGACTGGAGGGTTTCTTGGGAGTAGAGTGCCTCAATCAATGGGGGAATTTGGACTCTCAATTGGGCATTAAAGTCGCCCCCTATAAGGATGTACAGCTCTGGGAATTTAGTTTCCATACAAGTAATGTAATTCTCCAGCACGCCCCATTGAGCTTTAGTATCAATTTGCCTCATTGTCGGGGGAAGATAAACATTGAACACTAACAGTTTGCTGTGTCCTCTCTTAATTAGGAGCACCATAGCTAAGAGCCACAGGGGGGCAGCTCCACTGTCTCCACTTTCAAAGCAGTAGAGACCAAGCAAGCTCGACCACCCTTAGGCCTTCCTGTCATAAATTGTCTGGTGGCAGACAAGGAAATGACCGTAAACCCTGTAAGGGATATCTTATTGCATGCTCAGGTCTCCTGAAGCAGGACCACATCAAATGAGTAAATATAGTTGGCAAATTCTGTGGTACCACACCTTCTCCCCCAACCTGCTTTGTTCCACAAAAGGCACTTAAGTGTGCAGGGTTTCTTTTTTTTTGCCAGATTTAATAGTCATTCTGTGTGATTAATTTTTCCCAGAGTGCCCTTCAGATCCAAAAAGATACACCCGTTGTTAAGTGGCAAGGTCATCCTCTTAGGAGGCAAAGGCAGGGAAGGAGGGAGGGGAGGCGAGTCTTGTTTATGGGGCTGTAGGGCTCTAAGCGTACTCCAGTTTGTACTTGTGGTACTAATTGGTTGCTTAGCTGGCAAGCATTCAGCAACATCAACAGACGGAGTTCGAAGTAGCCCTGGATCTTCAAATTTATGAATTAGACATTATGGAGAGAGAGCCAAGGAAGCTTCCATTGATAAATCAGTATAGACTCCCCAGAGTCCAAGGGAATCCTTATCAGGTAGTGAAAGACTCCAGAGCTTGGATTTAACTGCATCCAGACGCTTTATGATTTGGGCCCTTTCTGATTGTGGAAGAGCACAAAAGGAGTTGAAGAGCTGTGTCTCCTCCTGGTTCCAGAAATTATCTTGTCAGTCTCATAAATAGATGAAATCCCAGAGGCACTGACCTTGGGCTTATTTACTAAGGAACGATGGGTCCCCTAGGCTGGTGTCGCTTCCTTTGGGGCCATATCTTCCCAGCTGATCAAGTCAAGGGAAGCTTCCTGGTAAGATGTTACTCGCTGCAGGGGGTTGGTTTGGTTGTAGGAGTAACAGTCAGGCTACCATCTGAGAGTATGCCAACTGGAGGTTTTGCGGGAATAGGTATATAATTAATACGTGATATAGTTTCCGAGATGGCATTTAAGGTTGACACATTAATATGTGCTGCTGAGGATTTTTTGGGGGGCAATAAATCTCCTGCCACTCACAAATTGTTGATTACTCAAGAGTGGCTTAATCGACATATCTTTGAAGACTCTTCTTGCAGAATGCCGAAGGATCTTAACAGGGATCCTCTTCTGAAAAATAGTTTTGGAGTGTTAGAGTTGTAAAAACTGAGTAGCACTCTAGTGCAGCGTTCAGGAGAGGGTAAAAGTTCAGCCTTCTTCAAATCATCAGCTTTTAGCCCCAATAACTATAATATATGGCCCCTTGCCAGCTGTGTTGAACCCCAGTGAGATAAGTTGCCATTAATGGGATTAATGATGAGGGCCACCTGCTTTGACTGTAAGACCAGGTGACTGTTTGCGTCAAAAGATGTAAAGTTCGAACTATTGGTAGGATTACGTTGGCCAGTGCTTTTGCTGAGGCTTGGCAGGGAGAACCCTGCCGCCGCATCAGACTGTCAAGCGGTCAGCCCAGGGCACCCATTGGTAGTCCAGGAAACTAAGTAGTTTAAGGTAATTATTATTTTATTAAGCTGGAGCTGAATGCTCGCTGTAGTTTCTGTGACCAAGAAACATTATTGAGCCAAAAGTTCTGTAAGGGTGGGCTCATTTAAGGATTGGTTGGGGGCTGTAGTTTTAGATAAGCCTTTGTTCTCAACTCGGGGGGCGATGCTCTCAACCATCGGAAGATCGCGACAACCGGCAGCAGCCAGACAAAAGAGAGCAGGAGCTTTCAAACCGAGAGGCCAAGCTAAAACAAAGTCCTCAATCTTGGATTGCTTCAGAGAAGGTTGAGGAACTGGGTCAGTGAGAGATCTTCACCTTTTCCTTATCTTCATTATATTAAGTAGCACAATAAAGGAGGAACTGTGTAATATAGCATGGAGTCTAGTCACTGAAACAAGTTCTTAATCCAGAGGAAAAGGAATCGGGAGTGTAGAAGAAATGATGCAAACAGAGGCAGAGCTCCTCACAAGTATACCAAGGATCCTGCCCTCCCAACAGAGCAGGGAACATGAGCAAATAAAAATGATAAAATAATAAAAAATAGTGGATAAAAATAGAATAAATTAGATAAGGGAAATCACATCAAAGCTAGGCATTGCTAGACTTCCAGCTGAAGGAGTAAGATGCGCAGAACAACAACAACAAAGAAGTGGCAGAAAGGTCCTCCTATCGCTGAGGCGCTTTTTTTTTAATAAATTCAGCTAAACAATAGCTGAAATATAACTAAAAGTGGACTGGTAATCACACTGCAAAAATTTCAAAAATGTAAAGGATTTAAAAATAAATAAAAAAATTGAAGACTAAAATATGACAGAAAAATAGCCTTAAAAGCAGGTAATAATAAGAATAGGCTAATTTAATCTTAGTTAAGCAGAGACCCTACTTGTCTGCTCCTCTCCAGGGAAGCTTCCTTCCAGGTGGTGCCTCTTGAATTGTGCATGTAAGAATTTTTTTCCTTTTCTCTCCAGAAAAAGTTTGAATGTGGTCAAAGAAGGTTCTTTGCAGTTTGTTTGCAGTGGCAACTTGATATCTCTGTTGGTGTTTAGAAGAAACAGTTGCTTGAATGGTTGCTGAGGATGAATCAGCAAAGGAAGAAAGAGATCAAAAGAGCATCGAGGAAGACAGGCTCCTAACAACCAGCCTGTTTCACCAGACAAGAGCTTTAGCTTTTTTCAGCTCCTAGATGTTTATCCTCCACTCCTTCTTCTCCAGCTCCCTTATGAAGGGTATCCAGAACAGGGAAAGACAAAGTGGTTTTACAAGGAAAGATCAACCTCCCTAGATAAGTAAGATATCTGGGAAAAACATTTTATGAATAGCCCTTAATTGTATTCTCAAAATGACTTCATTAGTATTCTCAAATAAATTTAATTCATTCACACTAAAGCCTCCTATTTCATAGTGAAATACTAATTTCCCACAATCTCTAGAAATAGAACTGGACTGAAATAGACTGGAACAACTAGTAACCAACAACACTAGACTTAACAACTGCCTCGATCTCATTTTCTGCAATAGTTTGAATTCAATTTATGGAATACAAAGTAAAGAACCCTTTTTCAACAGTGACCACAACATGATTGACTTTTGTCTCAACATACGTCCACACAGAAATCATCACAACAACGGAATCCCCAATTATAACTTCAAAAAAGGCAACTATGATCTTATAAACAACGATCTCTCATCCCTTGATTGGCAATTTCTATTTTCTGGATGCAATACTGTAGAAGACCATTACAACATATTTTTACTTGAAGTCAAAATAGTCATCAAACTATATATACCATTAACAACTCCCAAAACCAGAAAAAACACCATAACAATAAGGAAGCTTCAATCCAAAAAGAAATCACTTTGGTGGAAAAACAAATCTGGTCACATTGTCAACTTCAAAAGCCGATACAAAAATTTATGCCACCAGATAAAGACTGAATGCACCAATTATCACATTAAACAAGAGGAAAAGCTTCTATGCACCGCACTTTCTACAATTTTGTAAACAACAAATTAAAAGACTCAAGGTCCATCCCACCCCTGAAAGGACCTAATGGTGAAGACTGCAACGACGACACTATTAAAGCCAACCTCGCTAACACATTCTTTGGCTCAGTATTTGTAAACAGAAATGGATCATGACCAGTACTTCCTAGTCGAACCACAGACATCTACAATGATCTAATACATATCAATTTTATAGAAGACAATGTTGAAAAAGCACTATGCAATCTAAAACCATCTCTGTCTATTGGACCGGACGGAATATGTGACTACTTCTTTAAAAAGCTATCCACTGCCATAGCTGAATCTCTAAGGATAATCTTTGGAAAATCTTTCAGGACCAGCACCTTGCCAAAACTATGTCACAAGCCACGATCATCCCCATCTTCAAAAAGGCAGACCCCAGCCTAGCTGAAAATTTTAGACCAATCTCTTTATGCAGCATCACCTGTAAAGTCATGGAATCAATTATTAACCAATCCATCATCCTCCACTTAGAAACAAACAACTTACTCTCTAATAAACAATTTGGTTTTAGGAAAAAACTATCATGTGATCTGCAACTTTTACACTGCAAAAGCATATGGACTACACAACTTGATCAGGACAAAGCAATAGGCACAACCTACATAGACTTCTGTAAAGTCTTTGATTCAGTGGTACACGACAAACTACTCCTAAAACTAAAATCTTACAGTATCTCTGGACACCTGCAAAACTGGATAGAAGCATTCCTGTCAAACAGACAGCAAATGGTCAAAATTGGGAGCGTTCTAACAAATTCTCTACCTGTCAACACTGGTGTCTCCCAACTCTTTTCATATTCTAATTGCTGACCTCTGTGATCATATCAAGAGCAACTGTGTTCTCTTCGCTGCTGATGTAAAACTATTCAATACTACAGACAACACTGCTATCCTTCAAAAAGACCTTGACTATGTATCAGAATGGTCAAACAAATGGCAACTTCAAATCTCAACATATAAATGCTCTGTCCTACATATTGGCAAAAAAATAAATAAATCAGAAGATAAAATACAGGGTCAGTAGTCAAGACCTTGTTGATGATCCAAACTCTGTCAAGGATCTTGGAGTACTCATCTCTAATGACCTAAGTGCTAGAGCCCACTGTAACTACATAGCCAAAAAGGTGTTAATAGTTGTTAACCTAATCTTACATAGCTTTTTCTCTGGTAATATTACACTAATAACTAGAGCATACAAAGCATTTGCTAGACCAATACTCAAATACAGCTCATCAGTCTGGAACCCACATTATGTATCTGATATTAACATAACTGAGAAAGTCAAGAAATATTTCACAATAAGAGTTCTCCACTCCTCTACTTGTTGCAGAATACCTTATGTCACCAGATTCGAAATTCTAGACCTAGAAAACCTAGAACCACGCCGTTTTCGGTCCGATATAAGTATAGTATATAAAATCATACATTGCAATGTCCTACCTGTCAATGAATACTTCAGCTTCAACCATAATAGCACAAGAGCAAATAATAGATACAAACTCAAGGTAAACCGCACCAAACTTGACTGCAGGAAATACGACTTCAGCAACAGAGTGGTCAATGTCTGGAATACTCTACCTGACTCTGTGGTTTCTTCCCCAAACCCCAAAAACTTTAACCTTAGACTATCTACTTTTGACCTCACCCCTTTCCTAAGAAATCTGTAGGGGGCATGCATAAGTGCACCTATGTGCCTACCGTCTCTGTCCTATTGTTTCTTTCTTTTTTTTCTTATATGTATCCATGTATTCATAACTATGTTTTTACTTATACCTATTATCTTGTAAGCAATTGACAAAAATAAATATAATAAAATAAAATAAAATAAAATAAAATAAACCATGCAGTTTCTGGCCTCAAAGTGGAGTCGTCTGAGAAATGCTGACTCAATGACTGGCCAGAAGACATCTTCATCAGTGTTTCAAAGATTAGCTGAACAATGACCTGTACAATGCCTACATTTCAAGGAAACCCCTCACCACCCTCCATCACTGATATGTTCTGTCCAAAGAGGTGGAAATTGACCAGCTTCTTAACAAGTATCATGTGGTTCAGCCATGAAAGAAATCACTCCCAGAGAAGAGAGAGATGGTGAAGCCATACAACCCACAGCCACATTCTACTGCCTGTTTCAAGTGTGGCCAATGGGGGCACTGAGTTGTGGAATGCAAAACCTGCTGCCCAGTCAAGAAAACTCCACTGGGTCCTATAGGAAATGCCACCAAAGTGCTGCAATGTGCCAGGGAAAAGGTGTCAAAGGGAGTGGAGTTCACCCCATCACCAAAACAAGACAAGGAAACTCTGACCCCACCATTCAACATCCAAAGGCTAATCAACACAGAAACTGATGATGACCCCCTGGTAAGAGGCCTGATTCCCCTCGTGACTCTCCCCATAGAGCTAAGCTACCAAGCCTCAGACATAAAGACCACCTTATGAGACCTGCTAGACTCAGGCTATACCAGGTGCCTGATTAATCCAGCTCTACTTCAGAAGTTAGGAATCTATTAGGTGGCTGAAAATCCCTATCACATTCTGCTAGTTAGATGGACTGGTAGAAGGGGGCATCCCATGGTGGCACAGTGATTAGAATGCAGTACTGCAGGCTAATTTTGCTGATTGCCAGCTGGTTGCAATTTGGCAGATTGAATCTCACTAGACTCAAGATTGACTCAGCCTTCCATCCTTCTGAGATTGGTAAAATGAGAACCCATATTGTTGGGGGCAATATGCTGACTCTGTAAACCACTAACAGAGAGCTGTAAAAAGCACTGTGAAGCAGTATATAAGTCTATATGCTATTGCTATTCATCATCATAGAAATGTGGTTGGGAGCTCACATAGAGACTTTAAGATTCATAGTGGCCCCAAGAATGGAGTAGCCCCTGGTGTTAGGGCTGACATGGCTAAAGAAGTGGAATCCTTACATAAACTGGAGGAGACTGCTAAACATTTGAATGAGTCACCCTCCCCGAGAGCATGAGGAAAGCCAGAAGGCAACCTTTCCACAACAGGAAATTAGGGCAGTGGCATGGGGGGGGGGGAAACTTCCCCACTAGCCCCAAAGAGTATCTGGACCTAAGAAAGATGTTCAGTGAAAAGGGTTTGGATAAACTCCCCCCACACTGACCGACAGACTGTGCCATAGATCTTCTATCTGGGGATAGATTGCCTAAGCTGTATTCAATGACTCCAAGAAGGTTAGATTAATTGTGGATGTTCTGTGACAAAATGTTGGCCTGAGGGTTCATTCAACCTACCCAATCATGCGTAGCAACCCCTATCCTATTTTGTGAAAAGAAGAATGGGACTTTTCATGTATGTATGGATTACACAGGGCTAAATGATGTTTGTGTGGAAAATGTCTACTCTCTGCTCCAATGTAGGACGTGCTAACCTATTCGATCAAAGGCAAAATATTAACTAAACTGAAACTGTGAGAAGCCTACTACTGGGTGAAAATCAGGGAGGGAGTTGAATAGAAACTGCATTTTACTGCCCTTTGGGATGCTTTGAGGTCTTTACACATAATTTTAGGCACTCCACATTATGAATTATGGACATTATGGATCCTATGTTAATATTTTGAGCTAAAGAAATAACTGTCACATAGACTAGATAATAAAATGATTTAATTTAAATATTTAATTTAAAAGAGGCTGTAACTCTTTTCACCTATGCTTGGAACATTACGTTGAAATTTGTAGGTTTGGTTTGAGATCATAAACAGAGCTAAACTTAGTATAATATCTAATGGAGATCTAAACATTTAAAACCCAACTATGAGCACAGTCCACTTGCCCAAAGAACCCCACTATTGCTGATATGTCTTTCCTGGCCTGTCAGAAAATCATTGGTACAAATGGACACGTACAGAAGTCTTTCACACATTTGAAATATTAGAAAATAGAAATATGGCATTTAGTGACTAATTTAATTTTTGATGTAGTAGGAACCTTGTTTTTAATGCTTCTAAAGGTATGTGTATGCAATATGATAACAAGGTTTTTGGCTTTCATGTCCTCAGTTGTTGGAATTCCTTGTACTATAGAATCACAGATTGCTGAGATTCCGCAGGCACGAAGTGAATATTTTTGCTTTAAATGAATCTTTCTCCTTTTCTTTAATCACTTGGGAAGATTGCTATTATATTGCCTGACAGGAATTTCTTTAAAATAATGAGGTGGAGGGGGAAGGCACTGTTCCATTTCTATGTTTTTAAAGAATTGAAGAATTGCTGTATGAAATTATTTCTAAATTTCATAATAGTTATGCTTATCAAACACGCAAAAGAGTTACTTGTAGTTCATTTTTTTAAAAAAAAAATATTCATGGTCCATGCTAGTGCCAATACTTTAAGGTCAAGGGGCAACTTTGTTTTTTATTTGAAGTCAGAAGTAGTATGTAGTCAGAAGTAGTATGGAAATAGTGCCAAGACAAAATTTTACCTTGATTTTAACTGGAAGGAGGGGGTTACAACTTCTAGAAGCTAAGAGGATGGATAGGAGTTCTGTCCAACAGGAAATTACTTTTCCTGAAGCTCCAAAGGAAATGTTGAACAATTTTCTATGCTATGTTTTCTCTGAAACAACTGCTCAGCCAGAAATCAGCTTGTTCGGTTATAGAACATCACTGCATACCCTGTGGCATTGTGGGGGGAAAGGGATGTGCTCCTGATCTGAGATTGATGCAGCTCTTGTTTATAGATTGTGTAGATCATGTAGCTGTAGTTCCATGCCAGAGGCTGCACTCTAAAACTGACTGCTGGTAATTTGATGTTATTAAATTTAAACTGAATTAATGAAATACAATTAATAGAATTACTGTCCTGGCTTTTAAAAAGAAGTCCCAGTCACATTATAACAAATACAGTCTGATGACAACTTTAATTATAAGCTCTCAAGAACGTCTGCAATTTGCAGGGCTGAATGTGGCTTTGTGATCATAGATCAGAGAGTCCTTGAGAGGTGTGGAGGTAGTGTGAGTCTGGTCAGTAGAAAACCCACCTCACTGACCTGATTCTCAATCTGATAGCTGCCAGATTTGAGTATTTTCTCTTATGTGAAGTTGTCCAAATGTCCAATCAAGAATAGCTCAGGATTTCATATCTTCCAGGAAGATAATGAACCAAATTCAACTGGTACTCTGCATATAAGGATTTGGTGTTCTGTTTGGCCAGTTCTAGTGATCTAAAAAAATGGAGGAATTCTGAGAAGCACTGCAGTTATGGATAAATTACATTTTGGTCATTTTTGGAGTTGCAGAGCTAAAGACTTCTATAGGACTTGTTAAAATGGATCTACCCAAGAGTCAGATTGCTTTGTTCTCATAAACAAACATACTCACAAACTGAGGTGAGGTTGCTTGGCTGCTGAGGCTTTATTTAAGGTTCGTGGGCTAACAATGAAAGTTTAGCTCAGTTGTGAGGCAACCGCTATTGGCCCATTTGATAGCTCCTTTTATACTGAGCTGTTAAACCAGTGACCAGTCTTGTTGTGGCTGGGTGCCCCCTGCTGGATCAGACCCGAGGGAGAACTGAAGACACAGCACAGATGATGCCAATGGTTTTTTATGATTGTTGTTTGTTTGTTTTGACTATGCTAAGCAAATTTCTTGACTTATTTTTCGGTAATACTATTTATATAACATGCTAAGCCAAAAGATGGCTTGCTGCCCTTGGCTTAGCCTTAGTGTGTCATGTGAACCAAGCCACTATAGATGATTGAATTAATAATGATTAAGCATTATATCATCATCATCATCTTGTTGTTGTTGTTGTTGTTGTTGTTGTTGTTGTTGTTGTTGTTGTTGTTATTCTTTATTATATTGTGTGTATATAGCCAGAAACTGAAAAATAATATGGCTAGGCCAGAAATCTGAGTAAGGTTACATTCGAAGGAGAGAACAAAGAAGAATTAAGAACCAAGCTGCAAATCAAGATCAAAGATTCACCAGAAAGAACTACACACATTAAATCTCAAGACAATTTGGTTAATCAAATTTCTATGGAACTGAAAAGCCATTTTGTGGTACTTTCAGGGGATTTTAGCCCGCCTGAATGGCAGTCAGTTCAAAACAACAGTTACAAAATTCATCACATGGGGGAACAGTTGGTTTAATCTGGCCAAAGGTTGTCAGCTATGAAGAGATTGAAATCTTCTGATCTTGCCTAATCACATTTGTAGTACAAATTTCCAGTGGGAATTTGGCTGTATAAGTTGCACAGAGCAAAACCTCAGCTTTCACCAAGCTCAGATTGCACTCAAAACCACACTGCATAATTACAGAATAACAGCAATAGAGTTGGGAAGGACCTTGAGGGTGTCTTTTAGATCAATCTCCTGTTCATGCAGGAGATCATAAAACATTTCAGATAAACGATTAGCTAATATATTCTTTAAAAAGAAATTCCATGTGTTGGAGTACCCACAATTTCTAGAGGCAAGTCATATCACTGATCAATTTTTTGTCAGAAAATTTCTCCTTAGTTCCATCCACTGCTTCTTGTCCTGCTTTCAGGTGCTTTGTGAAATAGGTTTACCACCTCTTCTTTGTGGCAGCCTCTTAGATGTTAGAAGACTGCTATCATGTCATTCCTAGTTCTTTTATTAAACTAGACATACCCACTTCCTGCAACCTTCATTTTTCATATGTTTTAGCCTTCAGTTGCCTGATCATCTTTGTTGCTCTTCTCTGCACTCTTTCTAGAGTCTCCCATGTTGTTCGACCCTAAATAATTTCTAAAACAAAATAATAATAAAGGGCTAGCTTAAACAGATGGCTGCACTTAGATTTCTAAACATGGTAAAATCTGTGATTGAAGAATATGACTACTCGATCTCTGAAATTCAATCAGTTAGTTCTCTTTTGAACTGAATTATTAATTTGAATGCACCCACAGCATCAACATTTTGTGGATGACCTTTTTTCCATACAGGATTTCTTGCAAAGCCATGTCCCATGATTTCAGTGGGAGGTGAACTATAGTCAAAGTGGATTTCTCAGCAACCCTGAACCTGGCCTTTGCTGGCCCTTGGGGAATGTGATTATGAGTCTTGCATTTACACCCAATTTTTTTCTACCCAGACTGTTTGGATTTCATGTTCAGCATCTCTCCCTCTGAACTCCTTTGGGTACCACAACCACTCAGTGTTGCCTCTCAATGCTTTTGGAGCTTTTGAACAAGGTTCTTACAATATTTCATATGGAAACATGCAAGTGGTGCTTTTATGATCGCTCAGGGATGATGTTTCCCTGAAGCCTTTTTATGTTTCCCAGATAAAACTGAGCTGCTGCCTCGAGCCTGTTCAACTCCCCAATGCAGTTCTGTTCCAGATCAAAGTTTCTTTCTTTCCATAATACCCAAGGCTTTATGCATAAAACAATATGGTATAGACAGCATTTCTGTCCATACATGTAAACCTTTTTTGTTGAATGAAGCCTGAGGTGGTGATCCAATAACGAGGAATGTATCTAATTCTGTGAAATCAAGTGCAGGGCTAGAACAATGGTAAAAAATAACAATTAAATTTATGAAAGAAGGGTCACATTAAAGGGATTCAAGGAGTTTGAAATAGAAAATATATCAAAATGAACTCATATAGAAGTGCTGCCTATGGTGGTGCCCTTGTATGGTTCTCCTATGTGACACACAATTTGCACACCAAGCTGTGATGGCCCTGTCCATAAATCCAGACAAGGAATGTGGGAAGATCACAAAAATTAAACTTATCCTAATAATGTACAATAATTCATGATATATTTCTTACTCCGTTATGCCATATAAATATTTGTTTCCTGCCACAGTATTCAACTTTCATCATTTTGAAACCTCCCTGTCTGCCTACAACTCCCAGCCTGATGAGTCTCCAGGGAGAATTTCTTTGATGGTGTATTCCTTTGGGAGTTAATTGAAGCATGAATAGCCTGGGAGGTTGCTAACAATTTGAGAAATGATTATACAGTGCAAGACAGAACATTCACTTCATGGCAACCTTGCCTAACTTATGTAAATTCCAGACCACCTCACTCAAGATGAGTTCACATACACTTTCTTCCCCCTTGGAAGAAATTTGGAAGGGAAACTTTCATAAATAAGTGCCTAGAAAACATGAACAATTTATCTGTATGACCCTAATCTTAAATATAATTTCCACCTTTCTATTATCTTAACTTCCTAACTGAAGGTCCTCTTTGAAGAACAACTAAATTCCATGCTCTTCTAGAACAGGGGTTGCCAATCTTCTGGATTTCAGGGACTACCAAACTCATAATTTTAAATCCTGCAGACCATTAATATGAATTTTGACTGACAGTGGCTTGCTGATGTTGGTGGGTCTGGAATATGATTGGTCCCATATTCCAGAGCTTCAGTAGTCACAAAACTGGCCCTTTGGTCATCCCAGACTTTTAGGGGTAGGGGTGTCCTACTTTTTCACCACAAGCCTTGCCTGACCCCCAGGCCTGTTCTTTCATGGCCAAAAAGACCAAGCGATGCACCTCACCTGGCTCCCCACCAGCCAAGCACTGAAGCTCCACCACTGCCTCTGGGGGAGAGAGAGAGAGATCCAATCTAACCTCAGAGGGCTGGCAGTGGTGTGTTCTCTCTCCCTCTCCCCCTCCCTCCCCCCTCTCTCTCTCACACACACAGGTCCCTCGTACATACCCTCACCTCCTCCAAGGCAGCCACATTCCTTCACTAACCTGCTTTTCAGCTCCATTCTCAGGGGGGAAAAGAGAGAGAGAGGGAGAGAGAGATGGTATCCTGCGATCCCAACTAAAAAATGATCAATTGGTAGGAAAATGGGGTGGGGGATTTTCCTGTTTTTTGGATTTTCCCAAGGTCTCTGCAGAAAAAGCAGAAGCAGCAGAGACCCTGGAAAAGTCCCAAAAAAAGTCTGCAGAAAAATTGCTCACACTGTTTTCCTACCAATCCATCATTCTTTATTTGGGATCACAGGATACCATCTCCAGCTTTGTTCTCAGGGGGAGAGAGACAGAGATAGAGCGCTTAATGCAAGGAAAGCAGCAGAAACAGCAGAAGTCTTTTTTTCTCTTTCCCCAAACTCCACTAAAAATGAGTCATTGTGAGACTTGTCACACCAGTGCAGCCTCTTAGAGCACGTTACCTTGTGGGGTCCCAAAGACTCATTTCTTGTGAAGTTTGGGGGAGAGAAAGAAGACTTTTGCTGATTTCCTTGTGTGCAGCCAAAAGCAGAAGAAGAAAGAAGTTGAAAGAAGCAGCCCCCTGGCCAGGCAAGGCATGTGTGGCGTGTGGGGCACGTGGGGCAAGTTCCCTCCCTCTGTCTTTTCTCCCCTCCCCTCACTACCTTGTGTTGTTCGCAATGCAAGCAACGCAAGCCTTGTGTTCCCACGGGCCTGGATTAATTGCTTTGAGGGGGTGTTTGGGGGATGACATTTCTCTATGGACCACCAAATTTTTCTCATGGACCACCAGTAGTCCACAGCCCACCAGTTGGCGACCGCTGTTCTAAAAAAAATGAGTGTAATCCTCTATGCTGGGAAATGTATTTTCTTTCTTTTATTTCTTTCTGGTTTTTATGTTATTACATGTATTATGGAGATTGCATTTAAATGTATATAGTAATTGTGATCTATTTTACTGTGTATCTGTTTATCTTTACAGTATTAGCAATTCAGTTTCCTCCAAAAAAGAACAGAAATTAATCACAGTGTTACATTTTGAAATGGCATAGCATAGAATTATCAGATTGTAAAGAGAAGAGGAAAAAGGAAGTTATGATATAAATGTTTGGAATTAAATGCTTGTCCTCAGTAAAAACTAGATACAGATCAGAGTGAAAACAAGCAATAACAGGAGAAACCTTATAGAACTGACTGTCAGCAAGATTGATGCAATTGTTTCCATGCAGATTCATAAAGATGTGCTGTCCCACACATGGAGCATTTCTGGGAAGGTGTTTCATTTATTATTTGGGATCCATCCATTAGTTGACACAGGAATGTAGGGCACAGAATTTCTCCTTGGGAATGCATTAATAAGGTGGTGCTCTCATCTCTTCTGTTTGAGTTGCTTTTGGATTGATGGAATATTCTTATTCCTATTTTTTTTCTATCTTTTTCTCTCTGCTTTAAAAGTACAACATAAAACATAATTTACAATTAATTTTAAAAAAACCATGTCTTTAGAACTGAATTAAGGCACAGCCAAGTGGTTCCATTCAGATGAAATCCACCAGTCTTTGAGCCAGCAAGAAAGTATGCCAGCATCAATTATGTGACCCAGGCAGCTGAGCTCTATTCTGCCTCAATAATGAAACTGGTGAGTGATCCTATGTTTAAAGAATGAATCCAAGATGAGTTAAAGGAAATGACTGGTGAATTCCCTGGCTTTGTTGTGGCTGCCAAGTGTCACCTGAACCAGAAAAAAGCAACCACCAATCAGTCTTCTTAACATAGGAGGGAACATGGCAAGAGAAATGGGTGCTTTGAATGGTAGATTTAGTCATCTGCAAAATGGTATAAATTATAAATTACAGGTATAAAGTGTTCTCTTTCTATGATTTGTCATTTAGCAACTTCTGAGCAATGATCTACTGATTTTCTGAAAGAGCGCTAAACTCATGTCACAGGAATGGGGGAAGAACTTACAATCAATAACAAGTGAACTTTCTCTTGTCTAGTGCTACAAAGAAATAGCTGGACAAGCAATGAAATTTGTGGCAGACAACACCCTACAGTGTCCTACCAACTAGGCAAAATGGCACTTCTACTTTTATAAATTAAAAAAAAAAATAGTAAAAAGTGCAACCATACCAAATCAGCAGTTAGAACTTGCAAATTTCAATTCTACATAAAATAAATTATTTTTTTCTATTCCCCACTTATATTTCTTTTTTTAAAGATTTTTTATTTTTATTTTTTACACATCTCTTTAAAGGCCCGGTCCCACTGCACTTACGGATGCAAAGAGGATGTAAAACATTAAAAAAAGCTTGCCATCCGTTGGGAAATGCGATGCATCCGTTGTGTACTCATTGCACATGTGTTTCTTATGCTCTATCCATCGAGCATCCGTCCACTGCGATTTCATCTGCGCAAAAAGTTTTGAGCTGCACAAAACTTTGTGAACGGATGAACTTTCCGCTGTGTATGATGTAAATCCGTGACATACTAACAACAAACGTTCTTTCTCCATTTATCATCAGTTAAACATCTGCTGTATCCTCTCTGCATCCTCTGGGCATCCTCGCAACTCACATCTGCTGCAGCTGAAAATGGAAAGAGGGAGGAAAGAAATGGTACATGGAACATCTATACATCGTTAGTAGCACGGAAATAGAAAGGATGCGCAGTGAACAGTTTGCATCTGATATACATCTGCGCAGCATCCCATTTCTTTCCTTTAGGAGTTCGTGATGCATCCGCTTCATCCGCTATGCGTCCGCTTCGCAATTATCCCCCGGAACCCCTTTGGAGGTGTCATCCATTTCCATCCGTTTTCATCTGCTAGGCTTCCTATGAACATCTGTTTAACATCCCTGCTACATACTACCCATGTCTGTTCTTTTCTGTTCTTTTCCATTCTGTTTATGCAAATTTTTGCCACTTTTGGGAGGGGATGACAACAGATGGAGCCACCCCTGAAATTTTGCTTATCCGCTGTGTCCTTTATGCATACGTTTTGCGTCCGTCGGCCAGTGGGACCAGGCCTAAATTGTGAGCAATGTGATTCCAGGTTACAACATTTATACATAGTCATAATTACATTTCCAGCTTTCTTTTATAATTTCATATCAAATCATTATCTATTCCACTGATCTTTAAATAATTTCTCACTTCATATTTCAATTCATTAATTCAATATCAAAAACATTTCATCCTCACATATATTTTCTACTCTTTATCCCCTATTATTTCCATTTTCAGCTTACCACCTATTCTATTTAAAGCCCATGTCACACTGGCCAACGGATGCAAAAAGGACACAGCGGACGAGCAAAATGTTCCATCCGTTGTTATCTGCTCTCAAAAGGGGCAAAAATTTGCATAACCGGAGCGGATAACACGGACGCAGGGAGGACGCAGGGCGGATGCAAAGCAGATGCGGAACGGAAGCCCAGCGGATGGAAGCGGATGGGAGTGGGTGGGAGTGGGTGGCACATCTGCAGGGCTTCCGGGGGGCCTCAGCGAAGCGGATGCGGAACGGAAAGAGCGGAAGCAGAGTGGACGCCGAATGGATGAAGCGGATGCACAGTGGATGCACAGCGGATGCACAGCGGATGCACAGCGGAAGCCTAGCGGATGCCTGGCATTAATTGCGCATGCGGGGAGGATGCATTGCATCAGCCCCGTGGATATAAAGGGAAGCAGCTCCCAAGCAGGTCGCCATTCAAAGGAAAGACCTGCTGCCAGACGGATTGGCTGCCTTGCCTGCCCTGCCTGCATGTCTGCCTGCCAGCCTTCCTGCCAGCCTTGCTTGTCTGCCTTGGTGCCTGCCTCCCTGCCAGCCTTGCTGCCAGCCTTGGTTCCTGCCAGCCTCCCTGCCAGCCAGCAACCCCACAACCATGCTGAAGCACAGCAAGCCGCAGCCATCTGCTGCCAGCCCTGGCAAGAGGGACAGGGCTACCATCCCACCCCCTGGCCCTCACTCTGGTTCTGCTGGGGCTTCTGCAGCATGGGCTCACTCTTCTGGGGCTGGCGCTTCTGCTGCTTCTGCTTCTGGAGGAGCTGATGACAAGCACTCCAGCACCAGCCACCTCCACAGCACCTGCACCCTTCACCCCTGGGACTGAGCAACCAAGAGGAGTGCCAGAGACTCATTTTTGTCTTATAGCTTGTTGTTAATAAAGTCTATTTATGATTCACACACTTGCTTCATTTCTTTTTTTTAATAAAGTCTTGGTGGAAACTTTTAGAAATGGTTTAAGCCTTTGCATGCTTGTGGGATGGGTAAGGATAGCAGTGGGATGGGCAGGGATACCTTTGGGATGGGTAATAGCTGTGGGATAGATAAGTGCAAGCATAGTGCAAGCATAGTGGGACTGCACCTTCAGTGCAAGCATAGTGGGACTGTATGGTCCACCCTCCCAGGTGCCACACCTATGGCCCTTTATTATCAATAACAATATAATCAATCATCCACACATGTCAACATAAACACAACTCTTTATTAAATGCCCTGTTCATTGTAGGGCTACTCAACATACATGGCCCAATCTCATCCGTGTGATGAGACAGGCTGAAGGAAGCATCCATTAATCATCTATCATCCTGTCTTGCCACTCCACCACTCCAGCTGAGGAGTTGCACCAGTGTCTCAGGAGGTTGCGCTGCTTCTTCACCTCACATGAGGCTCTGTTGGGGCCTTGCACATCCTAAGTGTCGATCAGGTTTTGCCCTTGCCTCCATTCCCCAGCCTCCATGTCCCCATTGCCTTGTTCACGGTCCACAAGCCTGTTCTGCAAGACTGGGTAGCGGGTGCGCATGAGATTGTGCAGGATGCAGCAAGCTTCCACGATCCTCCTCATGGTCTCTGGGCGATGCTGCATGGTGGTGAGAAGTACCTGGAACCTGTTGGCCAGGATGTCAAAGGCGTTCTCCACCACCCGTCTTGCCCTGGACAGCCTGTATCCTCTCTTCATGGGTGAGGTATTTGGAGGTGTAGGCCTTCATGAGGTAGGTTGTGAGGGAGAAGGCGTCATCCCCCACGATGAAGTAGGGCATATCTTGTGTGTCGCTGGGCAGGGGGTCTGGATCTGGGAAGCCCATGATGAGGTTGCATTCCAGCCCCTCCTTGAGGTGACTGGCGTTGTATACCTGGGCATCTGAAGATGACCCATTGCCTGAAGCATCGATGTACATGAACTTGTTGTCAGCATCGACCATGGCGAAGAGGATGATGCTGAAGAAGCCCTTGTAGTTGTGATAAGTGGAGCCTGAGTTGGCTGGAGCTATGCAGGCCACGTTCTTGCCATCTATGGCTCCAATGGTGTGGGGGAAGTTCCACCTCTGATACCACTGCTCTGCAACTTTCTTCCATCCTTCTTCAGTGGAGGGGCACTGGAGGAGCTCCTCCATGTACTCTTCAATGATGGCCTGCACCACTTCTCTGACCACAAAGCTGATGGTGCTGGGTGGCACTCTCCAGCCGTACTGCATGCTCCTGTAGGTGGTCCCTGAGGCCAGGTGGCGCAGAGTGAGTGCCACCTTGAGCCCAGGTTCCAGGCTGGGCGGGAAGTTGGTGTTTGTCTTGGTCAACCTGGGTGTCAGGCGCTGCACAACTTCGTCAAACATGGCTGGAGGCATCCTCATGAAGTTCTGGAATGCCCGAGTGTCTTCGCTTCTGAGCTCCACCATCAGCTTGTTGTACAGTCCGTCTTCTGCTCTCCTGGCGAACCATCTTTGGACCCAGACTTTTTTTGGGTGCCTCCTTTTCTTCCTGTAGTAGAGTTCACAGAGCCTGTAGATGGTTTCGCACTGTTGCAGAAGGATGGTGGCTGCCGAAAGGACTTTGTCACAATCCACGGTGGACATGACTGGATGCTGTGGAAGAGGAAGAGCCAGATGAAGGCTGCAGAGGTCTGCACCGCTGGGCTGCTGTTCTGAAAGTGAGATGCAGGCGAGTTGCTCCCCCTTTTTATAGGCAGTATAGGTTTTCTGCTAGGCATCCTCTAGGCATCCTCTAGGCATCCTCTGGGCATCCTTAATATCCAAGATAGGTCCCCTCTGCGAACGTTTTTCCATTTTAAATGCTTTGTTTCCGTTCTGCATCCATTCTGCATCCGTTCTGCATCCACTCCGCATCCGTTCCGCTTCCTCCCTGCGTCCGGGTGGATGGAGTTGCGCGGATGTGCAGCGGATGCCTAGCGGATATAGCGGATACGTAACGGATGTGTAACGGATGCGTAGCGGATGCAGATGGAAGAACTGGACACATTTTCTGCGCAAAAGTTTTAGGCAGCCCAAAACTTTTGGAGCGGATGAAACATCCATAAATGGATGCTGGACGGATAGAGAGGAAGCACAACGGAGGCAGTGAGTACAGAACGGATACATTGCGTTAACCAACGGATGGCAAGGTTTTTTGTCCGTTTTGTCCGTTGGTTCAGTGTGACATGGGCTTTACATTATTCATTATTATCTTCATTAACTTTCTCAAAGCCGATATATAATAAACAAACAAAAAAGAGTAAAAATAAAATAAAACTAATATATTCAGGATCCACACAGGATTCAGTTTACAATAAATCTTATATTTATTCCAGAGATATTCATATAACCATTTCATATATTTTCATTGTTTTCACTTAGCCAAAGTTTACCTATGAAATTTTATTAAATTTTCATTCCCTTCCTTTTTAATCATAATATAATACTCTCATTACAAATACTTTACTTTCCAATATAATCCTTTCTGGTTTACCATATTCTCTATTTTCTCATATCTTTTATATAATCAATTACATTTTTATTTCATGTCCAATATAATATATATGCAATAAAGAAAGAAAAAAGAGAGAAAATTAAGTTTCCTTTTTGTTTCCATTTAACCAAGTTTAATCTATAAAATTTTATTTAATTTTCATTACACACTTTTTGGTCATTAATAGCATAATCTTTTCTAGCATAATCTTTTCTTTCTGACACAGACGAACACAATACAGAAGTCTGATGATGGCAGATGAGATTCTGCCGAAATGTTGCTTCAACTTTAAAAGCACAACTATGATGACATGGGAAAATACCCGAACAAAGCTGAATAACATGTAAGTACCCACGAAAACTTAAGAAAACAAATACGTACATATAGATATATATACAATTTGATAACAATAAAGCCATTTTGATTTCTCTTACTCTATCATCATTTTTCTTATATATAATTATGTAATAATCTTACTGTAATTCCCAATAAGTTTTAAATTTCAAATATCTCCAATCTACATTTCTAAAACGAAAATATATTTCCATGTGGTATTCCCCCTTTATATTATTTTTAACCTTATCTCTAAATCTCTCGGCCTTATAGTTTCTTATAATTTTGACCAGTTTTTCCGATCTTTCCTCTTAACTCCTCTTTTTTCCTCTTGTATTGTTTTTATTTTCATCTGCCAATGATTTATTTTTTCCCCCACCCTTTCCTGTTCTCTCTTTTGGAATTTCTTCTTGTACAGCTTCTTCTTTTGTTTAATCTTGGAAAGTATTTTTCCTTTTATTTATTACATCTATCATCAGTGTCTTAATTTTGATTCCTTTCATGTCCTTTCGCAGTTTCCCTTGTTCTTTATGCTCTTTTAAGCTGCTTTCCTCTTCCTTTAATTCCTCCACCTTTTCTTTGTTCTTCTGTGAACTGCATTGTAATTAATTTTTCTGCCAGTATCTCTAATAATTCTATTCTTTTAATATTCCTCTCACAATTTGCAGTTTCAACTTGAATTCTTTGCCTATTTCTTCCATTTTTAAAATCAGTTGAGTTATTCTTTATTTTATTAAAAGTCAGAGTCTTTTATTTTCGTCCATGCCAAAAATATCTGTTTATCTCAATTCCTCTTGTTAATCCTTCTGTCTCCTTGTCACAATCAAACACCAAACACTCCCAAGATATTATCTTTACTTGTACCTTTGTTGCAATCCCCCTGTTTTTGGTGTTTCCGGGTTTATTGTTATAAAGTCTTTTATTTTATTTCATTTCTCATTCATAAATTTCTAAGACCAGTAATTTTCCATGAAAGAAAAAGTGCATTTAACCATTAGATGGTGCTCTACATTGCTTTCCACTTTTCAAAGTTCTTTTTTCTCTTTTGAATTGTATTAATTCTGCTAATTTTTGACCGTTAGCTCTTTTAACTATAGTCAATTCGGGGCAAGTCCAGCATTCTGTCCAATGCTTAATTAATGCCAATTTCTATATCTTATTCCAAATTTGGTCTCTAATTCTGTTATAGGCCTTTTATAATCCTTTTTTTTATTACCTTATAATTTCCCCTTATTTTCCATTTGCTGCTGCCACACTCTTAAATGAGGGCTCTTTCCTTCTGTTTTTCAGGGTTGTCAAAAAAAATAATAATCCAAAATCCTTTACCTGGTTACATACCACTCACTGCGTCATCACTCTGGCACACACTTAAGTCCCGGAAGCTTTCCATCTTCAGGTCAGCCATTCAAACTGCTGCTACCTCCTGTCTTCAAGGGGAGTATATCTAGCCAGGGAGGGGAGATGCACCTCCCCTCAACCTGGCTGGTGGTTTCCCCCTCTTCCCCCACTCCTCCAAGGTGGGTTCGAGATGGATCCTGTCCTGTTTGGACCCTCCAACAGGATAAGCATGGATTGAAGCCATGCACAATTGTGGTCTTTCATCCATCTTCAACAGAAGTGCCACCGGAAGCTCCCTCCACTTATATTTCAATATGCACCTCCTGCCCAAATTTTAAACTGAACAATTTTAATACTATAGTATAATATCTATAGTATAGCATAATATACAGTATCTTTCCCTTGAAAAATATTCCACTGTAAATTCTCCCTTAAAAGAAATTACTCTGATTATTCCCAGTTTTTGAAAATGTTTTTTAAAATGGATGTCAAAATGGATGTAAAATTGAGTAGGAAGGTCTATTCATTCTTAGCTTTCCATGGAAGTTTGAGAGATACATTGTTAGCAGGAAATAGAAATTATTAGCACATTTCTGAACATTGTGCCTTAAGTAAAAGTGATATCATTTGAAGAATGGTACAAATGTCATTTTTACAAGTGGTATACCTATTCTGCGAATGTGTAGAATCAAAAATCTCCTCATTTTTAAAGCACATGTGGCCATTTTACATTGTTGAAGACACATCAAATAAATATTTTAGTTTTTGAGCACTATATGGTTGACACTTCCCATTGCTGTGCCAGCTGCCAATTTGTTTGTTGGTGTTTCAGTTTCAAATCACTGTCTCACAGACAATGAAAGCACACATATTCCATTTTTTCTAGATGTGCATCTCTGAATTCAGTAGCAATATCAATAGCACTTTGACTTATATACCACTTCATAATGTTTTACAGCATTTTCTAAATGGTTTACTGAGTCAACATATTGCTCCCAACAATCTGACTCCTCATTTTATCAACCTCAGAAGGATGGCTGAGTCAACCTCGAGCTGGTCAGGATCAAACTCCTGATGTGTGGGCAGAGTTAGCCTACAACAGTGTTCTAAGCACTGCATTCTAACCATTGCACTACCAAATACCACTAAAGCTTCTGAGTACAATTTAAAGAGCTGATTTTAACCCTATAAAGCCCTCAATGACAGGCACCAGGGTTGTCTGAAATTATTTGCTCCGACATAGGAAGGGGACAATGTGAGAAGGCTTATATAGATGATAATTCAGTTCATATATTTTGATAATCTTTCATTCTGCATATTTCAGAAATGATGTATTTTATGTATCAATCTGCTTGATGGACATGTTACGAGAAACTCTGGAAGCTGTAATTCAGTACAATTAGAGAACATTATAGTGGCAGATGATTGTGGGTGCCTGTGGCTCACACAAATGGAGCTTCAGATGCACACCCTTGCCCATTGACCCCTGCTTGTGAAAGTGGAGCTGCATGTACCCTTGCCCACAGCTTCTGCAGCCCAGTTCTGAACAGGCTATGGCCTAGTACTAAGTCATGGCCTGGGGTACCCCTGTTATATAAGAAAGGCTGCACCAAACTCTCCATAAAGTTTCTTAAGATCCTTTTATTTCACTGTTGATTGGTATATTATAGGAAATATATGATATAACCATGGCTTCTAATAAATAGAAGCCATGAAAAGAAAAAGCTTTCTTGGTTTTTTTCACGATCTGAAAATGTGAATAAAGCATCTAATAGTTCAACGAGTTAGGCTGTTAGAACTGTTTCAAGAAATTTTGGTGTGTCAAAATCTTAGTGTCACATCCACTAGCTATAGACTAATTTCAATTGTTCTTGGCAGCAGCTAGTATTGAGTATCAAGTAGATCAAAAGTACTGGTTATTCCAATATAATAGACCAGATGATAGATTGGGTTCAGTTTTCAATATCCCTGACTATGAGTTAGATTGCTTGAACTGATAGAGCTTCATCACTATCTGAAAAACCTTGTTGAAGTGTTCAGTATTGGAGATTAACACTTCAACAAGAGAATAATCAAGGAAGCCATAAAAATATAGAAACACCCCCATAACAGGAATAAATGGGATGATAGCTCCCACCTACCAGACATCTGGAAACTAGCCCTTATCAACAAATGAGTCCCAGCCACAAAAACCAACAGTGGACCTGAAACAACACATGACACCACCAGCTATTTCCCTCACCAGATTCAAATCCAAACCCACCATATGGATGAAAGGCAACCAATGTCCAGAAACCAGACCATGGCTGCCTCACCAGCTGCCACACACCCCGACCCCCAACCAAGCAAACTGACACATGCCATGAGTAGATAGCCATGCCTGAAACTTGGAGCCAGGACAGAACCCAGAATGTTACATCACAGCCACCTACTCAGGATATCACATCACGGAATTCAGGAGGTTATACCACAAAACCTCAGGATATTACAACAGAGCCAACGACCCAGGAGATTACAGCACAAGACCCAGGATGTCACAACAATAAAACTCAGAAGGTCATCACACAGCCCATTACCCAGGTCATTACAACTGAGGCGATCACAGCACAAGACCCAGGATGTCACAATAATAGAACTCAGAAGGTCATCACACAGCCCATTACCCAGGTCATTAAAACTGAGGCGATCACAGCACAAGACCCAGGATGTCAAAACAATAGAATGCAGAAGGTCATCACACAGCCCATTACCCAGGTCATTACAACTGAGGCGATCACAGTACAAGACCCAGGATGTCAAAACAATAGAACTCAGAAGGTCATCACACAGCCCCTTACCCAGGTCAGTACAACATAGGAGGCTGATAGACACACAGCCAGTACCTCAGCCACACAGGTTCTTACGAAAAAGCCAACCAATCTGCAAACATCGACTCCATCAAGCAATCAAGAAATAACAACACAGCCAATCAGCCCACTTACAACAGAGCCAGCACACCAAACCTCCCCACCAATATTTATAGATAGAGGGCAGTTCCGATCATGCTTTGCTCACACAAGCATGAAGCCAAAAGCACCAGCCTGAAGATGGTGAGTGGGACCTCGTCGAAACATTGCCAAGATACTCTCATTCTTATATGGGAAAAGACCCGAACACACCAAAATCTGCATACCTGTACTCGTGAAAATCTCTGAAAAAAATTATATATATATTTAGTTCTCACTAATTTTCTTAAATTATATATATATGGTATTCAGCTTTGTTCGGGTATTTTCCCATGTCATTATAGTTGTGCTTTTAAAGTTGTAGCAATATTTCGGCAGAATCTCATCTGCCATCATCAGGCTTCTGTATTGTGCTTATCTGACGAACACAATACAGAAGCCTGATGATGGCAGATGAGATTCTGCCAAAACGTTGCTACAACTTTAAAAGCACAACTACAATGATGTGGGATAATACCCGAAGAAAGCTGAACAGCATACATGTAAGTACATACATACATACATACATACATACATACATACATATATGCTGTTTAGCTTCCTTCGGGTATTATCCCACGTCATTGTAGTTCTGTTAAAGTTGTAGCAACGTTTCAGCAGAATCTCATCTGCCATCCTCAAAGCCCAATCCCACCACCACCCAGCACAGATAAATTCCGTAGCGAAAACACTAATTACCAGAACCAAATGCCTGGCAGATAAGACACATATAAAGACTGAACTATGCACCCTGACTGAAGTATTGACAGCCAATGGCTTCCACAAAAACAAAATAACCAACTTGATCCACAAAAACACACCAAGACATAACAGAGACCTAGAAGATCAACAGACCTATGGAACAGCTGTCCTGCCCTACAAAAGAGGTACCACAGATAAAATCAGTAAGATACTACACAGGCATCACCTCAAGACTGCCTTCAAAACAGACAAAAAAATAGCAGCCATTCTGAGGAACCCCAAAGACAAAATTGACCTGGAAAACCAAGGCATATACGAAATTCCCTGTACATCATGCCCGGCCACATACATTGGACAGACCAACAGAAGAATAAGTACCCGCCTAGATGAACACAAAAATGCAGTAAAAAAGCTGGAACACACCTCCTCACTAGTCCAACACATGAAAACCACAGGTCACAACATCAACTTCAATGGCACTAAAACCCTAGCCACTATAGAAAACTCCAACCACAGAATCATCAGAGAAGCCATAGAGATTGAAAAAAGACCTGACAGCATGAATAGAAGAGATGATTCCACCAGACTCTCAATCATTTGGAAGCCTGCACTCTCAAATAGAAAGATCTCCATGCCACAAGCCAGGCAAACACCTGGGCAAAAACAGACTCCCTCTGATAGCTCCAACCCAAACACCCCCCCACCAGGCACCCAGCTTGCTAATGAAGAGCAGCTTGCTAATGAAGAGCAGCCGTCCCTTCACACGGAGCCAAGCTGCACTGAAAGCCTCCAACACAAGAACAGAATGTTGCCAGCCAATCAAAGCCACAAAACAGACAGAAGAAACCAGAAACACCAATCAATCAAACTTCAGGTCCAATGAACACAGATCCAGGCTCCCAGCCAATCAGAATGGACCAGCCTCAAATTTGAAACCAGGAACTAACTCTATACAGAAGCCTGAGGATGGCAGGTGAGATTCTGCTGAAACGTTGCTACAACTTTAACAGAACTACAATGACGTGGGATAATACCCGAAGGAAGCTAAACAGCACACATGAAAGTACCCGCGAAAGCCTAAGAAAACAAATATCTATAAATATATCTATATCTATATATATGTTTTTTTTAAAGTTTTCGCGGGTACTTACATGTGTGCTGTTCAGCTTCCTTCAGGTATTATCCCACGTCATTGTAGTGCTTTTAAAGTTGTAGCAACGTTTCAGCAGAATCTCATCTGCCATCATCAGGCTTCTGTATTGAGTTTGTATGTGGGCCAGGCTCTCACAACCGTTGGTTTTAAATTTGAGGCTAGCCTATTCCTGTGCCATGATGTTTTTTTCTACATCCTGATTGGTTGGGAGTCTTGGTCAGTGTTTATTGGACTTGGAGTTTGTTTGATTGGTGTTTCTGGTTTCTTCTGTCTGTTTTGTGGCTTTGATTGGCTGGCAACACTGTGTTCGTGTATTGGAGGCTTTTAGTGCAGCTTGGCTTCACGTGAAAGGATGGCTATTATCTATTAAGCCCATGTCACACTGAACCAACGCATGCAAAGAGGATGTAAAACGGACAAAAAAGCTTGCCATCCGTTCAAAAACGCGATGTACTCACTGTCTTCGTTTTGCTTCCTCTCTATCCGTCCAGCATCCGTTTATTGACATTTCATCCGCTCCAAAAGTTTTGGGTTGCCCAAAACTTTTGCGCGGAAAATGTATCCAGTTTGTCCGTTCTGCATCCGCTACGCATCCGCTACGCATCCGCTACGCATCCGCTACGTATCCGTTACGCATCCGCTATATCCGCTAGGCATCCGTTCCGCATCCGCACAACTCACATCCGCTTGGACGCAGGGAGGAAGCGGAACAGATGCATCCGTTCCGCATCCGCACAACTCACATCCGCTTGGACGCAGGGAGGAAGCGGAACAGATGCAGAACGGATGCAGAACGGAAGCCTAGTGGATGCAGAATGGAAGCCGAGCGGATGCAGCATGGAAACAAAGCATTTAAAACAGAAAAAACGTTCGCAGAGGGGACCTATCTCGGATATTAAGGATGTCGAGAGGATGCCTAGAGGATGCCTAGAGGATGCAAAGGGACACCTATACTGCCTATAAAAAGGGGGAGCAACTCATCTGCATCTCACTTTCAGACCAGCAGCCCACCTGTGCAGACCTCTGCAGCCTTCATCTGACGCTTCCTCTTCCACAGCATCCAGTCATGTCCACCGTGGATCGTAACACAGTCATTTTGGCAGCCGCCATGCTTCTGCAACAGTACGAAGCCATCTACAGGCTCTGTGAACTCTACTACGGGAAGAAAAAGAGGCGGCCAAGAAGCGTCTGGGTACAAAGATGGATCGGGAGAAGAGCAGAGTATGGGCTGTACAACAAGCTGATGGTGGAGCTCAGAAATGAAGACACTCAGGCATTCCAGAACTTCATGAGGATGCCTCCAGCCATGTTTGACGAAGTTGTGCAGCGCCTGACACCCAGGTTGACCAAGGCAAACACCAACTTCCGGCCCAGCCTGGACCCTGGGCTCAAGGTGGCACTGACTCTGCGCCACCTGGCCTCAGGGACCACCTACAAAAGCATGCAGTACGGCTGGAGGGTGCCACCCAACACCATCAGCATTGTGGTCAGAGAAGTGGTGCAGGCCATCATCAAAGAATACAAGGAGGAGCTCCTCCAGTGCCCCTCCACTGAAGAAGGCAGGAAGAAAGTTGCAGAGCAGTGGTATCAGAGGTGGAACTTCCCCCACACCGTTGGAGCCATAGATGGCAAGCATGTGGCCTGCAAAGCGCCAGCCAAGTCGGGGTCCACTTATTTCAACTACAAGGGCTTCTTCAGCATCGTTCTCTTCACCATGGTCGATGCTGACTACAAGTTCATGTACATCGATGCTTCAGGCTACGGCTCATCTTCAGATGCCCAGTTATACAATGCCAGTCACCTCAAGGAGGGGCTGGAAGGCAACCTCATCGTGGGATTCCCAGATCCAGACACCCTGCCCAACGACACGCAAGATGTGCCCTACTTCATTGTGGGGGATGACACATTCTCCCTCAGAACCTACCTCACGAAGCCCTACACTTCCAGATGCCTCACCCGTGAAGAGAGGATCTTCAACTACAGGCTGTCCAGGGCAAGGCGGGTGGTGGAGAACGCCTTTGACATCCTGGCCAACAGTTCCAGGTACTTCTCACTACCATGCAGCATCGCCCAGAGACCATGAGGAGGATCGTGCAAGCTTGCTGCATCCTGCACAATCTCATGCGCACCTGCTACCCAGTCTTGCAGAACAGGCTCATGGACCGTCAACAAGGCAATGGGGACATGGAGCCTGGGGAATGGAGGCAAGGGCGAAACCTGATCGACACTCAGGATGTGCAAGGCCCCAACAGAGCCTCATGGGAAGGGAAGAAGCAACGCAACCTTCTGAAACACTGGTGCAACTCCCCAGCTGGAGCAGTGGAGTGGCAAGACAGGATGGTAGATGCTTTATGGATGCTTCCTTCAGCCTGTCTCATCACACGGATGAGATTGGGCCATGTATGTTGGGTGGGCCTACAGTGAAAAGGGCATTTAATAGAGTTGTTTTTGTGTTGCCATGTGTGGATCAATGCTTACATTGTTATTGATAAAAAAGGGCCATAGGTGTGGCACCTGGGAGGGTAGACCATACAGTCCCACTATGCTTGCACTGGAGGTTTATCTATCCCACAGCTATTAGCCATCCCAAAGGTATCCCTGCTCATTCCACAGGTATCCCTACCCACCCCACTGCTATCTTAACCCATCCCAAAAGCATGCAAAGGCTTAAAGTTTCCACCAAGACTTTATTGAAAAAAAGAAATGAAGCAAGTGTGTGAATCAAAGATAAACTTTATTGAACAATAAGCTGTAACAGAAAAATGACCCAAGTCAAGTGTCCAAATAAAGTCCACAGGTAGCCAGCTACCTGGTCTCTGGCACTCTTATCGGTCACTCAGAGGTGTGCCCAGTCTCAGGGGTGAAGGGTCCAGGTGCTGTGGTGGTGGGTGGTGCTGGAGTGCCTGGGCCCGAGAGGACAACAGGGGATGGTGTGTTGAGGAAGGTGTTGGACAGCTGGCTCAGCCCCGTGATGCTGAGAGGTCCTTCCTCCATGCCATGGGGTGTCAGCCCCAGTACTGATGACAGATGTACTGAGGCCGGGCTTGGCTGTGGGGTGGAGGAAGGAGCAGTGTAGTGAGGCTGTCTGCTCTGCAGCTGGGTGAGGACTGTCGTGGGTGGCATCATTGGCGTTGGTGGCATCGCTGTCGTCGGTGGCATCATTGTCATGGGTGGCATCGGTGGCATCAGTGGAACCGGTGGCAACAGTGTCACCCGATGACTCTGTGCCTAGACTGGGCTGCTGAACCTCCTGGTAGCCATAGCCCTGGTAGGTGAGGGCCTGTGGGAAACCTTGGAATGGGAGGGACATCACCTGGGGTGGAGGAGCAGGCCTGACTTGGTGGGAGCAGGTTCCTCTGGGTCTGGAGGGTTGTGAAGCAGCTCGGTTATCCGGTCCTTCACCAGCTGGTACTGTGGATCCACCATTTCCTTGAGGGTCTGGTTGACATAGGTGAGGAAGGGCTTGCGGTTGGAGGAGTCGGAGTCGGTGTGGACCAGCTGAGAGAGGAGATCTATGCTGGTGCGGATGGTGTCTGCCCCTCCTGCTGTCCGGATCTCTGCCTTTCTGTGGAGGCGGAGCTGGGGGGTGGTGGATGCGGCTAGGACTGTGGTGGACTCAATGTCTCCTTTCTCCCACCGCACCAGGGAGTCCTCCACGCACTCCTCCACGCTTTCCACACCTCTCCGCGGGTTCTCCGTCGTGGCACACTCCACAGAAACCTGCCTGGAGACAGGGACTGACTCTCGGCCAGAAGAGGACTGACTCTCAGCAGGCTGCCGGAGAGAGAGGGTCATGAGAGGGGCTGTTGGTGCACCTCGGTGGCAGATCTCACCCTCCAGGAAGCTGCCCCTGGCCATGACATAGGTCTCTCTGTCCGTCAGCTTAACCGTGGCCTGGCCTGATTTCTTGAGATGCAGCTTCCCGTACCAGGTGTGCATGTGCTTCCACCAGCCGAGGAGCACCTCTGAAGTGTAACCCATACTCTCTGCCCTCTCTCTCCAAGCAGCCTGCTTCCGCTTGGTGTCCCTGTACAGCTGGTGTCCCTTCCGCCACAGATAGTCATTCTCTCTCAGCCACTCCAGCACCTCATCCTCGTGTTCCTCCTCAATAAAGTATTGCCTCCTCTCCCGTCCCTGCATACGCCTCTTCCTCCCTTTGGCAGGACCAGATGGGCCCTCATCAGAGAGGCTCCCAGGTAGTAGGGCTGCTCCTCCACAACACCACCAGCAGCAGCAGCACCAGCAGGATCATCATCATCATCATCATCATCATCATCATCATCATCATCATCCTCACCAGCAGGATCATAATCATCATCATCATCATCATCAGCAGCAGCAGGATCATCATCATCAGCAGCAGCAGCAGCGGCAGCAACAGCAGGATCAGCAGCAGCAGGACCAGCAGGACCAGGATCAGCAGCAGTAGAGTAAGCACCAGCAGGGCCAGCAAGCCCAGGAGCACGAGCAGGACCAGGAACACGAGCAGGACAAGCAAGTCCAGGAGCACGAGCAGGACGAGCAAGTCCAGGAGCACAAGCAGGACAAGCAGGAGCAGGAGCAGCTTCAACAGAGTAAGCACCAGCAGAAGCACCACCGCCAGGAGCAGCTTTAGCAGAAGCCCCAGCAGAAGCAGAGTCAGGGGCAGGGGGCGGTAGGTTGGCCCTGTCCCTCTTGCCAGGGCTGGCGGCAGGCTGCTGAGGCTTTCGCTTCCTCCCCATGGTTGTGGGGTTGCTGGCTGGCAGGGAGGCTGGAGGGCACCAAGACTGGCAGGAAGGCTGGCAGGAAGCCAGGCACGAAGGCTGGCAGGCAGGCACCAAGGCTGGCAGGAAGCCTGGCAGGTAGGCTGGCAGGAAGCCTGGCAGGTAGGCTGGCAGGAAGCCTGGCTGGAAGGCAGGCTGGCAGCAAGGCTGGCAGGCAGGCATGCAGGCAGGGCAGGCAAGGAACTCTAAGTGTCCAGCAGCAGGTCTTTCCTCGGAATGCTGGCCACATGCGAGCTGCTTCCCTTTATATTTGGGGTCTTACTCAATGCATCCCCCCCGCATGCGCAATTAATGCCAGGCATCCACTAGGCTTCCGCTGTGCATCCGTTAGGCTTCCGCTGTGCATCCGCTTCATCCGCTGTGCATCCGCTTCATCCTCTCTGCATCCACTCTGCATCCGCTGTATCCATTCCACGTCCGCTTTGCTGAGGCCCCCCAGAAGCCTAGCAGATGCTCCATCTGCTCTCATCCGCTTCCATCCGCTGGGCTTCTGTTCCGCATCCGCTTTCCATCTGCCCTGCGTCCTCCCCGCGCCCGTGTTATCCGCTCCGGTTATGCAAATTTTTGCCCCTTTTGAGAGCGGATAACAATGGATGGAACATTTTGCTCGTCCGCTGTGTCCTTTTTGCATCCGTTGGCCAGTGTGACATGGGCTTTAGGAAGCTAGGTTTCATCTGGGTGCCTGGTTGAGGTGTGTTTGAGCTGGAGGTATCAGAGGGAGTCTGTTTGTGCCCAGGTGTTTGCCTGGCTTGTGGTGTGGAGATCTTTCTATTTGAGAGTGCAGGCTTCCAAATGATGACTGTCTAATGGAATCATCTCTTCTATTCATGCTTTCAGGGTTTTTTTCAATCTCTATGGCTTCTCTGATGATTCTGTGGCTGGGGTTTTCTATAGTGGCTAGGGTTTTAGTGCCATTGAAGTTGATGTTGTGACCTGTGGTTTTCATGTGTTGGACTAGTGAGGAGGTGTGTTCCAGCTTTTTTACTGCTTTATATAATATATATACTTTATATATATATATATGTTGTTGTTTTTTTGTTTGTTTGTTTTTAAGTTTTCACGGGTACTTACATGAATGCAGTTCAGCTTCTTTCGGGTATTATCCCACGTCACTGTAGTGCTTTTAAAGTTGTAGCAACGTTTCAGCAGAATCTCATCTGCCATCATCAGGCTTCTGTATTGTGTTCATTTGTCATCCACCTCTACTCTTTGAAATATGACTTACTTTGAAAGAATGAAGGACATGGAAAGGGACATTTGCAATCATTCCTAACTCTATTTCAGGAATATGGTGCATCTCCCAGTCCAGAAAAGAGCAGGATACATTTGCATCAACACTTCAATTGGCATTGCAGCCATTTCCCTTTGTCTTGCTCAATTGCCCTGTATCAAATGTGTTATTATAGAAAGGAGTATGTAGTCCATGGCCCTTGATGATGTTCAGCCCTGTGCTTGCATAGCCCATTTGTGAGCTGCTATTTGGCTTTGTTTTTTCCTCATCTCGTCCTCCTTCAAGCATGGTGTAATAGGTTTTAAGTTTGTTAAGCTGTTGTGCCAGCCCCCCTCCCAGTGCCCTGCTGTTCTATTATATTGAACCTGGATGCAGGAGACTGCCAGCTTCACCCAGATTGCTGCTCCAATAAGAGCCCCGCTGCGCGACTAGTGTCATGATAAGTACCAGGGAGGGAGCTCACCATCATGGCATACTGTTCTCATCTTATTAAATTCAGCTTTGTGAAGCAGGGAGTCTGCCTCTCAGTCTGGCTGGCTCTACCTTCATCCAACTGCTACTGTCTGACAATATCAAATTAGAAGCTGCCACAGGAGTTTGGGAGGGGAAATGAGTTAGAAATGAAAGAGGAATTGTGATGTATATATGTGTGCGTGTGTGTTTATGTGTGTATTTTAGTGGCATTTTAAACAGAGATTCTACAGCTTCCGAGCAAGCCTAAGCAAAATGGTACAATCCACCTTTTGTTTTACATTGATGGACAAAGGCAGTGTGCTCTGGTTTGATCAGCTGCCTAGCTTCAAAGCTTCTGCACATTCTCACAAAGCTATTGAATGGTGAAAGGAAATAATAAAGTGGGTAAGTACAAGTCATCCTCAGTTCATGACTGGTTGCCTAAAGACTATTCTGTTAGCAATACTCAAAACCCAACCCTGAGTAGCTGAAAAGAGAAGTTTTCACCTACACTGGGAAAGATAAACAGAAGGAATGTGGCTGACTCTGTACAAGCTGATTCTCTCAGTGTTAAATGAACTTTTACACTTTTGTTTTATTATAATTAAAAACCAATCCACCCCTCAATATTATAATGAGAGAAACATGTTACATACTTAAAAATGGACAGACAAAGATTTGTGCAAGAGCTAGATTTGTAAGTTTGCATCAACCAATAAATGATTCTGTATACTTTTTCTTGTTGTATAACTGTCTGGTTTGGTTCTGCAACCCAACAGGACAGACACAGACTTCAGAGGATAATTAGGACTGTAGAAAAAACAATTACTACCAACCTGCCTTCAATTGAGGACCTGTATACTGCAAAAAAAAGAGGACTGTGAAAATATTTACAGACCTCTCACATCCCGGACATAAACTGTTTCAATTCCTTCTCTCAAAAACTGTTGTTTTTGAGGGAAGCTATAGAGCATTGCACACCAAAACAACTAGGCACAAGGACAGTTTTTTCCTGAACGCCATCACTTTGCTAAATAAATAATTCCCTCAACACTGTCCAACTATATACAAAGTCTGCACTACTATTACTATTAACCTTGTCACTCATCCCCTCCTACTTGTGACTGTATGACTGTAACTTTGTTGCTTGTATCTTTACTATCTATATCAACTGTTTTCTAGTATGATTTGATTGTTTATTGTACCCTATGACTATTATTAAGTGTTGTACCTTATGATTATTGACTCTTGACGAATGCATGTTTTCTTTTATGTATACGGAGAACATTTGCATCAAGACAAATTCCTTGTGTGTACAATCACACTTGGCCAATAAATAAAGAATTCTGTTCTATTTTAAGAAGGTATAAAAGTTGCCCATAAACAATGGTCAACTGTCCCTTAAGGCCAAATTATCAAGGAACCACTTTGTTCCTTCAAATAAATAAGTTTTCTTTAATGCTTTAGAGCCTAAGGCTATTTCCTTTGTCTTCGACATCTGTTGACTGAGCTAGTTGCCTCTATAAGAGGGATGGCTGAGACTATATTCTGTATAGCCAATATCTATCTTCTGGATCACTCCCCCCTCCCCCCTTTGATGATCTGTCAACTGTCCCTCAATATTTTAGCCTTGGAGAAAGCTATCCAGACTGAATTTTTCCCAGGCACTGGGATCAAGTGAGGATATCTTGGGTTGGTCTCTGGGGCATCCCAAGCTTTTATGGTTTTATGTTTTTAGGTTTTTCAATAGTTTGGACTTTTATTGTTTTTGTGAGCTTACAGAGTTGTATTTTAAAATGGGCAGCCATACTAATGTTTTAAATAAATAAAAATAAATGGAGTGCTGGTACTTATTATCTGGCTTGATTCATCTGGGATTTTTCCAATCTGGGAATTTTCCAATTACTTTCTCCACTCTATTAATACAGGTGGTTCTCAATTAACAACTACAATTGAGACTGGCAACTCAGACATTAAGCAGAACGATCACGAAGTGAAACTCTTTGCTCATGATCTTATTTCAATTTTTCCTTGCTTTATAGGCCTTTGAAGGTCATAAATGTGAGGATTGTTAATAAGGTTATTTATATAACCATCATATCTGCAATCACTAAATGAGGACTATCTATAGTTGTATAAATTACTCATCTTTTTTCTAAGTAGAAAATGCCATAAGTGTTTTTTTCTGAAAACTTGATCATTTGGTTCCTGTGTTCTGTGATTTTCCAGGTCTATAATAACTTTTTCTTTGTGGAATGATGATTATTATCTTTATCTTTAGGGATAAAGACAGTGACTTGAATAAATATGTGGTTTTATATAATTATAAGTCATTCATGAAGACTAGAATCTGATTGCTTATTTATTTCTATTGAAATTAATTTGGGTTTTTATTTCTCCAGATAACATCTATTCCCCCACTCAGTTGTTCAGTGGATCATCAGCACTTGGAATAGAGTGAAGGAGGATTATCATGACTTCTGGAGCGATATACTGTATGCCAAATATTGTAGATCTACCATTATTTTGCGATGCAGGACTAACTCAGATAGGAGGTGATGGGAGGCAACATATGTTCTCAGCAATTTTTTTTTTCCAGGATGCCTTGGAAGCTCTTTCTACTTCAGAAAAGAGCTAGGTCTGCTATATAGTTTATCTTCTATTTGGCAACTCTTCAAATTCAAATATTAAACAAGATTTAATCAATGCGCATCCAACTAACATCCACAAGTAGAATAGAAATGGGCACTCCATGGGTCCATAGTCCTTTTTATAACTCATAGAATAGAATAGAATAGAATAGAATAGAATAGAATAGAATAGAAT
>BLBF01000019.1:24074420-24118033 GCA_015471245.1 Laticauda colubrina
ATAGAATAGAATAGAATAGAATAGAATAGAATAGAATAGAATAGAATAGAATAGAATAGAATAGATGGAAAGAGGATGTAAAACAGAGAAAAACACTTGCCATCCATTGGTTAACGCAATGCATCCGTTCTGTACTCACTGCCTCCGTTTTGCTTCCCCTCTATCCGTCCAGCATCCGTCTATTGACATTTCATCCGCTCAAAAGGTTTTGAGCTGCTCAAAACTTTTGAGCGGAAAATGTATCCAACGCGTCCGTTCTGCATCCGCTAGGCATATGGGGGACATCCGTTCTACATCCGTTACACATCTGCTATATCCGCTAGGCATCCGCTGTGCATCCGCGCAACACGCATCCGTTCCAGCGGTAAACGGACGCAGGGAGGAAGCAGAATGGACATGCAGCGTTAGTAGCACGGACGTAGAAAGGATGGAAGCGCATGCAGCTCGCAAAGAAAGCATTTAAAATGGAAAAAACGTTCGCAGAGGGGACCTATCTTGGATATTAAGGATGTCTAGAGGATGCCTACAGGATGCAAAGGGACACATAGTGGAAAACCTATATTGCCTATAAAAAGGGGGAGCAACTGACCTGGATCTCACTTTCAGACCAGCAGTCCAGCTGTGCAGACCTCTGCATCCTTCATCTGCCTCTTGCTCTTCCACAGCATCCATTGATGTCCACCATGGATCATAACAAAGTCCTTTTGGTAGCCACCATCATTCTGCAACAGTGCGAAGCCATCTACAGGCTCTGTGAACTCTACTACGGGAAGAAAAGGAAGTGGCCAAGAAGCGTCTGGGTCCAAAGATGGATCAGGAGAAAAGCAGAGTACGGACTGTACAACAAGCTGATGGTGGAGCTCAGGAACAAAGACACTTGTGCATTGCAGAACTTCATGAGGATGCCTCCAGCCATGTTTGACGAAGTTGTGGAGCAGCTGAGACCCAGGTTGACCAAGGCAAACACCAACCTCCGGCCTAGCCTGGACCCTGGGCTCAAGGTGGCACTCACTCTGTGCCAACTGGCCTCAGGGACCACCTACTGGAGCATGCAGTATGGCTGGAGGGTGCCACACAACACCATCAGCATTGTGGTCAGAGAAGTGGTGCAGGCCATCATCGAAGAATACATGGAGGAGCTCCTCCAGTGCCCCACCACTGAAGAAGGATGGAAGAAAGTTGCAGAGCAGTGGTATCAGAGGTGGAATTTCCCCCACACCGTTGGAGCCATAGATGGCACGCACGTGGCCTGCAAAGCACCAGCCAAGTCGGGGTCCACTTATTTCAACTACAAGGGCTTCTTTAGCATCATGCTCTTTGAGATGGTCGATGCTGACTACAAGTTCATGTACATCGATGCTTCAGGCAACGGGTCATCTTCAGATGCCCAGGTATACAACGCAAGTGACCTCAAGTAGGGACTGGAACGCAACCTCATCGTGGGATTCCCAGATCCAGAACCCCTGCCCAATGATGCCTTCTCCCTCAGAACCTACCTCATGAAGCACTACACTTCCAGACTCCTCACCCATGAAGAGAGGATCTTCAACTACAGGCTGTCCAGGGCAAGGCGGGTGGTGGAGAATGCCTTTGGCATCCTGTCCAACAGGTTCCAGGTACTTCTCACCACCATGCAGCATCGCCCACAGACCGTGAGGACGATCGTGGAAGCTTGCTGCATCCTGCACAATCTCATGCGCACCCGCTACCCAGTCTTGCAGAACAGGCTTGTGGACCATGAACAAGGCAATGGGGACATGGAGGCTGGGGAATGGCGGCAAGGGCAAAACCTGATAGACACTGAGGATGTGCAAGGCCCCAACAGAGCCTCACGTGAAGGGAAGAAGCAGAGCAACCTCTTGAAACACTGGTGCAACTCCCCAGCTGGAGTGGTGGAGTGGCAAGACAGGATGGTAGATAATTAATGGATGCTTCCTTCAGCCTGTCTGATCACACGGATGAGATTGGGCCATGTATGTTGGGTGGGCCTACAATGAACAGGGCATTTAATAAAGAGTTGGGTTTATGTTGACATGTGTGGATCAATGATTACATTAGTATTGATAATAAAGGGCCATAGGTGTGGCACCTGGGAGAGTGGACCATACAGTCCCACTATGCTTGCACTGGAGGTTTATCTATCCCATAGCTATTACCCATTTCAAAGGTATCCCTGCCCATCCCACAGGTATCGCTGCCCATTCCACAGCTATTACCCATCCCAAAGGTATCCCTGACCATCCCACTGCTATCCTTACCCATCCCACAAGCATGCAAAGGCTTAAACCATTTCTAAAAGTTTCCACCAAGACTTTATTAAAAAAAATAAATGGAGCAAGTGTGTGAAGCAAAGATAAACTTTATTAATAACAAGCTGTAAAAGAAAAATGACCCAAGTCAAGTGTCCAAATAAAGTCTACAGGTAGCCACCCAGTCTCTGACACTCTTCTTGGTCACTTGGAGGTGTGCCCAGTCTCAGGGGTGAAGGGTCCAGGTGCTGTGGAGGTGGCTGGTGCTGGAATGCTGGTCTGAAGCCCCACTGGGGTGCCTGGCCCCAAGAGGACGACAGGTGATGGTGTGTTGAGGGAGCTCTCGGACAGCTGGCTCAGCCCCGTGATGTTGAGAGCTCCTTCCTCCATGCCATGGGGTGTTAGCCCCAGTACCGAGGACAGATGTACTGAGGCCAGGCTTGGCTGTGGGGTGGAGGAAGGAGCAGTGTAGTGGGGCTGTCTGGTCTATAGCTGGGTGAGGACTGTCCTGGGTGACCTCTGTGGCATGGGTGGCATCTGTGGTGTCGGTGGCATCATTGTCGTGGGTGGCATCGGTGGTATCAGTGGAACCGATGGCAACGGTGTCGTCCAATTGCTCTGTGCCTGGACTGGGAAGGGCTGCTGCCTGTGCTGCTGGACCTCCTGGTAGCCATAACCCTGGTAGGTGAGGGCCTGTGGAAAGCCTTGGAATGGGAGGGACATCACCTGGGGTGGAGGAGCAGACCTGGACTGGGTGGGAGCAGGTTCCTCTGGGTCTGGAAGGTTTTGAAGCAGCTCGGTGATCCGGTCCTTCACCACCTGGTACTGGGGTTCCACCATGTCCGTGAGGGTCTGGTTGACATAGGTGAGGAAGGGCTTGTGGTTGGAGGATGAGGAGTCGGTGTGGACCAGCTGAGAGAGGAGATCTATGCTGCTCCGGATGGTGTCCCTGATCTCCAGCAGGACAGTGTGGCTCTGCCCCTCCTGTCTGGCTCTCTGCCTTTCTGTGGAGGTGGAGCTGGGGATGGATGCAGGTAGGGCTGTGGTGGAAGTGCCGTCTCCTTTCCCCCACTGCACCAGGGAGTCCTCCACGCACTCCGCCACAGTTAAAATAACTGTCTGCGGGTTCTCCGCCATGGGACGCTCCACAGAAACCTGCTTGGAGACAGGAGCTGACTCTCGGCCGGAAGAGGACTGGCTCTCAGCAGGCTGCCGGAGAGAGAGAGTTGTGAGAGGGGCTGCTCCTTGGTGGTGCATCTCACTCTCCAGGAAGCTGCCCCTGGCCATGACATAGGTCTCTCTGTCCGTCAGCTTAACCGTGGCCTGGCCTGATTTCTTGAGATGCAGCTTCCCGTACCAGGTGTGCATGTGCTTCCACCAGCCAAGGAGCACATCCGATGTGTAGCCCAGGCTCTCCGCCTTCTCTCTCCAAGCAGCCTGCTTCCTTTTGGTGTCCCTGTAGAGCCAGTGTCCCTTCCGCCACAGATAGTCATTCTCTTTCAGCCACTCCAGCACCTCATCCTTGTGTTCCTCCTCAATGGAGTCTTGCCTCCTCTCCCTATCACGCATACTGCCTCTTCCTCCCTCTGGCAGGGCCATATGAGCCCTCATCAGAGGGGCTTCGAGGTTGTAGGGGCTGCTCCTCCACACCACCACCACCAGCAGCAACAGCAGGATCATCATCAGCAGCAGCAGCAGCAGCAGCAGGATCATCAGCAGCAGCAGCAGCCCCAGCAGGACCAGGAGCACGATCAGAACCAGCAGGATGAGCAGGACGAGCAAGACCAGGAGCACGAGCAGGACGAGCAAGTTCAGGAGCACGAGCAGGACCAGCAGGACCAGCAGGACGAAGAGCAGCTTCAGCAGAGTAAGCACCAGCAGAAGCACCACCGTCAGGAGCAGCATCAGCAGAGTAAGCACAAGCAGAAGCACCACTGCCATAAGCAGCAGCAGCAGCTCCTCCAGAAGCAGAAGCAAAAGAAGCCCCAGCCGCAGAAGAGCGAGCCCATGCTGCAGAAGCCCCAGCAGAAGCAGAGTGAGGGCCAGGGGGCGGGAGGGTGGCCCTGTTCCTCTTGCCAGGGCTGGCAGCAGAAGGCTGAGGCTTTCTCTTTTTTCTCATGGTTGTGGGGTTGCTGGCTGGCAGGGAGGCTGGCAGGCACCAAGGCTGGCAAGCAGGCATGCACCAAGGCTGGCAGACAGCAAGGCTGGCAGGGAGGCTGGCAGGATGGCAGGCAGCAAGGCAGGCTGGCAAGGCACTCGATGTTTCTGGATGCAGGTCTTTCCTCTGAATGGTGACCTGCTTCCGAGCTGCTTCCCTTTATATCCACGGGGCTGATGCAATAAATCCCCCCCGCATGCGCAGTGAACGCTTTGCATCCACTAGGCTTCCACTGTGCATCTGCTAGGCTTCCGCTGTGCATCCGCTTCATCTGTTGTGCATCCGCTGTGCATCCGCTTCATCCGCTCGGCGTCCACTCTGCATCTGCTGTATCCGTTCCACGTCCGCTTTGCTGAGGTCCCCCGGAAGCCTAGCGGATGTGCCATCTGCTCTCATCTGCTCCCATCCGCTAGGCTTCCGCTCTGCATCCGTTTTCCATCCGCTCTGCGTCCTCCCTCCGTCCATTCCTTTCCGTGTTATCCACTCTGGTTATGCAAATTTTTGCCCCTTTTGAGAGCGGATATCAACGGATTTTTCTCGTCCGCTGTGTCCTTTTTACAAACGTTTTGCATTTGTAAAACACTGCGTTGGGCAGTGTGACAGGGCCTATAATTCTTTATTGGCCAAGTGTGATTGGACACACAAGGAATTTGTCTTGGTGCATGTGCTCTCAGTGTACATAAAATAAAAGATACATTCATCAAAAGTCAAGAATCGTAAGGTATATCACTTAATTATAGTGATAGGGTACAATAAGCAATCAAACCATAGGAATTTCCTATTTCCAGATTGTGCTTACAACACTCAAATTGCCAAGCAACAGCAATATGATTTCCTGCCACATTGTATTGCTAAATGAAAAAAAGTTAAGATGTTGAAGTCTCTGACAGAATTAATATATCTTTAAAATTTTAACATACTTCCAATATCCAGAAATGCACATAAATCAGGATGAAAATTCCAGTTCAGTTGTCAATATTAATATTATTGATTTGTTCATGGTAGTTTTTAATAAAACAATAATTCTTTTTTAAAAAGTGCAAGTCCAGGTTTGTCCAATGAAAAGTAAGAAGGTACTGTACTTATCATCCTGGAAAAGAAGTCAGAAAGATAAGATGATGTCCATGACTACCATGGGGCAGGGCTTCCATTGCACAGTTGTTCATGTGAAGAAGAAGAAGAAGAAGAAGAAGAAGAAGAAGAAGAAGAAGAAGACCTTCCTCCCACATTTTTGAGAGCAAAATATTTTGCGTCACTCTTGGGTTCTTGTTTCCTAAATGAAATAATGTACATAAAAACCATAATTCATTCTATGAATTTAGCATCATTGAAATCTATAAACATAATTCATTCTATGACTAAATTAATGACTAAAATTATTTAGTCATTAATGATTAAAAACTATATATGTTCTCATAGATTCTAAAGGTATAAATACATAAACATATTTCCTTGTATTTTTTATTTCCTTGCCAGCGGGCATGATAATTGCTCTCATTAAAACATTTATTTAGAGCACAATTCAACAGGCCAAATGCCAAAACTGGGAATAATACATAATCCAGATTTACAGATGCAGTATTATATGACAGAACTATTCTAAACCTTGCAGGTTAGAATTTGGTAGACTGTTTTATGTCCCTGTTTGTATTCGTAATATCTGAAACACCAATGAGGACATGATTTGAAAAACAAACTGAATTTGAAGAGTAAACTGAAATATGTTTTTTTCATGAAGAGAAACTCCCACCTTCACAAATGAAACTCTATCCAAACTAAAGATATATACAAGACAGTAAGGGGGAAAACTAATAATTAGGATACCAATAGGATGGAAGTATATAAAAAACAGTGGCATTTTTATGAAACTTTGCAAACATACAAATATGGTTTGAGGAAGGATTAAGGAAGGCATTTTAAATTTACAGTAAAGTTTAGTCCAAAGTTGCATTATTGCTATGGATTTAAATTTGAATTTTCCTTTATTAAAGAATGTACATGTTTAAATGAAAGCAGGTATATAATGGATGCTTATAAACTTCTTTGCTTGGTGGCAGAGTGGATTGTTTGGTTAGTGGTTTACCTATGCTATGTTGGATCCTTTTACTGGAAGATTTATAATATGTGTTAGCTCAGAAAATTGAGGGCCATGGATAGTGATACTATTGTTAACAAGAATATTTTTAGAGTTCCTAATATAGAATAAGAAGTGAGCATCATCATATATTCATTTAATTTCAAAAAACCACTTTTATTTGACTTTAGAAATAATATTTTTTCATTTTATTTATTAAATTTTCATGCCACCCATTTCCTCTACAAAGTGACTCTTGCAATACTGCTTGTTAAAATTAAAGATTATCCTGCATTTTATTATTCAGAAAACACCTCACTGAATTCAACTGGCCCTCAGAACATTGCTTCTAGTTAATTTATTCAACCTAATGCTCTTCAGATGGCTGGAGTACAGTTATTAAACTATGTTCATAGAACAATCTTAACTACTCCAATTAATAATCTACTGTGTTTCCCCCAAAATAAGTCCTACCCAAAAAATAAGTCTGGGGGATGGACGTGGCCAGCACAAGAGGGGGTGAGTATGTGGGGCAGCAACAGCCTGCCAGCCCCTTGGTGCAGTGCAGATATGTCTGAGTGTAGAGGCAGAGGCAGGGGGGAAACAGGTAGTCTGGAAATGCTGTCTGGCTGCCTGGCTCATAGGAGGCTCACAGGAAGCTTTCATGGCAGTACCAGCAGCAGGTGGAAGCAGAGGCACAGGGGAGGAGGCAGGTGATTCTGATGCCCTGCACAGGTGTTTGTATGGTGCAGCCACAGGCAAACCAAGAGACTACAAGATGGAGTAGATGGTGCATTGGGATCGCCTCCCCCTTCCCCCGTTGCCTCTGCCTCCACCTGGCTCCACCACACACTTTTCACCCAGAGAGAGTTGAAACTAATCGCTCCATTTCAAAGTGTCCTATTTGCAAGCAGACAAAGCTTTGAATCTCTGTCATTTCTGCATCCAGGCAAAAAGTGTTTGGGTGCCTATGGAGTGCTTGGGAATGGAGCAAATCATTCTGTTCCTAAACACTCCATAGGTGCCCAAACACTTTTCGTCTAGAGTGAAATGAAGCTTCATCTGCTTGCAAATGGGGCACTTTGAAACAGAGCGATTAGCGTCATTTCTCTCTGGGTGAAAAGTGCATGGTGGAGCCAGGTGGAAGCAGAAGCACAGTGGGGGAGTTAATTTATGTCTGGGCAAAATGTGTGTCTGTGCTGGAAAGTCTTGTAAGCCATTGTAGCCACGGGCAAGCAGTGGGTGCAAGAGAGTGAGTAGGCAGCCACAAAATAAGACATCTCCTAAAAATAAGACCTAACGGGTTTTTTGGTCCCTCAAAAATATAAGACCTGGTCTTATTTTTAAGGAAACACAGTAGCTGTTCCATTTGTACAACATGCTAAATTAGCATTAACCTTGGTTAGGTTTATTTGATTCCTTAATGTGTTGTGGGAACACAACATCTTTAATTAATTTTATTCACTATCTCTACAAATGCAACTATTGAGTTATCCTATTAGGTTAAACTTGTCTGAATTCAGCTATTTGCTAAAAGAAACATTACTTTATCTTATCCAAATGTCACATCACAATGCAAGAACAATTGGAAATGTGGGGAATAAAGATGGTAGTTATAACTGTGTACTCAAAGCTCAGCACTTATTGTTGAGATGGATCTTGCCTAACTAACCCAATGCCATCCAGATTTTACAGCTTTCAGTTCCTATAATTCCCTGGCTCATGCTAGTTAGGAACTATTGGAGTTGATGCATGCTATCTAGAAGATGACATAATATTGGGGAGAGCAAATTTAAATTTCTCATACCTATTCTCCAAATCAATCAAATATTATATAGAAGGCTGAGATATCTATTGAATGGGAGAAAATATATTAGAACAACTCTGATTCTCACCCAAGTTGCATTCCTAAGTTGACTATTTTATAATGGAATTCCACTGGCATGTAAATGAGGTACTGAGTAGTTCATACTCTGCCCTAAACCAGTGTCGATCAACTGTACTGAGATTAAGAGGCTGTATCTTATAAAAGAGAAGGAAGTCGTTTCCAATGATAACAAAAAAGCTAATAAAAAGATAAATAATAAACTTTTGTGTTTCATGTACAAAGGTCCTATACAAAGGATGAATAAAAAATAAAACAGGAAAATAAAATGTAAAACTTGCAAAAAATCTTATTTGCAGAATCAGATATCTTCCAGTTTCCCCATCATGAAACTTATAGTACAGGAACAGTTATAAAAACTATAACTTGGTCAATAGAAGTAGCAGCATATTTTGTGTAGAAAAAAGTAATTCTAGAATTCTGAACAAAACTTTCAGTAATCTCATTGTCATTATATACATTTAAATAGAAATCCTTAGCAAGCAGCAAATGTAAGAATGCAAGACCATTACACAAATAATCACTTAATAAGTGGGGAAAATAACTAAGTTGCATTGTTATTTCAATCATCATACAGCATTTAAAAGATATTATTTTGTGACTTTAAAATAGTAAGGCCATGAAAGACAATCATCGAACAATCAGCAATGAAAATCTGGTTTTCTGTGCACTTAATTCTTAGTGCAGATTTTCTTAGAACATATTTTGTCCTCAAAGGAACTGATCTCTCACCTACATCACCTTCAATCTAATAATAGTTGTAGTTGCAGTTGAGAAAAGATGCTATTGAAAATATATCCATTATAAGGGGAGTATTACTTTTTTTTTTCTGGGTATAGGAGCAGAACACGCTTCATTGTTATATAATAACTGCATTGATAAATACATTCTGGTCAGCAGGGGAGGCAATTCAAGAAGGAGTGGATGTAACATAATCAAGGACATATGATAGTAGAACTATGCTGTTGACCTGATATTGACCATTACAGGACAAACAGCGGGCATGCCACTTATATCACTGCTTTCCTTCTTTCATTCATTCAGTCAAGTCTTTTTATATCCACTCTGTCTGATGACAGCATTGGACAGATACAATTCTTAGCAGCATATGCAGCAGTGCTATGTGACAATAAAAGGCAAACAATGAATAAAAAATATACTTTCCTCCAGAATACAGGCATAATGTGTTCAGATGGGAGATCTGATTATAGGTTAACTGCAGTTAAAAGCATTTTAATTTTTTAATCTGGGATTTTGAAAGACTTAATGACTCTACTTGTTTCACAGAAGCATTTCTGCTATCGCTTTTCTAAAAAAAAAAAGCCAAAATTCACAACTGAATTTAGCATAGAATATTCCAGCTTCTATCATCATATCATATATGCCATATTGCACAAAGCACACTATCAGTGTAAACATTTGTTCAATCAATATTTGTCAATTTGTACGCAATAGGTCATATAAACTCTACAATACAAATTAAAATGCCACCTAACATCATTGGACTTTTTTTTTTATTCTATTTTTTATTTTATTTTATTTTAATTCCCCCAAATAATCCATCTTTCAAAAGCCACATATGAGTTTTCCCCAGAATTTGTTTATTTTCTGTCATGGGGCATGCTTCACTGAAAATTGATGTTAAAGGATAAGGCATCTCCATTCTTATCTCTGTCTCAAGTTATCCATGTCTTCTGAGACACGGGAAAGATCTCCCAGCAAGATATTTCATTAGGTTGAAATTTCACCCTTGTTCATTCTGTGCATTTTGGATTGAATTATTAGAGATGGAAGATTTAAAGGAAAGTTAAGTATTGCTATCACTGCTAGAAAACATATAATTCATTGGCTTCTTGGGAAAAAATGATAAATAGTTGTCTAAGATTGGCCCACAGTTTTCCATTTGGCGAAGGGTAAAATTACTTAACAAAAGTCTGAGTATTGCTCCCTTTGAATTTAAGGGCACTCATCCTTCACAATAGGAAAAATCATTTGTCCTAACCATAGAGCCTGTTATAAGTAAAATCAGTAACATGAATTTCAGCTCTTCAGTAACAATCTTGAACTCTTCAGACATCTGTCTTCATCAAGAAACAAAGTGCTTGCCTAACATATTTCTCTCCACATTATTTAAGAAATATCCAGATAATATGTTTGACCTACAATGAAGATTTGTCCATGATTGCTTTCAAATCATAAACATAAACAAATGTAAGTATTCTGTACAACTTGGAAGGTTCCAAGTAGTCTCTTCTGATTGGCCAGGAAAGCCAGGAAAGGATTGGTTCATTAGGAACCAATCCTAGGAGCCATTCAAAGGCGGCAAAGTTAAAAAACTGTCATTGGCTACAAGCTGACAGGCAAGCCTCTATAAAAAGGGCTGCCGCGGCTTGAGCCAATGTTCCGTTACTGTTTGCTGTTAACGAATAAAGAGTTATTTGTTGGAACCCGGTCTACCACGCATCTTTTCCGGACAGAACACCTGCGACGAGGATGGGATTGTCCTAAAAGCGGAGACCGAGCACGTGGCGAGAAGACAACCACGCTCGATGAAATGGCTGGTCGCAACGCGCCGCCCGCACCTTTTAACCCCAATGAAGAAGATTGGGAATCTTATATTGATTGCTTCCTGATGTTTCTGGAGAGCAACGAAATGGAGGAAATTTCAGATCAGCGAAAGAGGGCTGTCTTCTTAACACATTGTGGGCCAGCCATGTTCAAAATGGCAAAGCCCAGAGATGTGAAACAGATGACCTGGTCTGAGCTTAACCGAATGCTAAAGGCTCACTCCGCGCTGGTTGTCTCAAATCTTATTAAGAGACACAAGTTTTATAAAAGAGACCAGAGGGAAGACGAGACCATTGCAGATTTTGTGGCAGTTCTCTGCCATCTGGGAGGACCCTGCAAGTTCCAGAGTATGGACGAGGCTATGCAAGATCATGTCATGTTAGGTCTAAAGGACTCTACTTTACAAAGCAAACTATTAAACAGACCTAACATAACTGTGGCAGAAGCAATCACGGAAGCCACCGCCGCAGAAGCTGTGAAGAAATCAGTGGCCACAATGAAACTGATGAATGCAAATACTGACACGATGACCCTACCCAGAGGGAAGAAGCAAGCTCCCACAACCACACACCACGAAGACCTAGACAAGTCATCAGAAACGGAAGAAGATGACGATGAGGTCCATCGCCTGTACGCAAACCAAAAAAGGCACAAAAGAGGAAGAAATTGGCGGGAATGCGCTGGCTGCGGAGGAAACCACCCCCGAGCCGAGTATAGGTTCCTTGATGTCATCTGTTGGGCTTCCAAGAAGAGGGGACACATCGAAAGAGTCTGCCACAATCGTAAGAACAGCCGTCCTAGTAGACTTGGTAATTCCCCACAAAGAACTGACCTGAGGCAAGCCAATAGAAAATGGGAGCGTAGCAACGGAACCAGCAACCGAGAAAAAACTCACCAGACTGTTATTATCGGAAGTGCACAGACGGAAAGCAAGAGAAAAGTCAAAATTGTAGTGACCATTGAAGGAAGCCCCTGTGCAATGGAGGTCGATTCAGGATCTTTCCTATCAATGGTATCTTGGAACACAATCAGATGGTTGGTTCCAAACATAAAACAAAAAGAACTCGAGAAACAAAAATTAATTCTCAAAGACTACCAAGGAAATAGGTCTAGGACACTTCAAAGTCACTTACAAACAACACGCCAAAGTCCTGCCACTCACCATAGTTGACCGAGACCATCCCAGCCTCCTGGGCATAAAATGGTTTGCACCATTGGGCATCGGGATGACTCGAGTAAGCTGAATAGCCGCAAGCGATTGGGAAGAGAACCTGCTACACGAATTCCAGGACGTCTTCGACGGCACTCTAGGCAGGTACCGGGGGACCCCAATTTCCTTTAGTTTAGATCCCCAGATAACACCAAGAAGGTTAAAAGCCACACGAGTCCCTTTCGCATTAAAGCCCAAAATAGATGAGCAATTAAACAAACTGATTGCACAAGGGGTCATAGAACCAATTGACCATGCTAGGTGGGAGACTCCAATAGTAACACCAGTAAAACCTGACGGGTCTGTGCGGATCTGCGGAGACTACAAGGCTACCCTGAACCATGCGCTACAGCAAAGCACATATCCGGTACCAGTCGTACAACACTTACTACACTCACTTGGGGGAGGAAAATTTTTTGCGAAACTCGATTTGGCTCAGGCATATCAGCAGCTTCCAGTAGAACCAATAACAGCCGAATCACACACAATAGTAACGCATAGAGGGGCATTCAAATGCAACAGGCTTCAATTCGGAGTAAGCATTGCCCCAGGCGTTTTCCAAAGCCTCATGGAACGCCTATTAAACGGGATAAAAGAGGTCATTCCATACTTTGATGACCCAATTAGAAGTAAGACTAACAAAAGTGCTAACCAAATTTAGAGAATCCGGCCTAAAAGTAAAAAAGGAACAATGCTGCCTGGCTACCGACTGCATCAAATTTTTAGGGTATTTAATTGACGAACAGGGTATTCACCCAACAGACAAAAAAGTCAATGCAATTAAAGACGCACCCAGGCCAAAAAATAAAATGGACTTACAGGCATTCTTGGGTCTGATAAACTTTTATAACGTATTCCTCCCCCACAAAGCAACGATAGTAGAACCATTACACCGTTTGCTGGATAAAAAAACTGTCTGGACTTGGGGTCATAAAGAACAAAAATAATTCAAAAGCATAAAAGACTTATTAACCTCAGACACCGTTCTTATTCAGTTTAGTAACACACTTCCATTGATGGTCATCTGTGACACCTCACTTTTCAGAGTCGGTGCCATCCTGAGCCACCAATTACCTGATGGGAGAGAGGCACCCGTCGCCTTTTATTCAAAAACGCTCTCCAAAGCGGAACGTAACTGTAGCCAGCTAGATAGGGAGGCCCTGGCAATCGTCGCTGGAGTTAAACGTTTTCACAAATACCTCTATGGGAGGACATTTTCTATTGTGACTGACCATAAGCCGTTACTGGGGATTTTGGTGGGGAACAAACCCACACCGAACATTCTATCCACACGGATGACTACGTGGTCAGAATTCCTGGCCGCCTATTCATATATCTTGCTGCATCGACCTGGGAAACAAATCACCCATGCAGACGCTTTAAGCCGAGCACCATTACCAACCATAGAGGACAACCCGGCTCCAACCACCACTGCCCTACAAGTAGAGACCTGCCCTGAACTTCCATTGTCTGCCAATGATGTCACCAGAGCCACGGCGAAAGACCCAGTGACTGCCCGCATTTTGACTTGAGTAGGTAAAGGCTGGCCGGAAAGCCAAAAGACTGAAGGTTTTAAACCTTTTCAGACTAGACAAACTGAACTGTCTTTACAAAAGAGGTGTTTATTGTGGGGAGATTGGGTGGTAATTCCATCCAGACTGCAGGAAGAGGTGTTGGGTATGCTACATGAGGGTCACCCAGGCATAGTGAAAATGAAAAGCCTGGCCAGGAGCTATATCTGGTGGCCTGGTATAGACAAGGATATTGAACGCTGGGTTGCAACATGCCACAAGTGTCAGAAAGCTAGACCCACACCACCACAAGTGCCCATACGAGACTGGGAGACCCCACGAGGCCCTTGGTCTCGAATCCATATTGATTTTGCAGGACCAACCATGGGCAACATGTTCCTAATAGTAGTAGATGCATATTCAAATTGGTTGGAGGTTATAGTTATGTCATCCACAACAACCGACGCTGTTATAAAACAGCTAAACAAATTGTTTGCAACTCATGGTTTACCTGATGTATTGGTATCCGACAACGGGCCACAACTAACGGCTATACAATTCGAACAGTACTTAGCATCCCTGGGTATACACCATGCACTAACTGCGCTGGCCTACCTGGCGGCGAATGGTAGGGCCGAACGAATGGTCAGGTTTACTAAAGAAGGCCTAGAAAAAATGGACCGTGGGGATGTCCAAAACAAGCTGAACTGTTTACTTACACTACAACACATCACTCCCAGTAGCACAACAAACAAGAGCCAGGCAGAATTGTTAATGGGGAGGAAACTTAGATCCCATTTAGATAGACTGCATCCAAATTACACTTGTGAGAAACCCCCCGACTCATCCAGCCAATACCGCACTTTTGAAATCGGCAACCTAGTCTATGCAAAGAATTTTACCGGGGACCCTCTCTGGCTTCCAGCCATTATCACACGAATAACAGGCCCCTGGTCCTACCAACTAACCATGGACGATGGAAGAGAATGGAAGCAGCACATAGACCAGCTTTGTTCCCGAAACATCGAGCGTAAAACAACCATGCAACCTCAAATAATAAAAATCGATGAAAACAAAACCAAGGAGGGGGGGGAAACACAAACAAATACAAAAGGGTATGAAAATGAACCATTGAAATTAAATCTAGAACATCTAACCAACCAAAAAGAGCACTTATGGTTAGATGAAACCATCGGAGGTAGTACAAGCGAAACGAAAGCTGTCCTGGAAGGGGCCAGCCAGGCCAGCTCAACCAGCCCGGTTGAACCAGGAGGGAGCGGCAAAACCACCGGCCTGAACAACTCAAGCGGTAGCAGCAATGTTGACTCATCCTTCCAGGTGGTTCCATGGACATGAGCCAGAGAGACAGCGATCCCGAGTGAACCGCTCAAAGTCCTAGGCAAGAATGAGCTGCGCAGGTCAACTAGGACCAGAAGAAGCCCCACCTACCTGCGTGACTACGTCACTCATGTAGGACTGAACTAAAAGGGGAGGGGTGTTCTGTATAACCTGGAAGGTTCCAAGTAGTCTTTTCTGATTGGCCAGGAAGGCCAGTAAAGGATTGGTTCATTAGGAACCAATCCTAGGAGCCGCTCAAAGGTGGCAAAGTTAAAAGACTGTCATTGGCTACAAGCTGGCAAGTAAGCCTCTATAAAAAGAGCTGCCATGGCTTGAGCCAATGTTCCGTTACTGTTTGCTGTTAACGAATAAAGAGTTGTTTGTTGGAACCCGGTCTACCACGCATCGTTTCCGGATGGAACAGTAAGAATCTTTAAATCCTGTAGAAAATTTTCTCCAAGGGAATTCTGATATCTCATATATTTACATATCTCTCTACCTTAACTTCTCTTCCTTCCCATTCACCCTATTTAAAGGAACTTATGTAGTATCAGGTGCCAAATCTCTCTTCACATTTTCTTTAGGCCAGGCCTACTTCTCCAGCAATGTGATGATATGCCTTTTTGCCTATATGGCATAAAAAGAAAAAAATGAATAATTTTTTTGTGAAACCTTGCAGATCCCGTTTCCCTTCCTTGCCCGATTCTTGGAGACTCTCTGCAAGTCGCTGCAGTTTTCTTAGAAAGAGAGAGAAAGTGGGAGAGAGAGAGTGGGTGGATGTGTGAGTGTGGGTATAATATAGATAGATAGAGATATAAGAGAAAGAGAGAGAGAGAGAGAGAGAGAGAGAGAGAGAGAGAGAGAGAGAGAAAGAGGAGAGAGGGAGAGAGAGAGAGAGAGAGAGAGAGAGAGAGAGAGAGAGAGAAATAGATAGATTTGTGTTTCTTTGTGTGTATATCTGCATGAAAAACTATTTTCAGTATTCCTAGAGACCTCTGATCAATCCGTAGGATACAGAGAATATATAGCATGAAACCTGCAACAAGCCCTCCTACATCTGGTTTGGGTTTCACATGGATCCATTATTTGCTGACAACAATTCAGTGGAAAAACAGTAAATTTTCTCTGCTCAAAGTTCAAACTAAAATCTAGAAGTATTCCTGTACTGTGCCAATGTTCCAGAAGAACTAAAAGAATCAGATAGGGAATGAATATGGAAGTTTCACATGATTTCACATGCTTTTTTTTGTGATTGTTAGATCCCTTGTTACTGAATTGAAATTTGTAACATAGAAAGCATACAAAATTATTATATCTAATCTAATTTTTAAATTAATTATACTTAACTTTTATATTTGATTCTTAATTCCAATTAAAGCTATTGCAATAAGTATATTATTATTATAATATATTATAAATCAGCATAGGAAATTTTGGTTTTGAACAGCAAAGCAACATATTTAAAAAAATAATAATAACTAATTTGACTTCATTAAATTACAAACAAATTTAGTAATAGTATCTGTTGTTTATAGAACTTGGTAGACTCCAAATATCTTAAACTGATTGGCCGAATAGGCCGTTCTTGGATTGGTCAGTTAAGTGCCATTCCGATTGGCCCGCCTAATGGCGGGAACACTTGAACAACTGTCATTGGCCACAAGCCGCGAGCAAGCTGCTATAAGAAGGGCTGCCACGGCTTGGGTAAATGTTCCATTACAAGTCACTATACTGTTTTAATGAAGAGCTGTTTGTTGGAACCCGGTCCTGCGCACCTTATTTCCAAACGGAACACTGGCGACGAAGGTGGGATCATCCTAGAAGATCGAGACTGAAGCACATGGCAACCAGAACCGAGCAACCAAGATGGCCGGTAACAATGCGCTGCCGCACCGTGCAACCCAGCCGAAGAAGATTGGGAGTCATACATTGACCACTTTCTGGTGTTCTTAGAAAGCAACGAGCTGCAGGAGATAACTGACCAGAGGAAGAGAGCTGTATTCCTGTGGGCCAGCCATTTTCAAAATGGCCAAGGCACTAGCTAAACTGAGAAACATTAAGCAGATGGCATTGCCTGAACTGAACAGAATGTTACGAGCCCATTATGCTTCGGTGGTCTCCAACCTGATCAAAAGGGCATGAATTTTATAAACAAGACCAACGGGAAGATGAGAGCATCGGGGATTTCGTAGCAGCCCTAAGACACATGGACGAGGCCATGAGAGACCTCATGGTCCTCGGATTGAAGAACGCTACATTCCAAAGCAAGCTGCTTAACAGACTGAATATCACAATGGCCGAGGTCATCGCAGAAGCCACTGCCGCTGAAGCAACCAAGAAATGCGCAGCAACTATGCGCCAGATGAACTCCATTCCAGATCCACCGAATCAAACCAGAGAAAAGAGGGCAGAAGGAAACAAGAAACAGCCCACAGCGACCGCCCACCATGAAGATCTCGACTCCCCAAGTGACACTGATGACGACAATGAAGACATACATAGGCTTCAGTCGGAAAGAAAATGGTGGGAAAAAGGAAGGAGCAGGTGAGAATTCTAGTGTGCTGGATGTGAAGGAAATTACCCACATTCAGAATGCAGGTTATTAGATGCCATTTGCAGATGTTGTGAAAAACGGGTCTGCTGGAACAAATTGAATTGCAAGGGTCTGCTGGAACAAAAAGAGCTATAGTCCAAAAAGATGTGGCGGCACACACACACACACACACCCAAAACAAAGAGAGACAAGCTGGAAGCAGATGGAGCCGAGAGAACAGAAACTGGCAAATGAACAACAGAGAAGAAACACACCAGACAATAACCATTGGAAATGCCAGGGCAGCAAATGCAAAAAAGGTCCGGATAAATGTGAAAATCAAAGGAAAGCCCTGTGAGATGGAAGTAGACTCCAGATCATACCTGTCAATGGTATCTTGGAACACTATCAGAAACCTGATACCAGACATCAAGCAAAGAGAACTGGAACAGCAAAAATTGATATTAAAAGACTACCAGGGAAACCGAATCCCAGTAGTGGGCCTTGGACATTTCCTAGTAGAATTTAAAAACCACACTGAAGTGCTGCCTCTGACAATCGTCAACCATGATCGCCCTAGCCCACTAGGAATCGAATGGTTCGCGCCTCTGGGAATCGAAGTGACCGGGATTAACAGCATCGTTGTGGCCAACTGGGAAGAGAGCCTGCTGGAAGAGTTCCAGGATGTATTCGATGGGACTCTGGGCAAGTACAAGGGGACCCCAATATCATTCAGCCTAGACCCAAAGGTAGCTCCCATCAGGCTCAAAGCCAGACGTGTTCCCTTTGCCTTAAAGCCAAAAATAGATGAGCAGCTTAACAAACTCATTGCACAAGGGGTGTTAGAGCCAATCAACTATTACAGGTGGGAAACACCCATCATGACTCCTGTCAAACCAGTTGGGTCAGTGCGCATCTGTGGAGACTATAAGGCAACTTTAAATCTTGCACTCCAACAAAGCGCATACCCAGTACTGGCAGTGCAACACCTATTGCACTCATTAGGGGGAGGAAAATTTTTTGCAAAACTTGATCTCGCACTGGTAGCGTATCAACAGCTACCAGTTGACCCCAAGACTGCAGAGGCACAGACTATAGTCACGCACAGAGGGGCATTCAAGTGCAACCGAGTTCAATTTGGCATTAGCGTTGCTCCGAGCATCTTCCAAAGCCTCATGGAGCACCTTCTAAATGGAATCAAAGGAATTGTCCCCTATTTTGATGATGTATGAGTATCAGCAAAAAAATGCACAACAATTAGAAAATAGACTAAAAGAAGTTTTGCGAAGATTCAGAGAAGTAGGGCTTAAAGTCAAAATAAAAATGTAAACTAGCCACCGATCAGGTTGAATTTTTAGGCTACCTTATAGATGAGCAAGGGATACACCCCACTGAAAAGAAGATAAAGGCAATCAAAGACGCACCCAGATCTAAGAACAAAACTGACTTAAAAGCATTCTTAGGTCTCATTAATTTCTACAATGTCTTCCTGCCCAAAAAGCAACCATAGCAGAACCTTTACATCAACTGTTAGATAAAAAAAAACTGTCTGGAAATGGGGCCACCAGGAACAAGCAGCATTCCAGAACATTATTAACTTCTAACACCGTTTTGATTCAGTACAGCAACACTTTCCCATTGACGTCACCTGTGATGCATTGCCTTTTGGAATCGGCACCATCCTGGGTCACAAGCTACCAGATGGCAGAGAGGCACCAATCGCCTTCTATTCCAAAACACTGTCAAAATTTGAAAGGAACTACAGCCAACTCGACCGAGAAGCCCTCGCAATCATTGAAGGCATCAAAAGATTCCACAAATACCTATATGGTAGGACATTTTCAATTATCACTGACCACAAACCCCTGCTAGGAATTCTAGCAGGAAACAAAGCAACCCTGAACATTCTGTTGCCAAGAATGACGAGGTGGTCAGAATTCCTCGCTGCATACAATTACACACTCACCCATCGCCCAGGAAAGACCATCACCCATGTGGATACCTAGAGCCATTCCCCACTGCCCGACATAGAAGGAGACCCATCTCCCATCGTCTCCACTCTCCAAATCGAGTCATGGTCGAATCTGCCATTAACCGCAGCAGACATCGCTAAAGCTACCGCAAAAGACTCACTGACAGCTCGAATCCTGCATTGGTTAGCTAAGGGATGGCCAGATGAGAATAGAGGCAAGACTTTTAAACCTTTTCACAACTGACAGACTGAACTGTCTATTGAAAAAGGCTGTATACTGTGGGGGGAACAGGGTGGCAATCCCAAAAAAGTTTCAGGAAGAAGTGTTGTGCATGTTGCACAAGGGACACCCGGGCATAGTCAAAATGAAAGCCCTGGCCAGGAGTTACGTCTGGTGGCCAGGGTTGGACAAAGACATTGAATGATGGGTGGCAATATGCCATGACTGCCAAAAATCAAGGCCTACCCCCCCACTGGCACCAGTCATGGAATGGGAAACTCCCAGAGGCCCATAGTCGAGACTGCATATTGACTTTGCTGGGCCAACGAAAAAGAACACCTATTTTGTCATCATTGACGCCTACTCGAACTGGTTAGAGGTTATTCTTATGGCATCCACTACTACAGAAACAGTCATAAAACAGTTAAACAAACTTTTTGCCACACATGGACTGCCAGATGTAGTAGTCTCGGACAATGGGCCCCAGTTTACCGCTTTAGCTTTCGAGCAATACTTGGCTGCACAGGGCAAGCGACATGCCCTGATAGCACCAGCTCATCCGGCTTCTAATGGACAGGCTGAATGCATGGTTCGTTATACTAAGGAGGCCATAGAAAAAATGGACACGGGGGACGTCCAAGATAAACTTAACAAACTATTAACTATTCAATATATCACCCCTAGTACAACCACTAACAAAAGCCCAGCAGAACTCCTCATGGGTAGAAAATTGCGTTCCTACCTTGATAGACTGCATCCCACCTATACATGTGACAAACCCCCTGACTCCTCCAGTAAATATTGCTCCTTTGATATCGGTGATTTAGTCTATGCTAAGAACCTTACTGGGGACCTGTTATGGCTTCCAGCCACAGTTACCCAAATCACAGGGCCCCGGTCATACCGACTTGCACTAGATGATGGCAGAATATGGAAGCGGCACATCAACCAGCTTCACTCTCGAACATTGGAATGTAACACTACACCATCACCACAGACACCAATAAATGAGCCAAAAACAACTGAGGGGTGGGGAACACAAAATAATAAAAAAGGGAGAGATGAACCTCCAATAACACGACAACAATCACTACACAAACCCGAACTAGAATCCCAAATGAAACAAAAGAGCGCTTACCCATAGATGACCTCGGAAGAAGAAGTCCGGGAGCAGGAGAGCAAGGCGAGGCCTTCTTGGAAGGAGACCACCAGGCCAGCTCGACCAGCCTGGACAAACCAGGGTGGCGGAGCCACCTCAACCAGCCTGAGAAACTCAGGAGGGAGCGGCAAGGCTGACTCACCCTTCCAGGAGGTTCCATGGAGAAGACACAGAGAGATCTTGTCCGAACCGTTTGAGGACCACGCTGAGACTGAGCTGTGCAGGTCAACTAGGACCCGCAAAAGCCCTAACTACCTGTGTGACTACGTTATGCACATTGGACGAAACCAAAGGGGGAGGGGTGTTGTGTATAGAATTTGGTAGACTCCAAATATCTTAAACTGATTGGCCAAATAGACCGTTCTCGGATTGGTCAGTTAAGCGCCATTCTGATTGGCCCGCCTGACAGCAGGAACACTTGAACAACTGTCATTGGCTACCAGCCGCAAGCAAGCCGCTATAAGAAGGGCTGCCACAGCTTGGGTAAATATTCTGTTACAAGTCACTATACTGTTTTAATAAAGAGCTGTTTGCTGGAACCCAGTCTCGCGCACCTTATTTCCAAACAGAACAGTATCCATCTTGTAAAACCTTTTTGAAAAGTTGTCATTCTTTATAGAATGATAGCATTATATTGTTTTAAGAGAAAAATGGGAACATTTTACGTCATAGATGCCAATATTGGTAGTAGGTTAATATTATATAGTAGTTTACATTATTTGAATTACATAAAGACAGTCTATGTGAAAAATGTAATGTAAATTTTTTAAAAATTACAAATTTGATTTTTAGTGCTGCTTCATACAAGAAATGCAAATATCTAAAGCAGATGGTTGGTTTCAGTTTATCTTCTATCCCATAATCTGACTTTTGCACTTCATTTGTTACATCCTTGGCTCATGTGGGTTGGATGACTCTATTACTGCTATGGATCTTTGTCATTCCAAGAAAACAAAAAATGGAAAATCATCAGGAGGCAAGATGACAGGTAAACCTAATTAGGAGAAATCCACAGAAATACCAAATATTGCAGTAAGATTGAGCATCAATGTTTTCAGCAGGCTAACTTCTGAACTCCTGCCCCTTGTCTCCTCTGTGACCTCATTTCTCAATTGTCCTTGTTCCCATGCTGATTCACATTCATCGCTTGGCTACTTCCTATTGAACCAAAGTGAGAAAATAAGATGGCATGAGCTCTATTAACACTTTTGCTCCAATTGAAATGAAGAGATGAGGAGTCAAGGCTTTGTCATTTTTTGCATACAGCTGATGCAGTGGGATCCACTGAGGCCTTAGGTTCTTGGAGGAGAGCTTGAACAAGAACAGTGAGGATCATCAAGTTACCTCGTCAGCAGGAGTTCTCAGCTCAGTATAATAAGCTTGGACATGTCAGCTAGAATCTCAACTGTATTATTTTGCCTTTATGCTGGTGGAGATGGCAGAACCTGAACTAAAAATGGAACATGATATAGCTTCTGCCAGAAGTGATAAAAGAAATAATGATTTGATTTAACCTTTTTGTAGGTAATTTATCTTAATTTAATTTTGAATGAACATCCAGATCAACAGAGATTAATACCAAGATTAACAATCAACAATCAAGAAGTAAATAATATCCTACTGAAGGATCCACCAACTCAGATAGAAAAGTTAACGGTAACAATAGCCAAATCAAGGAATTACCAAGACTATTTCTACAAATACTGACAAGGCAAGCCATTAGTATATAGAATAAAAGTAAGCCCTATTCCTGTCTAACACTGATGGTTTTACTTAGTTTGGTAATGAAACATCTGCAAGAAAACAAGTTCAGAGAATACCAAGGACCCCACAGTTCAATCATGCAATAGAAGTATTTTCTTTTTTCAAAAGAATGAAGAACCCCAGGAAAGGGCATTTGGGAATCTTCTTTCAGATTTGTGAATATCAATAGTTAAATATGATGAATATAATTTCCACTTGGATTTGCTTTGCCAACTCCAGAACAACCATTGCCATTAATTCATAGCAGCAGAAGTCTAGCACTGGTAGAATGTGACAACTGCAAGTTCTTGGGGAATCCAAATTTAGCAAAATGTGGATATAATTTGTAAAGACTATCAACAGTGAAAAGAGCTGAAAATGAAAATGGTGTTAATAAAACAATCACACAGTCAGTCTGATAAAGCAAGAACATTTCCCAAAGCCAAAATTCACCTAGATTGCAACATACATATCTATGTGTCTTTATGGCCTGCTGGACATCTAGTCATCTGTTGATACTTGATTTCTTATTAAATATAAATTATATTTGGGTTACAAATACCAATCTTCTGAAGGAACTATTTCAATATAATAGGAAAAAAGCTCTATATATTGAATATTCATTTTAAAAAAAACATTAATTGTGATCCTATAAAAATAATAGCTTTTCTACAGTATTCTACAGTATGACTGCCAGCTGCCTGAAATTTGACAGTTTGAATCTCACCATGCTCAAGATTGACTCAGCCTTCCATCCTTCCAAGGTGGGTAAAATGAGGATCCAAATTGTTGGGGACAATATGCTGATTCTGTAAACCACTTAGAGAGGGCTGTAAAGCACTAAAGTGGTATATAAGTCTAAGTGGTATTGGTATTCACTGTGATTATTTTTTAATGCCATGTTCTACAGGTGTTCAAAGTTCTGAATGGGTTAAATAATTTAACACTGTTTTGTTTAATGTGGTGTTGCAGAGATTCAGCATTAATATTTCCAAAAGTACTGCCAGTGGTAGGAAATGCTGGGACTGATAGTACAATTCCTCATGGGACAAAAATTGCTGGGCAAAGGATTATCAACCCTTATAATTTTTACAAGACAGATTAATTTTTTTTAATTTTTACAAGACAGATTTTACAACACAGATTAAAATTTATCAGGGATAAGCAAGGATTCATGTAATCATAATATGTCAAAGGCAATTTACGAATATATCATTTATATTTTAATGTAGTTTCTTTATTATTACTCTTTGAGATTAAAGCTTAATGATAAATTTCACTGGACTATATTTATCATAGTCCTGTATCATTTTCCTACTTCTGCAGTGTCAGATTTTAAGGGGATTTGTGGTATTTCTCTCCTGAGAAGTATATCATGCTGTAAACATGGAGTAAAAAGGGACAACCAACAGCAAGGTGAATTGACTAAATTACCAAGATGATGGGTGCACCATTGGAAGACAAAGTTTTTTCTTGGAGAAATGATGGGGTTGCTAAGAGTCAGTACTGATGATGAGTCATCATTATCATCATTATCATTGCATTTCAATCCAAATTTAAAATAAAAATGCCTACGAGATATATGCATCAAGAAAATATATGTTTTATGTGAGATCTGGTCTTTCAGATACTTTGATTCAATGCAAATTGAATTGGCATCTTATTTAGGATTCAAATCAGACAAAAGATCTGATATAGTGAAATTTACTTGTTGAATATGGAGCACATGAAAAACACTTAATTTATTGTGAAATTCTGGATGAAATTTGGCCCTTTGTAATTTTTTGATTTGTCAGCTTTTATATTTTCCCTTTTCTCCAGGAGTTGAAGTTTGGATTCCTACTTCAAGTGATAAAGTCTTCCTAATGTCAGATAAATATGTACAAAGATTTTGTTGTTGTTACGTGTATGTATATGTCTATACTTTGCTTGTTTGGGATGATCTGTTGAAAGTTTGCAAGCACAGCTGTCTCCTCTTTGATAATTAAACCTATTGTTCTTTAACTGATAAGATGATGGAGTATAGAAGGGGCAGCTTTACAGACATTGTAGGCAATACCTGTGATAGCACAAGCAATACCATTTAGATTTATATACCACTTTTTAGTGCTTTACAGCTCTCTCTAAGTGGTGTACAGAATCAGCATATTGCCCTCAACAATCTGGGTCCTCATTTTACCAACCTCAGAAGGATATAAGGCTGAGTCAACCTTGAGCCTGGTGAAATTCAAATTGCTAAATTGCAGGCAGCCAGCAGTGAGTAGAAGGAGCCTGCAGTATTGCATTCTAACCACTCTGCCACCGCAGCTCTTATGATGCATGCAGAATGCAAATTAAAGGATAGGCTTAGATATATAGAAGCATTGCATTACCATATTTTAATACCTGAATTCCCTCCTTCCCTTCCTTCCATCTTCCTTTCCCTGTTATTTTATATATAAATTACATTAGTAGACAAAGGACCCAGTATATTCTATACAAATAATAATTTGTAATTTGTTGTCATTAGAAGATTCATTCATTCCCACATTCTCCCATCTATATCCACTTGGAAGCGAGCTGCCTTACTTTAAGAATTAACTTTAAAAAATCCTACTTTGCCATTATTTGGAGGTCTTGTTGATTGTTGCTCAGACATTTTCTAAGTGTTCATTTATATACATACTCATATGAATTTTGAATTTGAAGGAATTTTATGGTCCAGGTGAAAAAATTGATTCCTTATTGTACACATTTTATTCATATTTCTTGCTTCATTATACCCAACATATGATTTCATCATATCCATCAGCTAAAGTTATTTCTCCTTACCTTTGTTTCTGGATCATAACAGAATCCATCACTATTAAAATTGTCTGTGAATCAGATAAACATAGAGCTATTTAAAACTTGGTAAATTCTATATACCTATTCTATGATTGCCACAAATCATGCCTGTGTAGTTTCTTCTATTGCACCTATTGGTGAATCATTACTGATTTTCTCCTTTAGTATCACAAGTAATTTCTATCCACCATTCCTGTATTTGGCTTTTTCTAATCTCTAAGGATTCTTGCATCTCACATTCTCGCAGGTTTTGTTTGAAACATGCATTTGCTTTCGGTGCTTCTTGTAAGTGTGGTGCTCACCAAATGGCTCATTGACCAGAATGCAATCAGGAAGAAATAATAGATTTCTCCTCTGCTTGCTCTTTCATTTCAACCTACCCGACCTTTTTATTTATTATCTTTACTGTTCCTCCAACTAATAATAAAAGATAATAATAAAACTCATGATCTTCAGGTACCTTTTCTTTAATTTTCCCACTGTGAAAATAAGAGTTATCTGTTATTAAGATGTTTATTTCTTCTAAAACATGTAGCTAAAAGTCATTGTTGATTTCACTATTTGCAAACTGATTTTGTCATTTTATTGATAGTATTCCAGTAAAGAACTCTTCTTTAATATATGCAAGCTCACAGCTCTCAACAAGCTTACAACTCAGTTAATGAGAGGATTAACAGGAGCACAACAATGTATTTAACCTGCGGCACCAGCTCTGTTTCAATAAGGTTTCAACAGCCTATTAAATGGAGTGGGGGCTCAATTAACCCAGACAAAGGCCACTCCACAGAACATGGCAGGGAGGACCACAGTTAGCATCTGCCTAAGCAGCTTGTTCTGAGCTGGAAATAAAGAGGGTGACATGTTCTCGCCCGCAAGCTATGATATAACTGAAATGGTGATTCTAGTTCATCTGGACTGACTGAAAAGGTGACAGCATCAAAACCCATCACTATCTCACCATGTGACAGTTTGTAAAATCCAAGTGCACTCAAGGGTCAGCCTTGAGCCTTCTGCAATTCAGTATTTAAATCTGGTACTCTTGCTGGAGAAGGTTGGGTAGATGAAAGGAGTAAGAGGATCAGACTTCCTTCATGGTTGTAGTCTGTAAGGACCTTTTAGGAGACGTGTGAAGTTTAAACAATTTCTTCTTGGGCAGATATCTCCTGGGCATAAAGATGTTACCTGTCTCCCATCAACATGTTGCTAAAGCAAATGCCTCATTCTGACATTGTGTACTGTTTACCAGAAGCTGTTGTTTAAATGATTTGTGAATTGGGGAAAATGAAAGTCCATAAAAGAAATAAAGTTGCTGACTGCATCTTCAGAAAAGCGTTCTTAGGGCTTGGGTTAATATTTTCAGGCAGGAAGTCAGTGTGAAAGAAACAGCCGATTCATGGAATTGTTCACTGGAAACTGTGGACTGAACTGAAAAGTGCTTATATCAAGGGCTTTGAGTCTCAAAACAATTCACTTCATGATAATCCCATTAATACCAGTTTCTATCCTTAGACCAGGAATTGGCAATTTAGTAACCAAAAGCTAAATTAACAAATCAAGGTCCTTACTTGATAGGGTGACAATGAAAAGTGAACAAAGAGCACCAGGATATTTTTCCTGAGTTGGAACAGAATTTGGATGATATACCCTGTCTTTCATTTTAAATGTCAAGTCTATTTTAATCTTGTAATTTTTTGTGAGTTTCTGTAGAAAAAAATGACAATTTGCCACAATAATAGATTGAAGGAGCTTAGATGGCTATAGCAAATAATATGAAATAATGAAATAAAATTAATTGAATGGCTTATATTTTAGTACCTCAGGTTGCCCATCTTATGTATGTCTTCATCTGATATATCTTTTTGTGCCTATTGGCCCAAAATTGTTCTCAGTATTTTTAACAATTTCTCTATTTTCCCCCTTGTCTAAAAATGGCATTATGTTTTTACTGGCTATAGAAGTTCCTGATCTGCCATCAAGCCTGATTTCAACCTGCAAAGGATTTTCTCACATTGCACTTGTATTACTTATCTATCACCATGATAATTTATCTTTCTGTGAACAGAATTTGCAGTATTGATTTTTCCCATGATCTCTTTCTGACAACATCCCTGGTAAGCTTCTAGATATCTAAATATTCTGCCAGAGGTGGGACAGATCAAACTAATCTTAGAAAATAAGCAAGAAAAGGAAGAGGAAATTGGTCTGTGCTTTCCACCCCACAAACATAAAGCCTTGAGAAGAATTACATGGGTTAGGCCCCAGCAAACTATTTGAAAGCTGTTAACTTGGGTCAACTAATTTTTTTGAAGTCAGCATGAAGTTACATCCACAATATAAGACTGTGTCAGATGGTGCTCCATTCAAAATCCAAGAAAGAAATACTTAGACTCCATTAATTAGAGAAAAGATATCTTTCACTGGAAGTCAAGTGGTAGCAACAAAAGAATTCTGAATCTGAGAAAATGAGTGCGTAAATCACATATACAAAGTGATGGCAATGTTCCCACCCCAATAGTTCAATTGGCTCATCCAATTAAAAGTTGTGTATAGCATCATGTGGGCATCTCCAGGTAGTGATGAGGCCTCTGTCCATTGACCTTGACATATTTTGATAAAGAGTTGCGGCTGCACATAGCATAGGATAGAAGCCTAAGCAAGAATCTTCCCCCCCCCCCATCTTATACAGTTCTGTTTTGTAACACCTCCAGCTTGCTTCCCATAACCACGTCCCCCCCTCTTCCCCCGATTACTTATGATAGCCGAAAGATGCAAAGCAAAGGAAGAAAATCTTGAAGGCTAACAGACAGACTGCAAACAAAACTCAAGGCTGAGCATACAAAATCCAGCAAAGAAATAGAATACTCGTTCAAGTTGGCCAATTGCTGATGGACATTATTCCAGGAACTAAAATTTGCAAATGGGTTTTTTTTTAGAGTAGTTCTAAAAGATAGACCAGGACCTATAAAGTGGGAGATAATATCATTAGACAGTTCAGTGAATGCAGAAATAGGTGTTTATGCTAAAGCACTGATTAGGATAAGATTTTATACTAATAATCAAGCAATCACATTAATGAATAAGCAAATCCTAGAATTCATGCACACATGTGCACTAATGTAGAATTTATGCACATATCTGCATTGATGTAGCTTATTATGTTGGATATAAAACTCTGTTGCCAGAATTTTCAATAAAAACTCTAATATTGTACAGAACATCTCTAACCCAGCCAATCTGGAAAATATGCAGGAAATTCTGGGGCTACAAGTTCTGCCATTCTCTGTGTTTTTCTACACATGTAACGTTCATGCCTGGTAGAGCATTTTTGTATCTGTAATATTTGTATCTGTAATATTAACAGTAATATGTTACTGATAGCAGGTGGGTGTTTCTGCAATTAGTTGCTGCAGAATGCTTGTACCTTCTAAAGTAGAAATAGTGTCTAGCCTGGCTTCAGAACATGTTTAAATAATTTGTATTCTGAACATCAACAGATCTAAACATTGACAAATGAAAGACAAATGGAAGTAGATAGTAGTAAAAATGATAAAGTGGTATTTGAGGCTAGATGGAGACAAACAAGTAAAATGGAAGGATAGTGGAGATTAGTCAGCAGCTCTAATCTGAATAAAGATATTTGTCCTATTCTGGATAAATTTCCATAAATATCTTGGGGATATTTATGGAAAAGAAACTTGATATATCGGTGATAGGCATTTCAAATTCCAAGATGTTGGTGGGAGGAGCTGCTAGCTGCTTGTGAAGAGGCAAAGGGTGAATACAAAGGAGAAAGATAGTGGCCTGTGCGCCTAACAGTGCACAAATCATGTAACTATAAACCAAAAATAGAAACAATACATTTAGGGTTAGTGTGCTCGAGATTGTGATTTTATTTTATTGAAAAATGACTGGCTTAGTTCAGTGTAATACTTGCTTTACAACTGTCTTTCACAGTACTCTTTTCAAATTTGGATAGTGTCCTCTTCATAAAAAAATTACCAGTCTACATGGACAGATTACCTATCTAGAATTTCTAATCTGTGCTCTCCAAGCAGAAATTAGGTACCCAATACAGCCATCTATTGAGCTGCCATGTTACCAGCCTCCATTACCACAAAGATCCTATAGGAAAAGGGCAGTATGGACAACCATGGGATCTGGCAGGGTGAGAACTGTGGACCATAAGCACAAAGCTTTTGCTATGTCCCAGCAAATAGATACAGTGCCCTTGCTGACCTTAATAGGGACACTAAACTGACAGGTCACGGTAGTTGTGATAATGATGACTCGAATAAGCTGGGGATAATGGTCCTAGAAGAAGAACTTACTTTTGAAAGGAGAAAGTGTGAATCAGGCGTGACGCACCAGCCACACAAGAAGAGCAAGGCATCCAAAAAGAGAAGCCACCTTCTGGTTGGGGACTCAGTTGTAAGGGATGTAAATTTAGGAAAGGATACAGAGGTTTTCAAAGAGGTCAGGTGTCTGCCAGGTGCTACTGCCAGCAGAGACAAGAGGCGTATTCTTTAGGTAGTCAAGAATGCCAGTAAGAACTGTGATGTTCTTACATACAAGATGTATGATACATCTTGTATAATACAAGATGTATTATACATCTTGCTACAAAAGTTCTGTCCCAGAAGAATGTACTTTCTATTCAGAAAGATGTCCAGAACTTAAGGTATGAACTTAGTAATATGGGCTGTAGTCTTATCTTTTCAGAGGTTCTACCAGTATACAAGGAACAAAAAGGGAAAGGACAGTGTGTAGCAGAGTTTAAGTGTGGCTAAAAGTGTGGTGAAAAAGGGAAGGCTTTGGTTTTATTCGTCATGATGCCTGCAGCTGGTCCAATGAAAAAACTGTACAAAAGAGATGGTTTGCATCCATCAAAACAAGGGACTGGGTTACTTGGCATTAAATTCACAGATTTCCTGGATAAACATTTAAACTGAACAGTGGGGATAGAGAATTAATGGATTCAGAACATTTCTGTCCCCAGTAACCTAAAATTAATAAGGATACCAGTGCATGCAAAATAGATGTTTGTGCAGGTAAGATTATCAACCTTGCTGTCAACCAAAACCAAGCATTTAATAGTGAGTGCATTAATCAAACAGTTGGCAAGAAAGTAGAGGCAGACAGGCACAACACAAGTTATATAGACAGTAAACACAGGGTCAGACATAAAGATCTCAAGTGCCTATATACAAATGCACAAAGTCTGGGGAACAAACGGGGTGAACTCAAACTACGAATACATGAAGGTAGATATGATATAGATGGAATAACAGAAACTTGGTGGGATGAAACCCATGATTGGAACATACTGGTAGAAGGATACAAACTATTCAAAAAATAAAAGACCCAATAAAAAAAGGAGGCGGATTTGCACTGTCTGTAAAGGACCATTATATTGCTACAGAAATGCATGAAACCAAAGATGAAAACCTCCTAGAATGCATATGGATCAATATAAAAGAAAAAAAGAATGACCATAGGTGTATATTATAGGCCACCCAATCAAGCAGATAAAATAGATGTCCTTTTTGCCAACCAACTAACAAACATATGCAGGAAACACACAATAGTATGGGAGACTTCAATTATCCTGATATCAATTGGAAAACTAATTCTGCATCAAGTGAGAAATTAAATATGTTCCTAATCAATGTAGCTGACAACTTTGTGTCCAAAAGGTGGAAGGTGAAACTAGAGGGACAGCCATACTGAATTTAATTCTTACAAACAGAGAAGAAGTGATAGAGGGAGTTGAAACTACAGGAACCTTGGGTGAGAATGACCATATCATACTAGAATTCAACATAACACAAACACAAGAAATATAACATAATAACACCGGAGTCTTGGATTTTAAAAGAGCTGATTTTAATAAACTCATAGAGAACTTGGGAAAGATTCCATGGATGAAAATCCTAAAGGGGAAAACAACTCAAGAATCTTGGGAAACTCTGAAAAGTATGATCATAGAAGCCCAGACCAGCACAATACTACTGAGAAAGAAAAACAAGAAATCCAAGATGTTGTATATACCCAAATATGGCCAAGGAGTGGAGTCAGTAATAGACTCCACTCATTGGCACAGCTGCTGATGGGAGAAATGAAGTCCCATTAGTGGCTGAAGTTTTGGACAGCTGGCTATTAGAAGCCGGTGCCTGCCATGGCTAAGCGGCTTTTTCCTAGACTAAGAGAAATAAAGGTTGTTTACCAGTTCCTGCATCCTGCCTCTCCTTTACTGCATGGACTCATTGAACACTGGCAATGAGGATGGGTTCCTGAGTTGTGGAGAGAACAAAGGACAATTTGTGGGGTCAGTGCCATTTTCAACTGAAACCGACCGTCAACATGGCACAGCGCACAACCAGCCTGGCCCACCACCCAATGGCTGTCCCTTATGATCCTGCTAAAGAGAAATGGTTGTGCTACATGGGCCAATTTAACTTGCACCTAGAGGTTAATGGATTCCAAGCAGCCTCCGATGCGCAAAAAAGGGCACTCTTCCTAATGTACTGTGACGTTGAGATCTATGAAATGGCTGATGCCCTGGTCATGGACGATCTACAGACTGTATCCTGGGATGAACTACAGCATGCCCTCCGTAGTCACTACAGCCCATCCCCTTCTATCTGGCCAGCTGCTAAGATTTCTACACACGAAGCCAGAGAGAGGGAGAGGCAATCAACTCATTTGTGGCAGATCTATGGAGAATCACAAAGAACTGCAAATTCCCAGATACCAAAGGGATGATCTGGAACTGGATCATCCGAGGAACAAAGGTTCCCACACTACAAAAGAAACTCCTAGCCTGCGAGAATGTCTCCTTCCAAGAAGCTGTTGACGAAGCCAGAGCTGCCAAATCATCTGACAACTCAGAGGCATGGATCTGAGGAGAGTCCACGCAACCAGGACTGAGTGCCTGCCATGGCCCAGCAAGTCCGCCTCCAACTCCAGCGATGATGATGATGGCAGAGACACACATAAGCTGAAGTCTGGTAAGCCAGGTGGAAAACTGGGAGCCCAAGAGTGTGGCAGCTGTGGCAGAAACCACTTCCGATCTGTGTGCCATTTTAAAGACACCGCATGCCGGAGATGCAAGTGTAGAGGCCACATTGCAGAGGTATTCCATGTGGCACACCGAAAAGCAAGCAGGGTTGGCAAGCTGCATTGCCTGCAAAACAACATGGCCACCAAGGAGGAGGGCAGAAGAACCATGGCAGGAGATTCAAAAAGAGGGAAGACTCTCAGGAAGAGGAAGCCCACTTCATGTTCATGGGCTACACATAAGCCAGAGTGAGGCACACTAATGCTTTTGAAGCAAACAAAATAATGGCTATGGTCAGAATTGAGGGCAAGCCTTGCTGAATGGAAGTGGACTCAAGGTCCCACATTTCCATGATATCATGGGACACCCTTTAAAAACTCATACTCGGACAACGGCACGACCAATTGGAACCTCAAGCCATCATTTTAAGAAACTACCAGGGCTGCTGCATACCAGTCCTGGGAAAAAAGACTGCATGTGTGGAGTATGGCACCTTCTACAGAAGTCTACTACTCACAATAGCAGACTACCAGTCTGCTCGGCAGAGAATGGTTCCCACCACTCCAGATAAGCATCACTGGCATCCATGCAAGAGACGACCTCCTCACCCAGACTGACCAGAAACATTGCGGAACTAGAATGAGAATTCAGCGATGTCTTCGACGGTAAACTGGGCAAGTACATGGGGACCCCTATATCATTTAATGTAGACCCCAATATTGCCCTGGTCCGCCTCAAGCCATGGTGAGACCTGTTTGCACTCTGACCAAAAGTTGAGGAACAACTGGACAAATTAATAGCCCCAATGGGAGACTCCGATTGTGATTCTGGTCAAGCCAGACAGATTGATAAGAATCTGTGCTGACTATAAAATGACCCTTAATAAAATGCTCCAGCAAAGTGCTTACCCAGCACAGTCCAGTACTTCCTACACTCCCTGGGCCAGGGGACTATATTCACTAAACTGGACCTGGTCCAGGCCTACCGGCAACTGCCTGTCGACGAGGCTACTGCTGAGGTGCAAACAATCGTCACGCACAGGGGGCCATTCAAGTGCAAGAGACTCCAATTCAGGCCTGTTTCAGAGTATCATGGAGCGGTTGCTGCACAACATCTCCAGAGTAATACTCGACCTCAATGAAATCCCGTCAGTGGCTGAAGCTTTGGACAATGCTGGCTATAAGAAACCGGTGTCTGCCACGGCTGAGCAGCTTCTTCCTAGACTAAGAGAAATAAAGATTGCTTGCCAATTCCTGTGTCCTCTCCTTTACCTGCCTCTCCTTTACCACATGGGTGCTTTGAACACAAGATGAAACCAGCATGGCTGTACAAAGATCTCTCTGACAAATTGAAAGAATAAAAAGGACAAATACAAAAAATGGAAAGAAGGATATACAACTAAGGCAGAATATCAGCAGATAGCCAGAATCTGCAAAGACGAAGTCAAGATAGCAAAGGTTCAGAACAAACAAAGACTTGCAATGAAAGTCAAAGATAATTTTAAAAAAAGTTTCTTCCAACATATAAATAACAAGAAAAAAAAATCAAGGAAACAGTCGGTCCACTAAAGAGAGAAGATGGCATGGAAGTAACAGGCAACAGAGAGAAAGCAGAACTGCTTAACTCATTCTTTGCATCTGTCTTCACACAAAAAGAAACTATAGCTCAACCCAACAAAAACATAACTGTAAAAGACAGACCTGAAATAAAAGTTAAAATAAGCAAAAAAAATAGTAAGATAATACCTGTCTGACCTTGATGAAAACAAATCACCGGGGCCTGATAGATTACATCCCAGAGTTTTAAAGGAGCTGGCAGAGGTCATCTCAAAACCACTGCACCATATCTTTCAAAAATCCTGGAGCACCGGGGAACTACCAGAGGATTGGAAAAGAGCTGATGTGATTCCCATCTTCAAAAAAGGGAAAAAAAACAGACCCAAGAAACTATCAGCCTAATATCAATCAGCCTAACATCAATACCTGGAAAATACTGGAAAAGATAATAAAAAAAAAAAGATCTGCCGGCATCTAGAAACAAGTAAAGTGATAACTAACAATCAGCACAGGTTTTATTAAGAACAGATCATGCCAAACGAATCTTATTTCATTCTTCAACATAATGACTAAATTAATAGACCAGCAAAATACTGTGGACATGATATATTTAGATTTCAGCAAGGCATTTGACAAAGTAGACTACAACCTACTTCTTAGTAAGCTAGAAAAAAGTAGAATAGATAGCACCACCACAAGATGGACTCACAACTGGCTGGCAAACTGTACTCAACAAGTAGTCCTTAATGAGTTTAAGTTTACATGGAGGGAAGTAAGCAGTGGGGTGTCTTAGGGCCATACTCTTCTATATCTTCATTAACGACTTAGATGAGGAAATAGAAGAGGAACTTACCAAATTTGCAGATGATACTAAGCTGGCAGGAATAGCAAATACCCAAGAAGATAGGCTCAAGTTCCAGATGGATCTTGACAGACTAGAACACTGGGCCTTATCTAACAAAATGAAATTCAATGTAGAGAAAAGTAAAGTCCTACACTTAGAAAAACCAAAAGTACACATATAGACTGGGTGAAATCAGTCTCAGTAGCAGTAACTGTGAAAGGGATCTTGGAGTCTTAGTGGACAACCATGAGCCAGAAGTGCGCAGCAGCAGTCAAAAAAAGCTAATGCAATCTTAAGTTGTATTAACAGATGGATACAATCAAGATCAAAGGAAGTACTAATATCACTCTATAAAGCCTTAGGAACACCACACCTAGAACACTGCATCCAGTTTTAGTCACCACATTACAAAGAAGATGTTGAGACTCCAGAAAAAGTACAGAGAAGAGCAATCAGGATGATTAGAGAACTGGAGACTAAAACATATGAAGAACAGTTACAGGAACTGGACTTGGTTAATCTAGTGAAGAGAGGGACCAGGGCAGACATGATATCAGTCTTTCAATATTTGTGGGGCTGCCACAGAGTGGAAGGGATCAAGCTATTTTCTAAAGCACCTGTAGGCCAGACAAGGAATAATGGATGGAAACTGAACAAGGAGAGATTTAACCTGGAAATAAGGAGAAACTTTCTGACAGTGAGAACAATCAACCAGCTTGCCCTCGGAAGTTTTGGGAGCATCATCACTTTAGACTTTCAAGAAGAGATTGGACTGCCATTTGTCAGAAATGGTGTAGGGTCTCCTGCTTGGGTGGGAGGTTAGATTAGATGACCTACAAGGTCCCTTCCAACTCTGATTATCTGTTATCTGATGGCAGTGGCTACACACCTTTTATCAGTCCAGCTTATATCACGCAATGGACTTTCCTAGATAAAATAAATTTAGAAACATAATCCCTTCTTTCTTTACTTTCTGCCTAGCTCACTGTTATTTGCTACTGCACTGTAACCTTAGTGATACCTGAGGCTGATGACCAAAAAATATTGCTTTGATCTCACATCATCTGTACTGCCTTCCTACTTGTTTCTGGCTTCAGTTTAGAATTTACTGTATACAACTAAATAACATGTTTGAGCTGTTAAAAGGTTGAATATCTTTCTCAAGAATTGCCTTTTTCCATATATGATGCCTCCACAAAACTTAAAGTCAACACTGAATACTCTAATGGCTGTCCAAGTTTTATGTGGAATATGATGAACAAAATGTGGGACTGGATCTTTCCATAGAAGTGACCAAGCCTAGGTAAACCCTTATTGTTCCTAGACAATTTTTTTCTCTCTTAAAAAGAACTTCTATCTAATTATTTGTTATATACATGGACTGCCATAACTGATGAAATAGCTTGTTTTTATCCTGCAGCTTTTCCCAATGGCTATTTTAAAATATGGCCCATTTGTTTTGTTTTTGTAACTCATTTTGAACTGCAAAAAAAAGAGAATAACAATAAAAAACAATAATAAAAATTGCTTTTAATCTGTATTTTTTCTTTCCATCCCAATTCCTTGTTTTGGAAAACTAGTCCTATTAAAATGATGTAGAAATGGAAAGCATATGGAACATATTGGCAGGGAAAATTGTATTTAAAAGTACAAGTCTAAGCCAATTTGAGAATAATAATAGTGCAGCACTAGCTGAAAGAATGAAGAGCTTTTCTCTCTGATTTTTTAATTTTCAAATTAAAGTAACATTTTAACGTTGTTGAGAATACAGTAATTAAGACAAATGAGGGTTTTTTCAAATATCACTTTTGTTCCAATCAACCTAAATTCAGGGCATCCTCCTTATATTATGATTATTGCACAGTGTTTAAAACAGCTTTTTCCAATCAGATATGTTCCAAACTTTAAAGGTAACATCTATTAGCTTGACGTTGAATACCCAATAGTCAAATGAGTGAGAATAATTACAATAATATTTACATAGAATTCAAAGCCCCTGTCACACTTTAAAGCCCCTGCACCAACGGATGGAAAGAGGATGTAAAACGGAGAAAAACACTTACCATCTGTTGGTTAATGCTATGCTTCTGTTCTGTACTCACTGCCTCCGTTTTGCTTCCTCTCTATCCGTCCAGCATCCATCTATTGACATTTATTCCGCTCAAAAGGTTTTGAGCTGCTCAAAACTTTTGAGCGGAAAATGTATCCAATGCGTCCGTTCTGCATCCGCTAGGCATATGGGGACATCCGTTCTGCATCCGTTGTCATCCATTACGCATCCGCTATATCCGCTAGGCATCCGCTGCGCATCCGCGCAACTTGCATCCGTTCCAGCAGTAAACGGACGCAGGGAGGAAGCGGAACAGACACAGAACAGATGCACAGTGTTAGTAGCATGGACGGAGAAAGGATGAAAGCGGATGCAGCATGCAAAGAAAGCATTTAAAATGGAAAAAACATTCACAGAGGGGACCTATCCACTCCCATCTGCTAGGCTTCCGTTCTGCATCTGCTTTCCATCCGTTCTGCATCCTCCCCCCGTCCGTTCCTTTCCGTGTTGTCCGCTCTGGTTATGCAAATTTTTGCCCCTTTTGAGAGCGGATAACAACGGATGGAACATTTTTCTCGTCCGCTGTGTCCTTTTTACAAACGTTTTGCATCCGTTGGGCAGTGTGGCAGGGCCTTAAGATATTTGTTAATCTTTAGATTCAAATTAGCAAATATGTAAAAAAATAAGACCAGGAATATAAATGCTAAGAGCTTTCTGTGCATATGTGGTATTATACCAAGTTAGTCTACATAGAATAAGTCTCATCTTCTCTGCATCAGTTCTAAAACATCTGTAGGGTCAAAATATCTCACTCTGGTGTAAATACAGAGCTAATATTGTTGCTGTCTTGGCAGAAGAGATGTGTGCAAAATATTTATGACATAGTTTTTACCATCACTTTGAGATGATAGGATTAAATTTGTGAACATATTATAAATTCATGGGAAATTGAAAAAGCTGGTTTGAAAGCTCAAGCCACACCTCAGATTAAGTCAAAGAAAACTACAAACAATATCAGATGTAAAATCCAAAACAAGTGTCAGGGACATCTGTGTAGAGAAAGAAGCAAGAAATAATGTTACAGTGAGTGAAAAACTGAGAATGTGAAAGTATAACAAAAAGAAATTTGCCACAGATACCAAAAGTAGCTAAATAAGTAGTTAATTACTTAATAAATAAGTAATACATAAAAATACACTCTCAGCATTTCTATGTGGTTACTGGGAAAGTGATCCTATTATTTATCCTCAACCATTAGATGCTTCTGTAGAAAAGCTTCTGGGGCTGTTTGTTTATTACTTTCCGACTCTTTTTCTATATTGAATTGCAACATATTTTCATACTACAGCAGGCATTCTGGATTTCCCTGATGAATGGGTAGTGTATAATGGGATGAAGACTTTTGTTTGTTTGTTTTTACTGAACCCTCTCTCCTTCCACATAATGGAAATAATTTTTACCTGGGCATACACAGAATAGATAAATACTTTTTGTCTTTTGATTTGCATATAAGATTATGTAAAATGCCATACCATTATTAGTAAGGAAGGATTCGGCTAGTATGAGAATAACATCTCTAACCTATTCCAGAAACTATTATTTGCAGAGTTTTGATTCTTTTATGACATATTCTTTTCAGATTACTCGGATTAACCTTGTGCTAAAGCTGTAAAATGAATCTTTATTTAATAAATTTAATAAACTCATTTAATAGTATAATAAATGGTGTGCTTAATGCAGCTGAGAGGAAAGATGAACTTCATTTCTACCACTGTTAAGAATAAGAAAAATTAATTCTAACAGTCATAATTGAGTCTAGTTATGAATGAGGAAGGAGGAATCAAGATACTTCTGGTTCTCAATTTCTGTTTTCCATTCCATATAATAGAACAATACAGATATATAGTTTATTGATAATTAGATATGCTAGAGCAGTGATCCCCAAACATTTTGGTTCCATGGACCAGCAGCAGTGATGGTGAGGGAAAGGGTGGTTTTGTGCATGCAATACATGCACAAATGAAGTTTCACACACTCACCAGACCTTGCATAGTCTGGTTCCTAGTGCTGATCTACAGCCTGGGGGTTAGGGCTCTCTGAGCATGAGAAATCAAATTTAATTTTTTACAATAATGCGCTGTGTCAGTTCATAGATCTGGCAACTTTTATGCTGGGAAATCCAAACTATAGCTACTTTTTTTGATAAACATAATTTGTCCCTATTTTTTGTGGAAACACCAGATGAACACTTACGGTTGGCAACATCAACATCAGAGGAATACATTTCAACCACTGCATAGGGATTTAGCATGTTCAAGCCAAAATTCATCATCATCATCATAATCTCTTTCTTACACACACACACACACACACACACACAGAGAGAGAGAGAGAGAGAGAGAGAGACAGACACACACACACACACACAAACACACACACACACACACAGAACCAATGACTTGGCCAATTAACTTGGATACTGAATTGAAAGAACAGGCACATTAGGTTAGGTCAGAGATCTATCCACCATGAGACACAGACAAACAAGTCTCCTAGTTTTGTATTTTGATGGTTGATATATGGTATTGTTATTGACCCAATTGGCAGGTAGGCAACACAATTAGACATTAGGATTTTTAAAGGTTGGGTTTTTGAAGGTCTGCCAGAAGAGATCTCCTATTTGAATATGTTTTTATTATGGTTCATCAAAGAGTCAGTCAGATATTCAGGCTAGATTTGGCATTTTTGTCCATCTATTAAGATTTCCCAAGGACTTGGGATAGGCATATATGGATGCTTGATGATGTTACAGATAACATAATAGGATATAAGTGTCAGCCTTCAAGATTTTTCTCCCTTTGCTTTGCATCTTTCGGCTGTCATAAGTAATGGGGGGAGGAGGGGGGATATGGTTATGGGAAGTGAGCTGGAGATGTTACAAAACAGAACGGTATAAGCTGGGGGGGGAGTAGATTCTTGCTTAGGCTTCTATCCTATGCTACGTGCAGCTGCAACTCTTTTTCAAAATATGTCAAGGTCAACAGACAGAGGCCTCATCACCACCTGGAGATGCCCACATGATGATATACACAACTTTTAATTGGATGAGCAAATTGAACTATTAGGGGTGGGAAAATTGTCATCACTTTGTATATGTGATTTACACGCCCATTTTCTCAGATTCAGAATTCTTTTGTTGCTACCACTTGATTTCCAGTAAAAGATATCTTTTCTCTAATTAATGGAGTCTAAGTATTTCTTTCTTGGATTTTGAATGGAGCATCAGCTGACATTAAGCTTTTTGCAATTGACTGATGGTAAATTTGACAATACCATGGTATTCAATTGGTACTCCAGTTGTTTTGGGATTGTACCCAGATTGCCCAATCCTATTTGCTTTCTTTTATCACAGCTGTTTTATTTCTATTTGCATTTTACTTTCTCTATTTATGATCCTACCAACAACATAACCAAAGGCCAACATGAGTTTGTCAAAAACAGATCAAGCCAGATAAATTTTATTGCATGATTTGACAAAGTGACAAAATTAGTGGACCAGCAAAATGCTGTGGATATAAATTTTTTTGGACTTCAATAAGACATTTGATAAAATAAACCACAACCTATTATATGATAAGATTTTAAAATGTGGGTTAGACAGCAACATCACCAAATGGATTCATAACTGGCTGACTAACTGCATTCAACATGAGGCCATAATGGGACTGCATCTACATGGTGGGAAGTATGCAGTGAGATATTCCAAGACTCTGTCTTAGTCCCAATATTCTTCAGTATCTTTATCAATGATTTAGATGAGGAAATAAAAAGAGAACTCATCAAATCTGCTGTTGACACCAAACTGGCACTCCAGAAGATAGGTTCAAGATAAAGAAGGAACTTGACAGATTTGAACACTGGGTCCTATCTAACAATATAAAATTTGATGGTGAGAAAAGTAAGGTTTAATGTTTAATCAAGAAAAACCAAATGTACAAGTATAGAATAGCTGGTACCTGTCTCAATAGTAGTAACTGCAAGAAGAACCTTGGAATCCTAGTGAACAATCGCTTATATAGGAACCAGCAATGTGCTATAGCTATCAAAAAAAGCCAGTGAAGTCCTAGGCTGCATTAACAGAAGAATAGAATCAAGATCACATGAAGTGTTCATAATACCATTTTATAACAGTAAGACTACACTTAGAATATTGCATCAGTTTTGGTAACCACAATATCAAAAAAATGTTGAGACTAGAAACAGTGCAGAGAAGACTAATAATGATAATTAGGGGATTGGAGGCTAAAACATACAAAGAATGGTTGCTGTGATGGCTTTCCCAGACACCTAACAGATAACAGATAATCAGAGTTGGAAGGGACCTTGCAGGTCATCCAGTCTAACCCCCCACCCAAGTGGGAGACCCTATACCATTTCTGACAAATGGCAGTCCAATCTCTTCTTGAAAGTCTAAAGTGATGATGCTTCCACAACTTCCAAGGGCAAGCTGGTTGATTGTTCTCACTGTCAGAAAGTTTCTCCTTATTTCCAGGTTAAATCTCTCCTTGTTCAGTTTCCATCCATTATTCCTTGTCTGGCCTACAGGCACTTTAGAAAATAGCTTGATCCCTTCCTCTCTGTGGCAGCCCCTCAAATACTGGAACACTGCTATCATCTCTCCCTTTGTCCTTCTCTTCACCAAACTAGTCATACCCAGTTCCAGTAACCGTTTTTCATATGTTTTAGTCTCCAGTCCCCTAATCATCCTGATTGCTCTTCTCTGTACTTTTTCTAGAGTCTCAATATCTTTTTTATAGTGTGGTAACCAAAACTGGATGCAGTATTCTAGGTGTGGTCTTACTAAGGCTTTATAGAATGGCATTCGTACCTCCCTTGATCTTGATTGTATCCCTCTTTAGGATACAATAGGACAATTTAGGATTGCATTAGCTTTTTTGGCTGATGCTGCACACTGCTGGCTCATATTTAGCTGGCTCATATTCACCTCTCTGAATGCCAGTTCTGATGAGGAAGAGACAATTCCAGGCATGTTGGAAGAGGATGTGGAGAAATGTTTGCAGGTTGCCAAAAGCTCTGAGTCAAGAGCAGCAAGGCCAAGCACAGTACAGCAATTGCAAGAGGAACAATCAGATAAACAGGTATCTGAGCTAGGAACAGAAGAGGCACAGCTGCAACTGGCCAGCAGAGATGAGGAAGAACTGCCTCCTTCTCACTACAAAAAGTGTGTAAAGCTGGGAGGAGGCACAACAAAGTACAGCCAAGTTACTAATGAGGCAGCATTCTTGCTTCTCTTGATGGGATACACCAGGGAGTGGCTATTTAGTTCAGCGAGTGAACTGAACGCATCTGTGTTTTTGTTTTTGTTTTGCCTTGCATTCATTAATCTCCATGTCTCTTGTTTCCTGACTTGTACTGACTTGTACTGGATCCTGGCTCATGCTTTGACCTCTAGACCTTGGTTCCTGGCTCATGCCTTAACCTCTAGACTCATTTCACAGATTCTGCCTGTGCCTCACAGACTAGTTTTCACCTCAAGGAATTGTTTTAGCCTTGCTTCTGTCTTGTACACTTGTCTTGTCCTGTGGACTCATGTGGTAGTTGGTAGATATTAAATTACCTACCTTTATTTATAGACTGACACTTCTCAAATAATGTCAAGAATCTGGAAGGTTAATTGGGTTAGGAACCTACAAAAGCATGCCCTCAAAAAGATAGGCAAAAAAATACATATGTGAAGACTAATCAACTAGCTATTATTTGCAGTGAGACTTTTTTGTGTAATGTAGCCTGAACTCTTTCTCCTGAAATGTTGCAGCACCTACTTGTATCTTCATTTCTTTTTATTTATTGCAACTGTTTGAATGTTTTACATAATAGAAAAACATAAACAGATGATGTACATGCAGAAAGACATAGAAAACAATACAGTGTATCTTTGCCCCATTGAAAACATTTCTTGTCACATCTCTTTAATGAATCAATAAAATTATTAATCCATAGTTGTTAAGTGAAGCTGGCTTCCCCATTGATTTTGCTGTCATAAAGTCTCAACAATTAATCAAACGACCCCAGGACACTGCAACTGTCATAAATACATGCCAGTTGCCAAAGTATCTGAATCACTTGACCATGGGGATGTTTAAAGCCCATGTCACACTGCACCAACAGATGGAAAGAGGATGTAAAATGGAGAGAAACACTTGGCATCCATTGGTTAACGCGATTCATCCGTTCTGTACTCACTACCTCCGTTTTTCATCCTCTCTATCCATCCAGCATCCGTTGACTGAGGTTCCATCCGTTCAAAAAGTTTTGAGCTGCTCAAAACTTTTTGAGCGGAAAATGTATCCAACGCGTCCATTCTGCATCCGCAACGCATACGGGGAACATCCGTTCTAAATCCGTCGTCATCCGTTACGCGTCCGCTATATCCGCTAGGCATCCGCTGCACATCTGCGCAACTCAAATCCGCTCCAGTGGAAAACGGACACAGGGAGGAAGTGAAATGGATGCACAGCGTTAGTAGCACGGACAGAGAAAGGATGAAAGCGGATGCAGCTTGCAAAGAAAGCATTAAAACGGAAAAAACGTTTTCTATTCTATTCTATTCTATTCTATTCTATTCTATTCTATTCTATT
>BLBF01000019.1:24125498-24173096 GCA_015471245.1 Laticauda colubrina
TCTCTCTCTCTCTCTCTCTCTCTCTCTCTCTCTCTCTCTCTCTCTCTGTGTGTGTGTGTGTGTGTCTGTCTGTCTGTCTGTCTTGTGTATGTGTTTCATATCTTATAGAAACACAGTTTTGGAGGGACAAATTAATCAGAGCTGTGGAATGAAATAGAATTAGTTTTCAAAATCCATAGTTATGGATCCCAATACATGGAGTTTGGAAGGGTTATCCCATTGCTTTTTCCCCTTTTTTTCCTATAAAAGAATTGAAGATGTTTGTTATTTTCCATAATCAAACCATTAGAGATGATTTGTACAAAGAAATTTTATATAATATTACCAGATTGTAGGTAGACATACACATTAAAAGAAAAAATACAGAAATGTCTATTCTGACTATAATTGTGGTTTTGGGGTCCAATATGTGGAATACTGACTCATATTTTGCACATATATGGAGCAGAATGATATAGATCACACTGAAACTATGTAATTAAATATTAAAAATATGGAATCACTTAAAGCTTCCTTCTTATTTTCAGATGTGTTTGACTTTAATTCTCATAATTCCTAACTAAGGAGGAAATTATGGGATTTGAAATCTAATATAACGGGAAAGTACCCAGTTAAGGAGAAGTGGCTTAAATTGTAATATCTGCTTAAAAACATTACATGAAGTATTTTTACTTGCAGAAGGAACTGACTCTTATCTTATCAAAACCTCCATCTGGCAAACTTCTGCTACCAAAAGCAATTGTTGAGCTGAGAATTTAAAACATGATGCCACTTCAGTGAATAGAAAACATTGCTCAATGCCTCATTTTGCCATGTGAAACTCTTGCATCAAGGAAGACAACAGGCCCAATAAATGTGGGTTTGTAATTCTTTACAAAAATTATTTCAGTCCTAACTCCAAATCTTTATTAGGTTGCATTTAAAGATGAAAATTCCAAAAAATCTACATCTAAATCAAGTCAAACTCATGTGGTCACAATAGCATCACGTGATGATCGGGACTTTTTTCCCCATTGCTACACTGGGCTTGGGCATGGGCATGGCCAGCCTGTGATGCATCCAGGAGTTGACAGCTCTGATCTAAATTCAAGATTATGAAACTTGCTTTTTATTAACATCAGTCATGGGATGCTACCGGTTCTGCCTGGCTCTATAGAACCGGTAGCTGCGAAGAGCAGCAGACACCAAACTGGTTCTGTGTTTGCTGCTGTTTGGCCCACCTGCCCACCCATGCTCTTACCTGCCCTTTATTTCCTGCTTTTTCAACCTCAGCTGCTTTGCGTGTCACAGCTGAGGTTGAAAAAGCAGGAAAAAAGTGGCTTTTCAAATGCTGTGCACATGCACACAGCACTTATCAGCTGTCCTGGTGGCACAGCTTTAAGGTGTATTACATGCCCGCACAACAAAACCTAGTCACCAAACCAGTAGTAACACCAGTTGAATCCTACCCCTGATTAATACTTTTGAAAACATTTATCTAAGTGCATATCAAGAGTTTTTCAGAAAGTTGGAGGGCAGAGCTGGCATCACGACAATACGGCATGCGATCTTGGAGGTCTGAGATCACTGCCGATATCTTTGCTCCTGGACAGTTCAAGTGGATCTAAAACATCCCAAAGAGACAGTGAATGTAAAGAGTACATCCTGTTGGTCCCAGAGATATTGCAAAGTCCCTGTTAGATCCAGGAGAAGCTCTTTTTGCCAGTGGCAGAGGCAGCCATTAAAGCTACTGAAGTTGGGACAGCTCTGAAATGAAAGAAAATGGAAAGAGAGAGTGTGCCGTGTTCTGCCTGGAAAAACGCGAAGTAGACCGGGTTCCAACAACAAAGTCTTTATTCCAACACAATCAGTAAAAACGGAACATTGGCTCAAGCCGCGACAGCCTTTTATACTTTCCTGTCTGCCGGCTTGTAGCCAATGACATACATTTGACTTTGCCGCCTTTATGCGGCTTCGAGGATTGGTTCCTTTTGAACCAATCCCTTTTAGTTTTTAGTAACCAATCAGAATGAGTTATTTGGAGCCAACTATTTTATACAGAACACCCCTCCCCTCTTAGTTCAGTCCTACGTGGTGATGTAGTCTCGCAGGTAGGTGGGGCTTCTCCTGGCTCGACTGGACTTGCGTGGTTCATTTTTGTTGGAGACTTCGACTGGTTTGGATGGGGCTGCCGTGTCCTCCGTCCTTCTCCCTGGAACCTTCTGGAAGGGTGAGTCAGCCATTTTACTGCCGCCTGAGTTGCTTAGGCCAGCGGTTTTGCCACTCCCTCCCGTTTCCTCTGGGCAGGTCGAGCCAATGGACTCTTCACGCTACTTCCTTCAAACAGTGAGTCTCTATTTTGCTCTTTTTGTCTGAACTCATTTTCGTAGTTTGATTTAAACGGTTCTTTATTTATTTCTCGCATTTCCCCCCCCTCTTTGGTTTGAATTTCGTCGTTTTTGTATATGCATGGTTGTGTTTTTTCATTTCATTCTAAATTTTGGGAATGAAGCTGGTCTATGTGCCGCTTCCATTCCCTGCCATCGTCTACTGTTAATCAGTAGGACTTAGGGCCTGTTATTTTTGTAATTTGTCCCGGTAGCCATAATGGGTCCCCAGTGAAGTTTTTAGCATACACTAAATCGCCAATTTCAAAACTCCTGAATCGCGTAGAGGAGTCGGGGGGGTTTTCTGGTGTGAAATTTGGATGCAGCCTATCTAGGTGCGACCTTAGTTTTCTCCCCATCAGTAGTTCTGCTGGGGTTTTGTTGGTTGTGGTACTTGGTGTTATATGTTGGAGGGTGAGTAATCAGTTTATTTTTGTTTTGGACATCTCCAGTGTCCATTTTCTCTAAACCCTCCTTGGTAAACCTGACCATTCTTTCTGCCCTACCATTTGCAGCCGGATGGGCCGGAGCGGTAAGGGCATGTCTTATACCTAGAGAGGCTAGGTATTGCTCAAATTGTAGGCTGGTTAATTGTGGCCCATTATCGGACACTAGGACGTCCAGTAGGCCATGGGTTGCAAAAATTTTGTCTAATTGTTTTATCACGGTTTCTGTTGTCGTTGATGGCATGATTTTTACCTCTAGCCAATTAGAGTATGCATCCACGACAATCAGAAATGTGTGCCCCTTGGTAGGACCTGCGAAATCGATGTGGATTCACGACCAGGGGCCTCTTGAGGTTTCCCAGTCCCTTATGGGTGCTTTTGGTGGGGATGGTCTGATTCTCTGGCATTTGTTGCATGAATTTACCCAGTATTCTATGTCCCTATCAATATCCGGCCACCAGACATAACTTCTAGCAAGGCTTTTCATTTTAACAATTCCAGGGTGACCCTCGTGCAACATACCTAGTACCCTGGGTTGCAATTTGTTAGGAATAATTACCCGCTCACCCCACAATAAACACCCTTTTTGGATTGAGAGTTCAGTTTGTCTGGTCCGGAAAGGTTTAAAAGTCTCAGTTTTTTGGTCTTCCGGCCAATCTCTACCTACCCAGTTAAGGACGCGGGCAGTCAATGGGTCTTTTGCGGTGGCTCTGGCGACATCATTCACGGATATGGGTAGATCAGGGCAAGTCTCTATCTGGAGAGCAGTCATCGTTGGTGCCGGGTCTTCTTCTGTTGATGGCAAGGGTACTCTGCTCAAGGCGTCTGCATGGGAAATTTGTTTCCCTGGCTGATGTATTAGAGTATAGGAATAGGCTGCTAGGAACTCCGACCACCTAGTCATTCTTGGGGACAGAATATTTGGTGTGGGCTTGTTTCCCGCCAAAATTCCTAATAGCGGTTTGTGGTCTGTTACGATTTGAAAAGTCCGCCTGTATAGGTACTCGTGGAAACGTTTTACTCCAGCGACGATTGCTAGGGCTTCTCTGTCCAATTGGCTGTAATTTCGCTCGTTTTTTGACAGGGTTTTTGAATAGTATGCGACGGGTGCCTCTCTTCCATCAGGTAGTTGGTGGCTCAGGATGGCACCGATTCCAAATGGTGAGGCGTCGCAGGTCACTCTCAATGGTAGTGTGTCGCTAAATTGAATGAGGACGGTGTTCGATGTTAGCAAGTTTTTTATTTGCTGGAAAGCTTTCTTTTCTTTATAACCCCAAGTCCAAAATGCTTTCTTGTCCAGTAACCGGTGCAATGGTTCTGCTATTGTAGCCTTATTTGGTAGGAATACATTATAAAAATTTATCAGTCCGAGAAATGCTTGTAACTCGGTTTTGTTCTTTGGTTCTGGTGCGTCTTTAATGGCTTTAATTTTCTTTTTGGTGGGGTGTATACCTTCTCCGTCTATTAAATAGCCCAGGAATTCGACGCTCTTTTTTATTTGGCAGCACTTTTCTTTTTTTACTTTTAGGCCAGATTCCCTGAATTTTGTTAGTATTTCCTTAAGTCTCTTTCTTAGTTGGTTTTCATTTTTTGCTGAGATTAGGACGCCATCGAAATATGGTACAACTCCTTGTATGCCATTTAGGAGGCGTTCCATTAGGCTCTGAAAAATGCCTGGGGCTACCCTCACTCCAAATTGGAGTCTGTTACATCTGAAAGCCCCCTTGTGAGTAACTATAGTCTGTGCTTCTGCTGTTTCGGGGTCTACTGGGAGCTGTTGATAAGCTTGTGCCAGATCGAGTTTGGCAAAAACTTTTCCACTCCCCAGGGAATGTAGTAAGTGCTGCACTACTGGCACCGGGTATGCGCTCTGTTGCAGTGCGTGGTTCAGGGTAGCCTTGTAGTCACCAAAGATTTGAATGGACCTGTCAAGTTTAATAGGTGTAACTATAGGCGTTTCCCACTTGGCATGGTCCACAGGTTCTAATACCCCTTGTGCTACTAGTTTATTTAGCTGTTCCTCAATCTTTGTTTTTAAGGCAAAAGGAACTCGCCTGGCCTTTAGTCTCCGTGGGGTTACTTGGGGGTCTAGACTAAAAGAAATAGGGTTTCCCCGATACTTGCCAAGTAAGCCGTCAAAAACGTCCTGGAATTCCTGGATTAGGTTTTCTTCCCAGTCAGTTGTGGCCACTCGGTCTATCCCGGTCATCCCGATGCCCAATGGCGCGAACCATTCGATGCCCAGGAGGCTTGGTCGGTCTCAGTCGACTATGGTCAGCGGTAGCACTTCAACATGATGTTTGTAAGTGACTCGGAATTGTCCCATGCCGACTACAGGGATTCGGTTTCCCTGGTAGTCTGAGTGTTAGCCGCTGCTTCTGGAGTTCTTTAGGTTTGATATCTGGGACTAGTTGTTTGAGGGTGTCCCAAGATACCATGGATAGGAAGGATCCAGAGTCTACTTCCATTTTGCAGGGCTTTCCTTCGATTTTCACAATTATCTTGACTTTCTTTCCGCTTTCCGTCTGAGCGCTTCCTATAGCAACAGTCTGATGTGTATTCTCTCGGTTAGAGGTTCGCTTGTTCCGCTGCCACTTTCTCTCAGCTCGCCTGGGCTCGGCCTGTGCGGGGGAGTTGTTGCGTCTCATTGGGCTGTAGTTTTTCTTGTTCCTGCAGACTTTCTCGATATGCCCTCGTTTCTTGCAAGTTCTGCAAATGGCATCGAGAAACCTGCATTCAGCTCGAGGATGATTTCCTCTGCAGCCAGCGCATTCCCGCCAATTTCTCCTTTCGCGCTCTTTCTTGTTGGCGTACAGGTGGTGGACCTCGTCATCTACTTTGTCTGATTCGGACGTCTCGCCATAATCTTCGTGGTGAGTGGTAGCGGGAGACTGTTTTTTTCCTCTGGCCAGGCTTGTTTCGTCTCCGTTCGAGTTCATCTGCTTCATTTTGACAGCCAATTTTTTCACGGCTTCAGCGGCTGTGGCTTCCGCGATGGCCTCGGCTATGGTTATGTTGGGCTTGTTTAATAGTTTGCTCTGTGTTGTCGAGTCTCTTAAGCCCAACAGTACTCGGTCTCTCATGGCCTCATCTAGGTTTAGGAATTCGCACTCTCCCCCTATTTGTCGGAGAGCGGCTACAAAGTCAACGATGGTCTCACCTTCTCTCTGGTCTCTTCGATAGAATTCGTGTCGCTTTATAAGGTTGGACACCATCGGGGCGTAGTGAGCTTTGAGCAGCCTCTGAAGTTCTGGCCACGTCAATTGCTTGACGTTTTGGGGCTTCGCTAGGGCTTTGGCCATCTTGAAGATTGTAGGCCCACAGTGTGTTAAGAACACAGCCCTCTTGCGCTGATCTGAGATTCCCTCCATCTCATTGCTTTCCAAGTACATCTGGAAACGGTCTACATAGGAATCCCAATCCTCTTCGTTGGGATTAAAAGGTGCGGGCAGTGCGTTGTTCTTGGCCATTCTGTTTGCCGTCTGGAATTCTATATCACCGCGTGCTTGGTCTCGCGTTTAGGACAATCCCACCTTCGTCGCCAGTGTTCTGTCCAGAAAAACACGAGGTAGACCGGGTTCCAACAACAAAGTCTTTATTCCAACACAATCAGTAAAAATGGAACATTGGCTCAAGCCGCGACAGCCTTTTATACTCTCCTGTCTGCCAGCTTGTAGCCAATGACATTCATTTGATTTTGCCGCCTTTATGCGGCTTCAAGGATTGGTTCCTTTTGAACCAATCCCTTTTAGTTTTTAATAACCAATCAGAATGAGTTATTTGGAGCCAACTATTTTATACAGAACATGCCAGTTTGGTGAGAACTTTTTCTTTATTTTAAGACTTGAAAGGACACTCTAAGGGAAAGAAAGAATCTGTAAAAGTTTTGACAGAAGCGATTAAGTGGCGATTTTAAGCAGGAATGTCAAAATAATATTTTTATTTTTTTTCTCATTGCTGGATTTTCTACACATGATTTTATATTTTGAAACTGGACTGGCTTTTTTCTCTTCTTTTTATCTATTCTTTTCTCCTTTTTGACTTTATAATATTCGAAGCCAGAGACTCCCTTTTAGTTATTTTTTCAAAATATCTTTTTCTTTTTTAAATTAATTCTTATTATATTTTGCTTGGAAAGGAGGGGGAAAGTGAAAGCTAAAGAAACTTTGTAACACTGCCAACTAGAGGCTTGGAAATATTCTATTTCTCTTTGGACCAGACAAAGCTGAGAAAGAACTGAGACTTTTTTTCAAGGACATTGCCTATTTGATAAGATAGAGGGAAGAGCCTGGGAGAGTATTATTGCAGGTGCTTTTCTGGGTTTCTATCAACAGCTGGAGTCTGGTGTTGAGCTTAGGAAAAGAAAAGTTGATAAGTCTTTGGAAAAGAGAGTTATAATAAGAGCCTTGGATGATTAAACAAAGTGCAGTTTGTTTTTTTATTCTTTCTAAGCTGTGCTACCCCTCCTCATCAGTTTACTTTTTTTTGTAATACCTGTTTGGATTTTTGGCTCTTTGAAACTTGTCTTTGTTGTTGTTTTTTTCTTGTCTTTGGAAGTTAAATTTCCAAGCCTGTTTTTTTATTTTAAAGGAAAAGCTTTAGTATTAATGTTTCCCTTCCTTTTCTTTTTAAGGGAGTAGCCTTTTTTTTCTCTCTCCCTTCCTGGTATTTTTATCTTTCCATCTATTTTCCATATTGGTGTTTTTTTTTTTTGAGTTTATTTTTTATGCATCCTTTTATATTTGAGACCTCTTAATTGGATTAAGGTGTTGAAGAACATGAAGAATTTTTCCTTTCTTTTTTTAGCCTTTTTCTTCACTTTTTCACCTTTTTTAGGATTTTACAACTTTTTCTTTTTTGTGTGGGTTTATGGTGTGTTTATCGTCTTTTCCTTCATTTTTAAATTTTTACTGTCATCTAACCAACTGATTGGATTAAGGTATATAAGAACCTGAAGAAATTTTTTCTTCTTTTTTTATTATTATTACTATTTGGCTTCTTTTTTCCTACTATTTTTATTTGGAACTGCAATTGGTTATTTCACAATTGGATTAAGTTCTAGAAGAACCTGAAGATTTTGAATTGCTCAAAATGAGTAGGAAATCAACAGCTCCTGGTTCTTCAACTTCTACTTCTTCCTCTCCACCATCTGGAGGACAATGTTCAACACAGATAATGTTAAGGCAAGAAAAAGAACAAGAAAAAAGTGACCCTGCAGATGATTATGCAAGGAATTCAAAATATTCAAACAAGATTAGAGAATATTGAAAAGAGAATAGGGAACATTGAACAAAGAACAGGGAAAACCAATGAAAAAGTGGAGAACATCCAACAATTGATGATGACGTATGATGAGAGGCTCCAAGAAATTGAAGAAGAAGGTAAACAAAGAGATAAGAAGATTGGAGACATTGATAACAGATTAACTGTGGCTGAACAAGATAAAAGTGGTATGCTGAGATGGGAGATGGACAGATCAGAATTTTATCTTAGATTTCAAAATATAGAGGAAGAAAAAGGACAAAACTTAGCTGAGATAATGACAAAAATTCTGGCAGAAGCTTTGGAAATAACTCAAGAGAAGATAATGGATGGTTTATACAGTCTTTACAAGATATGTGATGAGAAATAGTTTACCAAGAGAAGTTCATATCAGATTTACAAAGAAAGCCATTAAAATGCAAAGTCTGCAAGGGACGAGAGAGAAAACATTGAAATACAAGGATAAGGAGATTGTGGTCTTGAAACAAGTGACCAGAAGAGTGAGAGAGATGAGAAGAGAATACCGATTCTTGACCAAATTGTTACTTTAAAAAGAGGTGAATGATAGATGGCTGATCCCAGAAGGTTTAATGTTCACATGGCAAGAACAGAGATACAGAATTGATTCAATTGAGAAAGCTGAATCATTTTATGCAGAATTTTTTAAAGAGGGGAAAGAGGCAGAAAAAGAAATTTCACTAATTGAATTCCAAGAGGACTATCAAATGACGACTGGAAAAGAAGAAGGTGCAGTAGGTGGAAAGGAGGAAGCCAAGGAACAACACAAACTAAGATCGACGAGAGCTGTTAAACCTAACTACAAAATTTAACCATGGAAAAAAAAATTAATTACAATCAATATAAATGGACTTAATGCAGCTGCTAAAAGAAGGAAATTTTTTCATAAATTAGAGCAATTAAAATTTGATATAATTTGTCTACAAGAAGTACACATCAAAAAGCAACATGAACAATTGCTGAGACAGCCAAAATTAGGGAAAATATTTACCTCTTTGACACAATGCAAGAAAAGAGGAGTGGTCTTGTATATTAAAGATATTATCCCCAAAAAATTGATATATACTGATGATGATGGAAGAATACTAATGGTGGAAATAATCGATAATAATATAAGAACACTCCTGATTGCAATTTATGCCCCAAATGATAATCAAGAAGAATTTTACAAATAATTACACATGAAAATAATTGAACTGGACTATGCCAATATAGTTTTGATGGGAGATTTCAATGGAATTGTAGATAATAAACTGGATTATGCAGAACAGAAAACAACAAAGCAAAACAGAAAGACTCTCCCTAAATCCTTTTTTAAAATGGTGGACGAAATAAACTTAAAAGATACATGGAGAGAAAGAAATGCTAAAACTAAACAATACACCTTCTACTCAAATAGACACTTATCATGGTCCAGAATAGATATGATATGGATATCAATAGAATTGTTAACTAATATTCAACAAATAAATATTGAAACAAGTACTTGGGCAGATCACAATCCAATGACAATTAAATGGAAAGGACAAAGAAGAAGATCTAGATGGACATTAAATAATACTATTTTAAAGGAAAAAAAACTTTATACAGTGGATGGAGAAAGAACTGGCTCTTTTCTTTAGAGAAAACAAAAAAGAAGATACATCAATCCAGAATGAATGGGATACAATGAAGGCATATGCCAGAGGCTTGATAATAGATTATACAAAGAAAAGAAATACCATGAAAAGATTAGCCTCTAAGGCATTAGAGGATGAGTATAAAGGACTTGAAAAAGAGCTACAGAAAATGCCACAGAAAAAGGACATTAAGTTAAAAATGGATATAACCAAACATAAAATGGATCTAATAGAAAAAGAAGAATTAGCACAAAAAATTAGAGGTGCTAAACAGAACTACTCCAAAGATGCAAATAAGCCAGGTTGATGGTTAACATATAAATTGAAAAAGGAGAAAGAATCAAAGAAAATATTGCAATTAAGAGATGACCAAGGCCAAGTTTGCTATGGTAGTAAAGAGAAGAAGGAAATCATTTGAGACTGTTATGGGAAACTATACACACAAGAGAATATTGATGAGGAAAGAGTTGAACAGTATGTACAGAATGCTAATTTACCCCAGATACCTAAAGAGATTGAAACAATGTTAGAAAGCAATATAATGATGATGGAATTAACTGAACCACTAAAGAAGCAAAATAATGGAAAGGCACCAGGCCCAGATGGACTTCTGGCAGAATTTTATAAAACATTACAAGAGTCATTGAACTTTCCATTGCTAGAAGTTATCAATGAAGTTATGTTAAAGAAGAGGATACCTAAATCATGGTTAGAAGCTTATATCACACTTGTTCCAAAAGAGGAGATCGATCCATTACAAATCAAGAACTATAGACCTATTTCCCTACTAAACGCAGATTATAAAATTTTTGCTTCAATATTGGCAGAAAGACTTTAAATATACTGAAACAATTTTATCCATCCTGATCAAAATGGATTTCTGCCAAAGAGACAAATTAAAGACAATATGAGAATAATCTTGGACACTTTGGAATACTACAAGGCACACCCTGAAAAACAAATGGCTCTTATATTTCTAGATGCACAGAAGGCATTTGATAATGTGAATTGGCAATTCATGATATTACTGCTGGAACCCATGGGCTTTGCTAGAAAATTTATTCAAGCAATAGATGTTATATATCATAAGCAGACAGCAAAGGTAATGATAGAGGGAGAACTGACAGATTCTATCGATATAAGAAAAGGAACAAGACAAGGGTGCCCACTATCCCCTCTGTTGTTTTGTGTTAACTTTTGAAGTGTTAAATAGAAATATTAGAGATGAAAAGAATATCAAAGGGATGAAAATTAAAAAGGAAAAATTTAAGTTGAAAGCATTTGCAGATGATCTGGTTTTTATCTTAGAAGACCTACCAGAAACAGCATCAAAATAGATAGAAAAGATAGAAACATATTGAAAGGTGGCTGGTTTGAAAATAAATAAAGATAAGACAAAGATCTTGACAAAGAATATACTATCAAGACAAAAGGAAGAACTGGCAGACCTATTGAAAATTCAGGTCATGAATAAGATCAAGTACTTGGGGACATACTTGCCAGCAAGATGCAGTACACTAAAAAGAATAATTATATCAAACTTAAACAGCAGATAGCGCTAGATTTGGCAAAATGGGAAAATTTACAACTGTCATTAATTGAGAGAATATCAACAATCAAGATGAATATATCACCCAAAATTTAATATTTGTTTCAATTAGGCTTGGAAAAGACTACTTTGAAGATTTAAATAAAATTGTGTTGAAATATATATGGCAAGGTAAGAAGGCGAAAATAAAGTTAAAACTTTTGCAAGGTGCTAGAATAAGAGGAGGATTTGGTTTGCCTAATTGGGAGTTGTATTATCAAGCTACAAATTTGATGTGGATAAAGGAATGGATAACATTAAGAAATACTAGATTGTTGTCATTAGAAGGACATGATCCATTGTTGGGGTGGCATGCTTTTTTATGGTATAAAGGAACTAAAACTCTAAAGGGGTACTTTAGAAGACATTATATAGGGAGTCTCTGTGGTTAAACTGGGAGAAGATTAAAAGACAATGTTATTTGAAAATTCCAGTCTGGCTATGGATTATTGAAGCATTTTCTTATCTTATAATATACAAAAAGGAACAAACAGTTAGATGTGGTAAAATATTGAATGAAAAGGGTGAACTTAAATCTATACAAAAACTGGAGGAACAAGGTTTCAAGATGAACTGGTTTTCATATGCACAAATACATTCAAGGTATGATGAAGTTTCTAAACAGAAGGTTTCTATGATAAACTGACTGACTTAGATAAGATTTTGACAGGTACTGATGAAAAGGTGATTAAAAATTGTATGGATATTTATGAGAAATTAAACTAGAAGAAGAACAAGTTAAAGAAACTATGATTGCTTGGGGGAAGAATTTTGGATATGGGATTGATCTAGAGAAATCGCAAAAATTGTGGACTCAAAATTATTAAATGGCAATGTCAACAGCATGTAAAGAAAATTTGTATAAGATGTTTTACAGGTGGCATTTTCCCCTGACAAGAATAGCAAGAATGTTCAAGAATAAATTGGAAAAATGTTGGAAATGTCATCAGAAACCTGGCTCATATTACCATATGTGGTGGATTTGTGCAGATGCTAAAAAATACTGGACTAAAATCCACACGTAGTTGGAAAAATGACAAAAAAATATATAGATTTGAAACCAGAGATTTTTTTTATTGGGAATTTTACATAAAATATATAGTAAAGACTTGAAATACCTGATTGTCAATGTATTAACAGTGGCTAGGATTTGATAATAACTGGACAAATGAGAAAATACCATCACAGGAGGAAATCATTAAGAAAATATTGAAATTTGCTGAAATGAGTCAATTGACATTTGAAATTAGAGAACAAGATGATAAACAATTTTATAAAATTTGGGATCTATTCTATCAATGGTTAGACATTAAAATATAGTAATGAAATATGTAGACTTTTAGAAAATAATAAATATATGAAGATGTATTCTTTTCTTATTATATCTACAAAATGATTCTAGGATAGATCTGGGATGATAACACAATTGTCATAAAACAAATTAAGTAAAATATGATTATTTTGTAAAACATGAATGAATAAAAGTATAGTCAAATGATTGATTAATAATGATATTAATATATTTAATATTTGATTGAAAATATGAGATTATATACAATGTAACTGTAATTGAAGACTACAAAATGGAAGCACAAAACAATTTGTAAACCAACCGGCACACTGTATGTATATATATATGGAAGATGACTTGATGTTGTTATGTTTTGTTTGTTTATGTTTGTTTTAAAAACCAATAAAAGTAAAAAAAGAGTTTTTCAGAAAGTTAATAATATCAACATAGAGTATTAGATATATCTTAATAAAACAATCAGAGGTATTCATTCAATTATCATTTAAACATAATTTCCTTGTCTAATATGGTGTCAGTCCAAAACACGCACATATACATATATACATATATAATTATGATTTAGCTCAGTGCTGAATCCTCAAATTATTTATTGTCTAAATAAATGAAATAAATTCATTTTTAAAAAAAGATTTTAAAAACACACAATATATATCTTAGTTTCAAATTAATAAAATTTGTCACCTAATCATATAATGACAGAATGTAACAGAAAGGACAATATAAGATATCTAAATTTAAACTCTTGATACCTATGGAATTTCCAAAAGATGGCCCCCAAGTATTGCTTAATATTTATTTAGTAAATGTGAATGCTGAATTAATTGAAATTCCTGATCCACCTGGTTTTTCCTTTACCTTCCTGGAAATTGACCATATATCCATGACCAAAATAGTATGGGGCCAATTGAAATTCTTGTGTTTCAACTTAGAAAATTGAAATTTTCTTGGTAATTTAAATATTCTATATCCTCTAGACCTCACTGGATATTATTTTCTGAATAGCTCTTAATTTTTTTTTCAATTTCTTAAATTGTAGCAGATGTACACTATTTTGAAAACCAACATGATTAAACAGAAATAAGCATAAACAGCAAATGACAGTGATACAACATAAAAATTAATAAAAAAGCAAATTTAAATCATCACTTCCTATTGTGCATGTGTCAAAAATCAGAACTATAAAATTAATTTGAATAAGGAGTTGGGAATTCATCTAACAAAGGTGGGAGTTGCAAGCTGGGAATTCATCTAACAAATGTCATTTGAACTCTGCTCAAAAAATGTTTGCCTTTAGAGGTCCAAGGCTATACCCAGTCATTTTGCTGCTCTATAGCATCTCATCATCATGCATTCACACATAAAATCTAAGTCAGCAATCATTATGCATTCAAAAATAATATCTAAACTAGCCAAGTATTTGGTGCATGAGAAGAGAAAAATTTTAAATGCCTCACCAATTACTTTTCCTAACTGCAATGTATTGAATACTGTTACAACAATTAACATGTGAACCAACAATTTATGGCTTTTCAAGCTGCTTCCAGAGTGCCCAGCACTCTCACTCAAACTTGACTGTAGAAACCCTAATTTCTTTTTCCTCCAAAACCTATTTTGAATAGGAAATGTAATCAGAGAATCTTTTGAATATTTCAGTAAAAGAAAAAGCTGATAAGGAAAGCTGGACAGAAGTAGGTAATTTCTTTATAGCTTAATTAAAAATGACAGCACAACACTTTGAACTATTGGCAAAAACCACAGCATATAAGTCAGAGCAAGTGCTTTAACACCAGTGCACAATGTTCCCTGTGGTCCATCTCTGGAAGCAACTGGGGGTACATTATGTATTCATATGTATTTCTAGAAACCACTAAAGATAGTCTAAGATAGCATATTGTACTTATTTAGCTTGGAGGCTACATCGCTGAGGTATTAGGAAAAGCACTTCCAGCCAGCTGGGAAATGCAGTTCTTTCAAGAGAATAAGGCTCCATCACAAACTCCTAGAGCAAAGACATCAAAGGCCAATGCATTGGGGAAAGGCTTATTCTTGACATTTCTCTAAAGCTCCTCTTTCTATTACCTACTGGTGATCCTTCCTTCTGAAAACAAAGGTTTGAAATGCTTCCAGATAATTATATTAATAAGCAAGAGAAGGCAAAGAGCAGCCAAAATTAAATATGGCTGGTCAGGCAAATGACCGAGCTGATCTTAATCAAACTATTGGCTATGCCAGCTCAAGTGACATTTTATAATGTGGATCCTGCATTTTCTATAAATTCAGGACTGGATTAGATGTATTCTATACTTATACAATTCAAGAGTAGGCAGTGTAATCCCTGTCTCCAGATAACTGCAGGTGCCTCTCTTGGTGTTATAGTACTCCTTCATGAGTTTCCATATTTATAACAATTAAAAGAAGAATTGGGAAGTTGGTACGTTGCAAAGTGAAATGTCAGCATTAATTTTGCTTACTATAAGAGCAGAAAGAGATCACAGAGCATTACTGGAAAATAAACAGTTGTAGGAGATGCAATTTGGTGCTGATTAGGAAGAATATTCAATTATGCAGAAAAAAAGATAAATATAAGTTGGGATGTCAGAAAACTTACTGGGAAACAAGAGGGGATATCGCAGAGCAATCTGCTTTTAATATCGACTCACTCTTATAATTTCAATAGAAGAGTTAAATCCTGCTGGAATTCTTCCTTGAAATCTGTGCAATTTATTTATGTTCAATTTTGGATAGATTGCTCCCACAATAAGTAAGTTAATAGTGTAACCCTGAAATCGATTATTATTCTAATATTAGGAGATAATGATTTTGTCATAGAATGGCACTCCAGCTTGCCAAGAACCATAATTGAAAATTATAGTTATAGTTTTAGTCATTCGAGTGTTTTAACAAAAAGTGGCTCTTGTGGATCCAAGAGGAGAATATAATATTGGTGATTTATGAAACTGTTACAGTATCATACCTACTTGTGCCAAGAAATATATGTGGGTTACTTCAAGTTTCTTTTGACCTTACTAAAAATGCCACTGCACCTTATTCCTTTGTTGGGAAATTGTTCTATTTACCTATGAACATACAGATGGACAATGACTCTTTTTTTTGATGCTCTTAAGACCTGTTCTTCCAACCCACTTTGCACCAAAGAGATTTTCCAGCTCCTGTACTCCCATGGGTGCCTCCAGCCAATCCTTGTAGATGAACCATTTCAAATCTAGGCTGACCTTAATGAAGGGCTGACGTATTTCACTCATAGCACCTGGCCCACAATAAGACTGCATCCAAGTGACATTCATCATAGCTTTTAGCAATGGCCTTTAATGCATCTGATATTTAACCAGAGTGAAATGCCCCTGGGTTGTATTATATTGCTTAGAGTTAGATGAATGCAGCTTATGCTCAGAAAAGTTCAGTTTTAACATCGATTGGTAATTTATGAGCAGTTTGTTTTCTTGCATAAAAATGGTAGCTTTTCTTTGTTTCTACTGCATTTTGTTGCTTCTACTGAACTCAAATCACACATTCTTCCAGTATCTGTGATATTACAACTCTGGCACATTCAAGATCCAATGCATTTGTAACATCATTAGAGCAACAATTACAAGAATTCTCCTGTTTTCTCCAACTTTAATGTTGTGAAAGATTTCAGTACGTGTCTCTGTGTGTTTCAGGCACAGCAATAAATGAGTGCAAATATGCCAACTTCTGTGAAATGTTGGAATTATGTGTTTAGAATTGACAAGAAATAGGAATTTATTTTTTCATTATTTTAAAGTACAAATCAGGTGAGTCACAAGCTTTAGAAGGAAATTTATCACTGCTGTTCAGAATTATTTATTTACTTATTTTGTATCCTGCTTTTTTTATTTTTATACATAATATAAAGCAGAGAACACATCCAGCACTCTTTCCTCCTCTAATTTTTTTCCAACAACAAGAACCCTATGAGATGAATTGGACTGGCCCAAGGATACCCAGTTGGTTTTCATGGCTAAGGCAGGATTTGAACTCATGGTCTCCTGCTTTCTAGCCTGGAACCTTAACCATTACACCAAACTGGCTCTAATGGAAGTTTTATTGAGAATCCATCCACAAGCATACTTTGCTGAATTTTCTCTCCTGAATTAGTCCTGAACATGTTAACATGTATAGAAAAAGTAGTCACTTCCACAAATTCTGTTGAAAAGCAAAATTTGGATGGCTTGGTTTTCTTTGCAACAAACTCTTGCTTTCTCATTCCCATCCAATCTCTAGGTTTATTTTCCACCTGAATAATTATTGAATGTGGAATTTGTTGCTAAGATTTTTTTTTTGTTCTGTTCAGTTGTATCTGAAACTTAGAGACTACCTGGATAAATCCCTGCAATTTTCTTCATTTTTCAGAACTAGTTTGCTAGTACTAGTTCAGAACGAGAACTAGTTTTCAGAACTAGGTTGGCTCCTTCCTCAAGAAGGTATTAGCAAAGTATTTTTTTTCTTTTTTCCTTTGTGTGTTAGCCTGAAGAATCAAATTAAATTAAGTCAACAGCAGAGGTGTTATTCAGCAGGTTCTGGAAAACCGGAAGCAGAAATTTTGAGTAGTTCGGAGAAACGGAAAATACCACCTCCAACTGGAGATTTTACAGTATCCTTCCTATCCACCAAGCCATGCCCACAGAACCAGTAGTAATAAAATGTAAGGCCAAGTCACACTGCCCAATGGATGCAAAAAGGACACAACGGACGAGCAAAATGTTCCATCCATTGTTATCCGCTCTCAAAAGGGGCAAAAATTTGCATGAGCAGAGCGGATAACACGGAAAGGAATGGACGTGGGGAGGACGCAGAGCGGATGTATAGAGGATGCGTAGAGGATGCGTAGAGGATGCAGAGTGGATGCATAGAGGATGCAGAGCGGATGCAGAGCAGATGCGTAGAGGATGCGTAGAGGATGCAGAGCGGATGCGTAGAGGAGGCAGAGCGGATGCAGAGCGGATGCAGAGCGGATGCAGAGCAGATGAGCTGCATCCGCTTTCATCCTTTCTCCATCCATGCTACTAACACTGCGCATCCGTTCTGCTTCCTCCCTGCGTCCGTTCACCGCTGGAACGGTTTTTAGTTTAGGATGCACAGCGGATGCCTAGCGGATATAGCAGATGCATAATGGATGCAGAATGGATGTCCCCCGTATGCCTAGAGGATGCAGAACGGATGCATTGGATACATTTTCCGCTCAAAAGTTTTGGGCAGCCCAAAACTTTCTGAGCGGATGAAACATCAATAAAAGGATGCTGGACGGATAGAGAGGAAGCAAAATGGAGGCAGTGAGTACATCGCATTTTCCAACGGATGGCAAGCTTTTTTGTCCATTTTACATCCTCTTTGCATCCGTTGGTGCAGTGTGACATGGGCTTAAATCCCACAACTGATCAAGAGTCCATACTCATTAAGGACATGCACAGAACTAATCCTATTCCAGACTAGATAGGGTGGGCAGGCTCTTAGTATTTTCCCTTAAACTTTGCTACTTTATGGGAACTAAGAAACTTGCCTTTGGATCATTCTCCCCCCACCCAGCATTTGGCAGGCCTCTACTCTCCTAAACTTCTGAAAAGCACTCAGGATCTGGCTTGTCCCTGCAGATTCTGGATAGGCATGAAGTGATTGAATGCCAGAAACTTGGCTTGCTGCCAGGTTCTTGTTTTCAATATTCATGGTTATAATAGTTTTAATGTAGTTTTTGTTGCTTTAAATAATGTAGTAGTTAAGCCAGGATAGCTGTGTCGTGCAATCAAAATCCCAACTCTCATGTAAAAAAGGATGAAGCTGTGGCTACCATTTTATCTATTTTGATATTGTCTTGATACCTGCTATGAACTGTTTACACCATATAATGATCAGATAAAAGCAGCATGTGCTCATTACAGAACAGTAAAAGAACATTTTATATGATAAAACTGATACCTACTTTAATGGAGTTCAGTAACCTGGAATTTGATTTACAAAGGCTTAGAACACCACAAATATATATGGATGTTATAAGTCACTGGAAATGGTTTATTATTTAGATATAACTCCAATGTTGGTTCTAGATTGTATTGGACTAGAAAGCTTGTGCGATGCTAGGAAAGTGATTCTCAGGCACTGAAACCTGGAATGTTTTGTAAGAAAAGCTCAATCAGGAGTAGGATGAGTTGCAGGGTAAGGATGTGAGCCAATAATCTGATAAAATATGATACAGCAACTGGGGATAGTGTTTGTGGTTTCTACCAGCTAGTCTAAAGCTGGAATTTCCTTCGCATGTCCTGGGAATTCATTAATTGCAGATTTGCAGCTCAGTATCTCTGCATTTTATATAAATTCATCCAGGTTGTTTAGAAAAATCTCTATTTGTTCTCCCATGTGGAATTTACTTGAGTTCATTGGAACTTTTTTCTGAGATCAGGGAAGCTAATTTATTCAAGGATATAATAATCAAGGAAGTAAACATATGATCTCATAATCTTTTTAACAATAACTGAACTGATCCAAATGATTTATCCAGTAATGAACAGCACTTTACTTGTAGCTTTCCAATTGTTGCTGAATTAATAGTCCCACAGTTCCTTATGATTACTGCTGATGAATAGGGTTGCTTGGAGTTGCAGGCACGAGGAAAGAAAGATGACTCTATGTTTATCAAAACAAGCAACCTCTTCTTATTCAAAAAAGTTGAGTATTCATCTTATTTGGAAGAGGAGAGTCTGCTTCAGGATTAGATGAATATTTCAACTTTTAGTATAAAGAGACTTGTTTTGATAGACAGTAGCTCTATAGGCTTTTAAAATTATTATTTTACATTCACCATCACCCTCTTTTTCTTTTCTTGTCTAAGAAACACTAACCATGTTAAGCAATTGGGCAATATTTATTTAATTATAACTCAGCAGTTTCCAAAGAGGCAGGGAGAGCCCAGTGCTCCTTTTGTTTATCTTGTTGTGCCAAATTGAAAACAGGCATGACAATCCAGGGATCCAGATGCCAACCTGTATCAAGAAGAATTCCAAGACACTGCATCTGGCTCCTAGTCCAAATCCAAAGGCAGCTGTTGTGCTGATGAACACAGACTTGCCTCAGGGTTTGACATGTGGTTGAGTTCATCACTTGGTCAGCTCAGTGGACACACTGCCCTTCTGACTGCTGTCTCACTGTGCCATCTGTGCAAATCTGACTTCTTAAATAAACTTTATGGATTGTTCCTGTTTCTTTCAATTATTGATGAAATCAAATTGCTTTTGAGAACAATTTGATTTAGATGTCCCACAAACATTCACATCTTAATTTTTATAATGTGTATACAAAGATAAAGCAACAATATCATTAGACTCTAATATGGTGAATCCATCTCTTTGATTCCATATTGGGAAGGAACTAGCAAAGTTTTTTTACTGGTCTTGTAAGACTCAGTTAGAAGTAGCAGATAAGGCTGAAGACTAAAACCAGGAGAAGATGAGTTCTAGTCCCACCTTAAGCATTAAAGCTGACTGGGTAGCTTTGGGCCATTCTCTCTCAGTTCATAATGTCAGGAACAGGTGAGAAGACAGTTATTAGTTCTATGGCAACCAATGGGTCAATCCTAAATTAATAAAAAGAATGGATCCTGCACTTGGAGGAAAGTGGTAAGAAGCTTTTAAAAAGTATAGATTTTTTTTACTGCAAAACTCTGCTGACTATATGTAGCCTCATACTCTCATATTTTAAATATATCGATGGCTGTTGTATATTACATCCAGGCAGCTAGACCATTACTGTTTCAAACTCTAAATGGTTGTCAAAACATCAGTTGCAATTGCTTTTATGCCTTGATAATGGCCTTTCAAAAGCATCAAGCTGACCATTGTTGAAAAAGATACTAGAGACTGAAAAAAAGCATGGCTTGTCAAACAATATGTAGCTACAGTTTTTTCATGCTGATTGGCTGTGCCTTGTCTTGTTTGTAGAGAGTAACATTCAACCTGCAGTGAGTCATTAGTAGCTTACCCATGGTTTATTAGTAGCTTAGCTATGACTTATTGAGTAACCACAGTTAGTTGGTTTCATATTTCACATACAGTAATATTTTAAAGCACAATGCCTGAGTTTAAACACTATATGTAGGTTTTGAAACCTGGGAAGCAAATGTAGAGGTGACCTCCAGGTTTGGAATCTCAAACTGGCATCCCATGGGCCAGATGTATCACGTGCAGGCCATGCCCACCCCAGCTCCATGAAGGGAACAAACATTGCAAAAGTCACATGACAGCAATGTGACACCGTGAGTTTGACACCTGTGCTCTGTCTAGATGGGATCAGGAGCATAAAAATCTAACAATGAAGCCGACAAGAAGTCATCCTAATTTCTTCAGTCCAGATCTAATAATCCTTGCTTGGTCCATTACATTAAATGGATCCCCTGAAAAAGTGCCCATTTTACTTTCACTGAAATTCTGGAGTTGGATGCCCCTCACAACTAGAAGACCTATGGAATTTCTTTATATTAGTATTTCTCACAAATACTCTGCTCTGCTATCAGAGGCTACCAGGTTGGTCCATCTAGACCTCTTGAACTGGAATATTACATTCTCCGCATTCCCCACATCCTATCCTTATCTCTCTACTTGGCCTAGTGTTATTATGATAACCATAGAAGTTTCATGTGCTTCCTTTTGGATGCAAGGGCCCTTGCTGTGATCATGCAACTGATAATAATTTGTTTCATTAACATCTTTACAAGGTTTCAGTATACCTTGATTACATATTGATCTACACAAAAGCAGAGCATGTGGAACTTGTCCATACAATCCTAAGCAAACTCTGAACAGCAAAACTCCACACCAAATTGTCCAAATGAAAATTTCACAATGAGAAAATAGACTATTTGGGCTACTGCATCTCCAACAAGAGAGTATAAATTGATCCAGATAAGGTGCGGGCAGTAGCTGAGTGGGCCCCACCACATACAAGGAGGCAACTACAAAGCTGCCTTGGCTTTGCTAATTTCTACAGGCAATTCATCACAGCATTCACTCAGATTGTGTTCCCAATCACTAACCTACTAAAAATCATGGGTGAGACAAATAAAAAGCAAGTCTACCCTTGAACTGGACCATGAAGTGTGAGGCAGCATTCAAGAAATTAAAGAGGTTTTTTTTTCCCTGCAAAGCCTATACTAAAACATCCAGAACCAGAAACCTTTTGTCATCCAAGTAGATGCTAATGATGGGGCTGTCAGGGATGTTCTACTCCAAAGAAAACAAACAGGACCAGTTATAGCCCTGTGCCTTGAAAAAATTGACAGACACGGAGCAATGGTGGGCAGTATGGGAGAAAGAAGCCTACACATTCCTCACTTGGTGCCACTTCCTAGAGAGTAGTAGGATTCCATTCTAGGTGTGAACTGACCATATAACCTTGGAAGCCCTCAAAACTGGAGAAAGCTATTTCTTAAGCAACTGTGATGGGCTCAGTACTTTCAATGATTCAATTACACCTGTCAGTACATACTAGGAGGGGAAAAATTTCTGGCCTTGTCAAGGCTGCCACAATAAAATAGCAGCAAATCAGAATTATTTAAACTTTTGCTTTCAGCAACCCAGCTAACCATGAGTATGGTCACTGGATCACAAGTGGAAGGAGAACCCTCTCCAGACAACAACCACACCCAGGCTTTTAAATAGACATTAAATAATGATGAGTAGTTTTTAAACCACAAGCACTCCTGCTCCATGAAAGGTGGCTTACCCTGGATGAGAGGGAAACTGTATGTTCCTGCAAGCCAGAGACTTAAAGTTATACAAGCCTGCCATGACTCAAAAGAGGCAGGACACTTTGGATTCATGAAAAAAGTAAAAAAGCCATCCCTTAAAAAAGTAAAAAAGCCATCCCTTAAAAGGTATATTGAAATCTATGTTGTCAGCTGTCCTATTTGTGCAGCAGCAAAAAGATGGTAAGGAAAAGCACCTGATCTTTTGAAGCCTGTGGTGGAACCTTCAGCACCCTTGAAAGAGATTGCCTGGGATTTTATTGTAGAATTACTTGAAATCATGGGAAATACTGTCCTTTGGATTGAGAACATGGATCTGTTCTCAAAACAGGTCCATTTCATCCCATGTCAGAAAATCCCCACAGCCAAGACCTTAGCCAAAATGTTTCTGCACCATATCTACTGTTTTCATGGTGTCCCACGGAGGATAATTTCAGACCGCAGGATACAATACACCTCAAAATTCTGAAGAGTGTTCTTAGCCCTCCTGGAGAATGGATCAGGGGCTGAGTTCTAATCAGCACCCTCAAACAAATGGTGGATCAGAATGCACGAACTTGATTCTGGATCAATACCTAAGCTGCTTCATAAACTATCAGCAGGACAACTGGACTGATCTTCTGCCCTTTGTGGAGGGTTCACCCCTTTCCAAGAGGCTACCAGTCAAGATTTTAACCCCATGCCAAAACTCCCAGCTGAAGAACTCACCATAGCATCCCTAAAAGAGTGGATAGAGTATTTACAAAATATGGCCTGTTGTAAGGAAAACTCAAGAGCAGGCAAGAGCAGGTTACAAAGCACAGAGAGACAAAAAGTGGGTAGAACCAAAGTCTTTTAACATTGGAGACAGGATATACATGTCTACTCAGTTTTTACAAACAGTCCTCAAAAAAACTAGGCCCAAAATTCATAAGTCTGTTCCCAATCATACACATTATAAATCCAGTTACAATAGAGTTCCAGATGCCAAAAACATTAAGACAACTAGTGTTCCACTGTAATATTTTAAAACCAGAAGTAATCTCCCTCATTACACCTAAGAAGGCTATACCACCAAAATCCATTATGGTTGAGGGTGAACATTTTGAAATTAAAGAGATACTTGACTCAAGGGAACATCATGAGACAACCCAGTACCTAGTGGCCTGGAAAAACCTCTCCTGGGTCATAAGAAACACATTAGATCCCCTGGGCCAGGGGTCACCAACCTTTTGGAACTCAGGGACCACCAAACTCATAATTTTAGATCCCAGAGACCACTAACCGGTTCTGTGGGTGTGGCCTAATTTTGGGATGTGGGTTGGTGGTCATGTGACTGGCTGGCCATGGCTTGTATGTAAATATTATAAATATTTATATAAATATTGAATTTTTTATTAAAAAAGAGCAACTTTTACCCAAAATCAAGCAAAGCAGGCTGGCAGATTGAGTTGCTCACAGAATCACAGATTCATTCAGAGATCTATATATCTGCCATTGGCTAGCTCAGTCTGTTACATAAAATTTGCTTGCAAGCAAACTCATAAAATTAACTCACAACACATCATGCATGTAAATATTGATTTTTTTTTTTATAAAAAAGAGCAACTTTTACCAAAAATCAGACAAAGCAGGCAGATTGAATTGCTCACAGAATCATTCAGTGATCTATCTATCTGCTATCGGCTAGCTCAATCTCTCAAATTTGCTTGCTGTGAGTCTGCAATGAATTTGCTTGCAAGCAAACCTTCAATCCTAAGGGAGGTTCGGCTGTGCTGAGTCGAAGACCTAAAGACTAGCTAGAAAGCAAGAAATCCAACCATTTCCTGCTTTCTAGCTAATCTAAATCTCCTGGCAGAGCAGATCAGATGATGGTCAGAAAAAGGAAAAATAGCAATTTAGCAGGCAAGTTTGTTGGGTAAGGGGCGAGTGGGCGGGGAGGGTTTCCGGTGGGCCATGTGGCCAGCGCAGCCTTGTGTTTCTGCGCAGCCTGGATTAATTGCTTTGTGGGGGTGTTCTTTATTCTGGGGGTGAGATTTTTCTGCAGCCCACCAAATTTTTCTTATGGCCCACCAGTGGGCTGTGGCCCACCAGTTGGTGACCGCTGCCCTACGCTATTGAAACATTTCCATGGCCAATACCCAGATAAACCTAATTAATTGTATATATTCTTTTCCTCCCCCTCATTTCTTCTTTTTCCGGGTGGAGTTCTCCTTCTCCTAGAGGGGCAGCATGTCAGGTCCCCATAGATCCCTTTCAGGATGCTGCCATTCCTGCAGGGGAGGCTAGGGGGTTGCCTGCCAGTTTATAACCTTCTGTGTATCTGGTCTTTGCTTTGATATACTTTCTTGAGAATGGGAATGGGGAGGGGGCCACCTTGGGCCATCTGTTTTGCCTTGGCTCCATGGGGGCAAGAAAGTGGCACCTGAGAACAGCTTCTTATCACCTTCTCAGCTTGAGGGTCTCACAACAATTTAGCATCTGTGATTTAATTTGCTTTCAGACTGGATAGAGGGGAGAGGATTCTACAACTTTTAACCTAACAGATTTTTTAGAATGATTTTTTAAAAATTAATTTCAATATATGGACATTTCCATATATTGGAGATGCAATATATTTGCAAGAAGGATCTTAAAATGATATCCTGTGGAGATAGTATGTGTCTTTTTTTGTAATTTTTTTATTTTTATATTTTAAAAACGTCTCTTTTAGCAAACAACATGGTTCCAGGTTTTTACACTTAAGTACAAACATGACCTTCGTATATATTTATCTTTCACATTGAATTCTATATCATATCATTGCTTTCATTTTCCAATAAATTTTCTCCATTATTCTTATTTTCTTTATACTTATTAAATTCATTTTCAATTTATATTGTAATTCCTTTTTCTTTAAATGATCTCATATCTTGTTCTATAGTCTAACATTCTTATTTTTTTATTCTAAATCCATTCTACTTTTATACTTTGATCTGTCACATTTGCAATTTTATCACATACTTTTATTTCATTATTTAGTAAATTTCATCTTATATCTAATAATTCCAAAAACTTCCCCCCGTTAATTACCAATTAGAGTGTGCCACCCTTTTATTTTATACATCCCTCAATGTATTCCCCTTTGACCCATAGTCAACATTATTCATAATATAATCACTATATACTTATCACATTCTAATTTAATAATAGTAATCTCCTAACTACTATATGTCACATATGCATATATATATTTTAAGCAAGATTCCGCATGGTATTTTTTTTCCTCAATTACTTTCTAAATCATTTATTATTTCAAATATATCTATTCAATTAATTATAGAAACTGATATCAGTCTTTTCACTAGGATCCTCATAATTCATTTTAACTATATTCTTTGTTTTATTAAATATAATTCATCTTCTTATAGCTTCACATTTATTTCAGTTATATCCATATATTAATTAACAATGTTCCTTAAAAAAGAAACCAATTAGAACAAAATATATATCAGTTTCATTTATTTCTAAAAACTATATTCATATGTATTACAACACATTACCTTGCAGAATCCCTTTTCCTTAATCTGTATCTACCCATTGTCTCTATGTCTCCTGACTAAACAATTTCCATATCTCCTTATTTTCTGGTTCTTTCTCTTATTACCTCCTTTTCCTTTAATTTTTCCCTTCCTTTTCTTATTCCAATTTTTATCCCCCTTCCTCTTTAAATTGTTATTCTGTAATTCCCTTTTCTGATGTTTCCTTTTTCTTTGTTTGGCTTTCAAGACATTTCCCTTTTTAATTGCCACCTCAATCCTCCAAGGTTTAGTTCCCATCCCCCCTTTCATTTTAATGTTTGTTGCTTCATTTGTTCATTGAAGCTGGCTTCTTCTTTAATCAGCTCCTCCACTTCTGGCACTCCTTGTTGTTCTTTGTTCTCCAGAAATGCCATTTCTATTAATTGTAAGGCAATACAGCACAATCCATTTCTTTCATGTAACATTTCCTTTATGTTTCTTAATTCCATTTTTAATTCCAAGAAACATTCTGCCATTTTTATATACTTCCTTTACATTTTCTTTATCCCTTTCTTTAGTATTTAAGTCCAAACCAATTGTCCAGTAGTTTAATTCAACCAGCATCTTTGATGTTTATTTCCAACTATCAACTTCTATTAATTCCTCTTTAAGCTTTTTCCAAAATCATCAAATAATCCAACACTTATAAGTTTAAATTTGTGCCAAAATCACCAAACAGTCCCAAGATAATTTCTTTATGCTTCTTTATTTTATCTTAATTATATGTGTTGTCACTTTTCTATTTTTTTGTAACAAAGTTCCTCTTGTTTTGTATCAAGTTTCAATTTTGAAAGAACCAGGTTCTTTTTTAAAAAGTCAGTATAATTTTTCTTTTACCTTTAGGTGGCGTTCTCTGTTACCTCGAAATTCTACCCTTTCTTTCCACTCCTGCCCCCACTCTTTATTTGAGGCTTTTAAGTTTCAAAAATTCAATAAGCCGAAATTATTAATCATTTCCTTTCGGCACATTCAAATTCAGTATTTAATTATGCCTATTTAGTGTCAGAATCATATATTTGTCCAAATTTTCTTCCTCCTTCAACTTCCTCCTTCAATTTAGGTCTTGTCAAAATTCAAATCCTCTTTCATTTATTTCAGCTTTTTTCTCTCTCTCTCTCTGGTTGCCGCTTGGTAATCCTTTTTGAAAAATTCTTTATACCTTAATTCTGGGGTATGTTTATGTCCATAAATTATGTCTGGTCTCCATGCTGTCCACTTCTTCACTGTTTCAGCACAAACTTAATTCCCAGATAGCTTCCCATCTTCAGGGCAGCCATTAAAGACTGCCACTTACTCCTGTCTTTGAGGGGAGTGTACCTAGCCAGAGAGGGGAGATATTGCTCCCCTTGATGCAGCTGGCAGTCTTCCACTCTTTTCCCACCCCTCCGAGGTAGATCCAGTCCTGTTTGGGACCCTCCAACAGGTCAAATATGGATTGAAGCCATGCACAATCGTGGTCTCTGGTCCGTAACAGATGGAAGCACCATCAGAAGTCTAACCTAATGGTTTTGAGCAGGAACTTCAAGTTCTGCCTTGCTTTTCTTGCTATTACTATCTCCCAATAAAAGTTTCTTTTGAAATATGGTTTCAAGAGTTCTGCTTTCTTGAGGAGAGATGAAAGGCAAATTCTTAGTCTCCCAAGATCACTATTAGTCAGGTCAGGCCTGTTTTGGCATCACATCAGTTAATTTGGATTCCAAAGAAGCTCAGGACTTTAGTGATCTAATCAGTGCAACAAATGGAACTTTCAAGTCTGGAAACGGGAATTCAAATGCTGAATTCAGCAATCTGAAACTTAATTGCACTTCCCTGTCCAAAGCTAGCAAAGTCCCTGGAAATCTTGCTTTATATATCACCAAGGTTTGCCTTGTTTTCATTTTTTTTATTTCATTTTATTTATACTTCTCCTTGCAAGCAATAGAAGCAAAGGAATCAAAATAAATACAATTAGATTATTTTAAAATAACACACAAGACCAGAATAACCACAAGACCTTCTACTATGAAAAAATCAAACAACCTTAATCTTAGATATCTTTTGTGTTTTTTTAAATAGGTGTCTAATAATGATGACTTGATAAGACACCTCCAATCCAGCATTCTTTTCTCAGCTAACCAGATGGCTAAAGGAAGCACACAAGAATGATGTGGAATGTCAGAGGATTATACAATTCAAAGGAGCCATTTCAGCAACTGAATCCAACCATGCATGATTCCAAATTAGATAATTCCTTTAATAGTCAGCTGTGAAACCTCTGCTTAACACAACCAGAGGGGAAAATTTCTCCCAATATTGAACTGACCTTACTTTCTAATTTCAACATTCAATTCTTTCCTGAAGTGTGAACAAAACCTGCCTTCCTCTAGCTGAAGTTTGTACATTTACATCATATGCTCCTGGATGATAAAGAGCAGCTTATGCTCTTCTTCAGGTGATACCTCCTCAGGTGTCTGGTATATTATGGGATCTCCATTTTTCATTTTACCAAACTTAAATAAGTAAAGGAATTTTTAAAAATGGCAGTTTCAACCATGTGATCAAACTCCCTCCTCATTCTAAGTGTTTATGATGCTGTGGTAAGACCACCATCTTGACTTTTTGGATTCTCCCCTGTGGTTATCACTATCAAGTTCTCGAATCTCTTATCATAAGTATTTAATAAGTATTTATTAATTTTATTGTTTAGTTAAGAAATAATAATTTGATTCCCTCATCACCTTATTCCTTTCTAAATCTATACTCTCTTTAGGCAAATATCTAGAGATAGTGTGTTTACAGTTTACATGGAGAACTACCCCAGTCCCCATACAGCATATCAGAGGTGATTCTAATTTTGATTCCTTTGCTAATATTTTCCAGTAAGAAATTTATTTTTTTCATGATAGCCACTTAAAAGGCAAGCTCCATTTTTACTTAATTGTCCATCCCATTCCCAACAAACTTGCCAGTTACTGGTAACTTTAAATTGTATAAAGCTGAGAGGGTGCATCATTTTGTATTTACTGATCCCATTTTAAACAACACAACTTTCTAACTTTGACTGTTGGAAGATTATGTTACTTTGAGCTAGATTAACAATAAATAATTTGACGTAATCAACAAACCTGGTCACTTCAGTGCTCGTACTTAACACCACATCTTTTGTGAACAAGCTAGAAAAGCAGTAGTCCAATTAATATCTCTATTTTTTCATTATTAGAACTATTTCTTCTTGTTGTCAGCTTCCTGGTTTTGATTGATCATGGATTGGTAAATAGTTAAAAATTAAAGAAATTCCTAATTGCTAAATGTCTTTCAGGAGTCTTTGATGACTAGAATGGTATATACAATCATAAGTAATATAAGAGCTGTGGTGGCACAGTGATTAGAATGCAGTATTGCCAGAAGTCTGATTTCCTCAGTCCTGACTAGCTCCAGGTTGATTCAGCCTTCCATCTTTCTGAGGTCAGTAAAATGATTTTAAAATGTTGGGGGCAGTATATTGACTCTGTAAACTACTTAGAGAGGATGCAAAGCATGGTGAAGCAATATATAAGTCTAAGTCAGGAGTAGTCAACCTTTTTATACCTTCCACCCACTTTTGTATCTCTGTTAGAAGTAAAATTTTCTCTAATCGCCCACCGGTTCCACAGTAATGGTGATTTATAAAGTAGGTGACAAAACCCCTACCGCCCACCATGAAAGCTGGAATGCCCACTAGTGGGCAGTAGGGACTGGGTTGACTACCACTTAAAGTGCTATTGCTACATTCCAAATTATTCCTACCCATATGTTAGCCTAGTTAGGTGTGATTAGATTTTCATAAAAAATCATATTATTTTATCTTCAGAAATCCTCTGCTTTCTATATGTTTCTATGGAGCCTAAACATTTAGAGAAGTTTCGTATTAGAAATCTGAGTTCTTGTAAAAAAATGCTTGAACGGGCACTGAAAACTAGGATTTCTTTGTTTCCTGCTTGTTATGAGATATAAAGTATAGCTTTCCTTTATTTTCCATACTTTATGAAAAAAATCTGTTATGTATAAGAATGCACTCTTCTGCATGAAAATATGGATTAATCTTTGTTTCAAGCAATTCAACTTCTCTCCTATCTCTTAATCTTTGTTAGTATTCTTTTAATTCATCATTTAACTGCCTCCCATGGCAGTTCTTACTTTATAATTGGGTATATTTTAAACATTATTTGCAATCTTTGGTTCAATTCTCATCTGTAAAATATTATTTACAATTATTTTTATCCATTTTTTAAAAAATTGTAATTGTCATTTGCGCTCACCCATCATTTTCCCTTCAAAAAGCGTGGTACTGATAAATAGCCATCAGTTGACCATGACATCTGGAACTCAATGTACTTTTTCTGCTCTAGATTCAAATGAATTCTGTAGTTATTGTGACTATTGTTTTAAGCAACTATCAAGCATTCTCGAAACTTGACTTCCTTTAATTTTCTTTTAAACATCTTTTTACCAAACCTCTAATCTTCTGAGTGTTTTCTTCTTGTGAAGAGTAAGTGGTACTTTTATACATGCATGCAGATAAAATATTTCTCCAACTAAATCTAGGATATCACTTAGGATTAAGTTTGGTCCTCTCTAGTTCAGTGTTTTATCAGCTTGGCAACTTTAAGAAGTGTGGACTGTAATTCCCAGAATTCCTCAGACTGTATCTTTACTATCATCTTGAAGAATGCAAAGTGACTAGTGTTTTATAATAAATTTTCATATTTAAAAGAAGCTTAAAAAGACAATCAAAAATGCATTCAGTAATAATTACTTTGGGGGCTAGTTCTGACATGTGCAACCTGTGAGAAGTAAGGGGAGCAAATGACAAAGCAAGCATCAGAGTAGCACAACATAATATGCTTCTAGAGTTGCATCTTGATGTTCTATAAATATGTATTATGACATCACTATGCCAATCTCATCATTAAATGAGCTTTCAGATTCTGTGGATTCCTTTCACTGACCCTGTAGCCATTTTTAGTGTTTATGCACAACACACATTAAAAAAAACAGATGGAACTTCAATGGTAACATCACAGCTGCCTTTTTGAAAAAAAGTTTTTATTTTTTAAGACAAATATATACAAAGTAAACATAAAAAAATAAAACCATCTTCCATTTTATATACATACAGTGGGTCAGTTGGTTACAAATCTATTGTGTTGCCCATTTGTAGTCATTATTCCCAGTTTATATCAATTTTCACATTGTCAAACTAACATATGCTTATATATGACTAAACTATTCCGTCATTTTATATGAGATATTCCAAATTTTGTTTTAAAATTTATATACTTTCATCCTATGGTTATATATGTCTATATTATATTTTATATTAGTCTATTAAACTTCTATTACAAAATTATCTAGTCTATTACATTACCATGTCTTTTTGTCCAACCATTGATAAAACAAGTCCCATATTATGTAAAATTGTTTATCTTCTTGTTCTCTAATTTCAAATGTCAATTTACTCATTTCAGCACAGTCCATAATTTTCTTAATAACTTCCTCCTGCATAGGTATTTTATTGTTTTTCCAATTCTAGCAAATACAATTCTAGTCGCTGTTAAAACATTTGCAATCAAATATTTCAGTTCTTGTTGTATATTTCTGGTATAATTCCCAATAAAAAAAATCTCTGGTTTAAAGTCCATGTGTTGTTTTATCATTTTTTCCAACCATGTGTGAATTTTAGTCCAATATTTCTTTGCGTCTGAGCATGTCCACCACATATGGTAATATGAACCAGGTATCTGTTGACATTTCCAACATTTATCTGATTTATTCTTAAAGATTCTTGCAATTCTCGTCGGGGATAGGTGCCACCTGTAAAACATCTTATACAAATTTTCTTTATATGCAATCGACATTGTCATTTTATAATTTTGAGACCACAATTTTTGCCATTTTTCTAAATCAATTCCATATCCAAAATTTTTCCCCCAAGCAATCATTGTCCAATTTAAATTCTTGATCCTCCTCCAATTTAAATTCTAGTAAATGTCCACACAGTTTTTTGATTACCTTTTCATCAGTAACCATCAAAATTTTATCTAAATCAGTCAACTTATCATAAATACCTTCTGTTTTAACATCTTTGTCAAATCTAGATTTTATTTGCAAATATGAAAACCAGTTCACTTTTACACCTTGTTCTTCCAATGCTTGCATAGATTTAAGTTCACCCTTTTCATTCAATATCTCACCATATCTGTTTGTTCCTTTTTATATATTATTGGATAAGAAAAAGCTTCAATAGTAGATATCCATAATGGAATTTTTAAATAGTATTGTCTTTTTATCTTCTTTCAATTCAAAAACAATGCCTATCAAATGTAATGTCTTCTAAAATACTCTTGTGTTTTAGTTCCCTTTTATCAAAGGAAAGCATGCCATCCCAACAGCAAGTCATGCCCTTCTAAAGTCAATAGTTTACTGTTTCTTAATGTTATCCATTCCTTTACCCACATCAGACTTGTCGCCTGGTAATACAACTCCCAACTGGGCAAGACAAACCCTCCTCTTATTCTTGCATCTTGTAACAGTTTTAGTTTTATTCTTGCTTTTTTACCCTGCCAGATATATTTCAGCACAATTCTATTTCAGTCTTCAAAAAACTCTTTCCCTAGTCGAATTGGAATTGTCTGGAAAAGATAAAAAATTCTAGGCAATACATTCATCTTAATTGTAGATATTCTCCCAATCAATGATAATTGTAAGTTTTCCCATTTAATCTAATCTGTCACGATCTGCTGTTTGAGTTTAAGATAATTGTCCTCCTTCAGGGTGCTACTTCTTGGTGTAATGTATATCCCTAAATACTTAACATTGTTTGTGACCTGTATTTCTTAAACTTCTTCCAGCTCTTTCTTTCATCTTGCTAGCATATTCTTTATTAATATCTTTGTTTTATCTTTATTTATTTTCAAACCTGCAACTTTTCTTCTATTTTTTCTATTAATTTAGGTGCTGTTTCCAATGGATCTTCTAATATGAATACCAGGTCATCTGCAAAGGCTTGCAATTTATACTCTTCTTTTTTGATTTTCATTTCTTTTTTTTTCTTCTCTAATGTTTCTATTCAATACTTCCAATATTAACACAAACAGCAGAGGCGACAGTGGACAACCTTGCCTTGTCTCTTTTCTTATATCTATAGATTTTGTTAATTCTTCATTTACCATAACATTTACAGATTGTTCATGGTATATCATTTCAATGGCTTGGATAAATTTTTTACCAAAGCCCATTTGTATCAATTAAAATAACATGAATTACCAACTCACATTGTCAAAGGCTTTTTGTGCATCTTGGAACATCAAGGCCATTTACTTTTCAGGATGCGCCTCATAGTATTCCAGAGTATCCAGAATAATTCTCACCTTATCTTTGATTTGTCTTTTTGGCAGAAATCCATTTTGGTCAATATGGATAAAATTACTTAAATATCTTTTTAGTCTTTCTGCCAAAATTGAAGCAAAGATTTTATAGTCTGAATTTAATAAGGATATAGATCTATAATTTTTAACTTGCTGTAGATCTGTAGGTCCTTCGGTATAAATGTGATATATGCTTCTGTCCATGTTTTGGGTATTATTTTCTTTAGCATAACTTTGTTCATAACTTCTAACAGGTAAAGATTCAATATTTCCTGAAAAGTCTTGTAAAATCCCGCTGGCAAACCATCTGGATCTGGTCCTTTTTCAACATTCTGCTTTTTTAAGGCTTCTGTTAATTCCATCATCGTTATATTCCCTTCTAGAATTATTTCAGTGTCTTTAGGTATCTGGGGTAAATTTGCTTTCTATAAATACTGCTTAACGTTTTCTTCTTGAATATTCTCTTGAAAATACAATTTTCCATAGTAATTTTGTATAATTTTTTCTTCTCATTTCCATAGCAAACATATCCTTCTTCATTTATTAATTGACGAATCTTTCTTGATTCTCTTTCCTTTCTCAGTTTATAGGCTAGCCATCTGCCTGGTTTGTTTGCATCTTCAAAGTAATTCTGTTTTACATTTTTAATTTTTTGTGCAAGTTCCTTTTTTTCCATTAGTTCCATTTTATGTTTAATTATATCCATTTTATTTTTAATGTCTTTTTTTGCAGGGACTTCTGAAGGTCTTTTTCCAATCTTTTATAATCATCCTCCAATATTTTGAAAGTCTTTTCTGTTTTATATTTCTTTTCCTTGTATAGACTATTATCAAGCCTCTTGTGTAGGATTTCATCGTGTCCCAGAGATTCTGTAAAGATGTATCCTCTTTTCTATTTTCTGTAAAAAAGAAAGCAAGTTCTTTCTCTATTTTCTGTTTAAAGTCTTTTTCTTTTAGTATTGTGTTATTTAGAATCCATCTAGGTCTCATCTTATATCCTGTCCAAATAACTGTCACAGAATTATGGTCTGCCCAAGTGCTTGTTTTTATTTCAATCTCTCATATGTTAGCCAGTAATTCTGCTGACATCCATATCATGTCTATTTTAGACCATGATGCATGCCTGTCTGAATAAAAAATGTATTACTTACTTTCCATATTTCTCTCTCTCCATGCATCTTTTTAGTTAAATACTTCTGTTATTCGAAAGAAAGATTTTGGTAGTATCTTTCTAGCTTTCTTTGTTGATTTCTGCATTTTATAATCCAACCGATCATTAATTATTCCATTAAGATCTCCCATCATACAAATATTAACATAGTCCAGTTCAATTATTTTCATATGTAATTTCCTGTAAAATTCTTCTTGATTATAATTCGGAGCATAAATTGCAATTAAAAGTGTTTCAACACTATTGTCCATTATTTCCACTATCAAAATCCTTCAGTCATCATCTATGTAAATTAGTTCTGCCAAAATTGTATCTTTAATGTACAATACCACACCCCTTTTTTTTAGATTGTACCAGCGATGTTTATAATTTCCCTATTTTTTTTGTTTCAATATCTATTCATATTGTTTTTTGTAGGCAAATTATATCAAATTTTAATATCTCTAATTTGTGAAATACTTTCCTTCTTTTAGTAGCCAAATTAAGTCCATTTATGTTAATCATAATCAATTTTCTTTCATCCATGTTAAGCTTTATGGGGGAGGGGTTTATTGCTCTAGTAGGTTTTAATTCTCGTTGCTCTCTGAGTACATCACCTACTGCACCTTCTTCTTTTTCTTTTTCAATTATTGCTATACATTCCTGGAATTCAATTAATGACTCTTCCTTTCTTGCTTCTTCCTCCTTTCCTCAAAGATATTCTCAGTAGAATAACTCAGGTTTTTCAATTGTGTCAGTTATGTGTCTTTGCTCCTGCCAGGCAAACAAAAGTCCTTCTGGCATCAACCATCTGCAGTTTAAGTAACTCTTTGGTCAAAAATAAGTTTTCTCATCTACCTTACTCTTCTTGGTACCTGTTTCAGCACCACAATTTCTTTGTCTTTATACTTTAATGTTTTCTTTCTTGCCAACTGCAGTATCTGTGTCTTGATGATCTTTTTATTAAATCTGATGTGAACTTCTCTTGGTAATCTGTTTCTCATTGCATATCTTGTATAGAGCCGGAACACTTCTTCCATCCCATCCATCATTTTCTCTTTGGTTATCTTGAACACTTCTGCCAGCATTTCTGTCATTATTTCAGCAAGATTTTCACCTTTTCCTTCTTCTACATTTTGAAATCTTAAGTAGATTTCTGATTTATCAATTTCCCATCCTAATGGTTCACACCTGCCCTTCTCAACATCACTCAATCGAGTATCGATATCTCCAATTTTCTTGTCCCTTTGTATATCTTCTTCAATTTTTTTGAATCTGTCTTCATATTTCATTATCATCTGTTGAATATTTTCTACTTTCTCACCTGTCTTTTCAGTTCTTTGCTCAATCTTTGTTGTAAGATTGTCTGTATTGACCATTGTCCTCCAGATGGTGAAGAGGCTATTGTATTGAGGAAACTGGAGCTGTTGTCTTTCTGCTCATCTTGTAGTACTTATCTGTGAAGAAAGAAAAAGAAAAAAGAGAAAAAGAAAAAAGAAAAAGAAAAAAAAGGGCACAAACAGGCAATTGCCACTCCGAAATAAAAAAGGGAAAAAAATATTCAGGCACTTGTATACCTTAATCCAATTATTTCTCCTAGTAAGAAGGAGAAAAGGAAGAGAGCAGAAAAGAATAAAAAATTTACAATCTAGTTCCTGGAATAAAAGGTTGAAATCCAAATATAAAAATCCAACTGGAGGGGGAGTAAAAAAGAAAGTGAAAAATAATGAACAGTTCTAATGTAAAGCCAGCCACTGCCACTAAGTATCCAAGGCTCTTTATTAAATCAACTCAAAGTTTTTAGTTCCAGTATTTTCAAAGTCACTTCAGTCTTCTTTCTTTCAACTTCAACTCCAGACTCTAGTTATCTATAGTTTCATAGATGGGCACCTGCATAAACAATCTGCTATGCTCATCCTGCTATCTTTTCCAGTGCAAAGCTCAGAGTTCTTGAGTATAGTACAAATACATAAACAAATAGAAGAAAAAATAAACAATATATCCAAGCCTCTAGATGGCAGTGCTACTTATTTTCCCTTCACTTTCACTCCCCCCTCATGTATCCAGTGCCAGGAACAAAAAGAGAAAATGAAATCCTTCCTTTTTAAAAAAAGTAAATCTCAAATCAAAAAGAAGAGTCTTGATCAAAAGATACTTTCAAAAAAAATTGTTAAGAAAATAAAAACAAAAATAGAAAATTTAAAAGAGACCAGTCCAGTTTGAAATTAAGAAGATTTGCCAAATTTATTTGCCAAATAAAAAGGGGAAAAACTTTCACTTTAACTAGCTTAATTTCACCACTTAAACTTTTTTCTTTTCACTTTTAACTTCACTTTAAAACTTTCAAAAACTTTCTCTTAAACTTTCTCTTAAAAAAAATTATTCATCTCACCAAACTGACACACTTTCTTTCAGTCTCTTCCATTCTGGAGCTGTCCCAGCTTCAGCAGCTTAAATGGCTGCCTCTTTGCCACCGGCAAAAGGGCTTTTCCTGGATCAACCAGGGACTTTGTGATGTCCCTGGGATTGACAGGACATGCCCTTATCAATCACCATCTCTATGGGATGGTTTAGGTCCACCAGGACTGTCCACCATTGGAGATATCGACAGCAATCTTGGAGGATCAAGATCATATATCATACTGCCACAACGCCAACTCTGCCCTCCACCATCACAGCTGCCCTTTTGATCTTTTTTGACCATCCCTGAAAATTCTCCTGGCAGCACTGAATTGTCACTTTGTAATAAGAGGAAATGTCTGTGTAAAATTCTGTGAAAGTCCTTTCAAACTGATTCAAAAACAGGAAGGATTACTTTTTTTCTTTACTGTGTGATTGCAAAAGTGAGAATGGCAGGATAAATACCCATCAATAGGCACAGAGAAATACACCATATTTATAAACCACAAAAGAGACCACAAAAAGAACAAGGATTTCTGATGAAAAAATTGTAAGCTGAAGATGAATGACCACAGTAGAATAAAGAGCCACAAGTCACAAAGAAAGTGATTTAACAAAAAAGTGGAAGAAATAGGACTGAAAAGAAAAAAAAATATGATCTGTCATTATAGTAATAACTGCCCAGACATATCTCCTAAAGAAGATGGGCAGCATAAAATTTTAATAAATAAATAAGCCAGTACAATTCAACTTATATTTATCTAATGGAAATATTGTATTTCCCAAAAAATACACTGAAAATAAGTCCTCGCTTGATTTTTACACGTGCCCACCCCCAAAATAAGCCCTAATTTAGAGTCTGCCCACTCCAGGGTGAACAGATTAAAAATTAAGCTAGGGTGGGGATAGAAGGATGGAGCTGCCCTACTACTTATTTTGGATAGTTGCACCCAGGTCTTTCACACCTCAGCCCAGTTCTTCTGTAGCCAGCAAAGCTTTCCTGAAGGCCTCTGTAGCCAATAACAGAGCTCTAGATCGATCTGGAACTCTGTTATTGGCTGCAGAGGTGTTCAGGAAAGCCTTGCTGGCCTTGCCAGCTGAAGAAGTTCCTGAAGGTCTCTGACAGGGAAAAGGAGGCTGGGGATGATGCGTGCAAGTGAAGTGAGTGAATGGATGACATCACCCCCCAAAATAAAACCTGGTGCCTTTTTTGGTGGCAAAAAAATATAAGACAGGGTCTTGTTTTTGGGAAACACCGGGTATTACAGGTAGTCTTCAACTTATAACTATAATGGTGCCCAAAATTTCTGTCATAAGTCATGATACCACTTTTTTATAGTGGTTGTTAAGGTCATGGTCTGTAAGCAAATCAGTGTATTCTCACAGGTATTTTTTTTTGGTTGAAAACCAACTGAAAATGCTGGCAATTGACAAAAATCTTGTAAATTGCCATCACATGACTGTGGAACATTGCAACAACCTTAAAGATGAGCCAATTGCCAAATACCCAAAATATGTTCATCTGACTGTGATTTACATGGGGGAGTGTGCAGCAATCAGAACTCCAAAACTGAGTTGTAAGTTGCTTTTTGAAGAGTCCATCATAACTTTGCACAGTCACTAAGTGACTGGTTGTAAGCAGACTGCTTGTATTCAGATAGATATATATTTCTAATACATTTGTATGATTATCTTTTTAAAAATCTATTATATACTGAATAAGTCCCATTATTTCATTATACTTATCCTTATAAAGTCTACATCTATAAGCAACCTTCTTATAAATGGCAAGTGGGGTCAGGTTTCCAATCCATTGAATACCTGGAGCCATAAATTTATCTTTCCAAAATACCAGTCTTTTAGCCACCCTAGGGGCACATAAAATCTATTTACACTGTTCAACTGTCAAATCCATGTATAAATTATTTAATCTAAAATTTTATTTTATTATTAAGATATAAATTAAATATCTAGTAATATAATAAATATATTGTAATCATTAAAAGGCTATATAAATAACAAGCCAAGAGAGTGTCTGGATATTTTTCCTTCATGGGACTTACAAAAGAGGCTTGTAAAAGCTCTGAAGAATTTGGTGAGAAGAGAAAGAAAAAATTAAAAGAAATAAAGTTCTAGGACATTATTATTCTTACTTCAAGGCTGTTGAAGTAAAAAGAAGGAATCTAAAGTTAGTTTGTTTGATCAAGATTTAAAAAAATATATTATCTCTGACAATAATATTAATTTTTAATCAAAAATTAAAGAATTTTTGCTCAGCAGGACTGAAATAATGAAGCTTTAAGGATTTGTTATAGATAAGAGATGAGATATGGAAAGAGGAATCATTTGTTGTATTCTAAGAGAAGTGAATAAGTTACTAAAATTGTTTATACTTGTGATGAAGAGGAATTCATTTTTTCATGTCTTTTTTTCTTTCTTTACTATATTCTTTTTTCTATTTTTCTATTTTTTCATGTGCCCCTTCTATTTTCTCTTTTAATTATTTTTCTTTAATTTGTATCTTTACAATCATAATTTTAATAAAGTTTATATTGGAAAAACAAGAGAACAAAAAAAAAAAAAACTAAGAAGAAAAGAAAGCCCTAAAATAATTCAGAAGACATCTGCTTCAGCAGCCCAAATACATATAAGTAGGGAACAACATCAGACAAACAATCAGGCAAAAAACTATATTCTCATGCAGAAGCCACTAGGGAGCAAACTACACTTCCACAAAACCTAGCAGGGCCAGCTACTGCATATAAACAAATAGCAAACCCACAGTCACTCACATTAATAATGTTACTAGTTGGGTACTGAAATGTCTGCAATGAAAGAACCAAGCTCAGAGAGATTAGAGAACTCCAAGTTCAGCCCTGGGCTACATATAGTTCTTATGTCAGAAAAACATCCAAAAAAATCAATTTGTGACCTTTTCCATTCCCTTAGTAACAGTTCTGCTTTTGTTTATAAGAGAGAGTAGAGAAAGGGGGTTGGAATGCATGAGTCAATAAAGAGAGCTATCTCTCTCAAACTGATGCATTGGGGTATTGTCTCCAGAATTTATTTCTCTGTGGACCCCTGATTGCACCTGCCTTTAAAAGTTCCATCTTAGTTTTGCTAGCTTCTTCTACCAACAATATTGGAACATATTGTGGTTCAATTTAGAGAAATTTATCCAGCTTCTGGATAAAGTCCTCAGCTTCTTTACATAATTCATCTCCAACATTGAGTTGGAAAGAATAAAGACACTTGATTAAATAATTGAGAGAGGTCAACAATATTTCATTCAGCCGCTAGTCTTTCCAACAAGGTTCTCTGGGTATCTCAGAGGGCAGAATTCTGGAAATGTTTTCCTATATCAGTCATTAACTGACCTGGCCTGGGATTCAAAAGCTAACATACAAATCTTCTGGTGGACACGTGGTTGGGGAAAGCTGGCTTAAGTCAACACTTATCTTTTATTCTACAGACTATGGAATAAAATTGGCAGCCTCAGATGGCAACATGGCAGCCTTCATAGGGCTAGAAGCCCTTTTCCTCCAGATCATGAACTGTGAACCAGATTTAGAAATAATGTTTTTAATTAAAAGTAGTGTTTTGGAGACTGTTGGCAGTGGCTATAGGGCATAAGTGAGGAGATACTTCCTGACAGAAGATGATTGGGATTTGGATGCAAGAGACTGCTGCAAACCACTTTCAATCCTGCTTTGTTAATCAAATCAAGGGCTTTCATTCTCACTAGACTCCCTTCAAAGTGGTAAATGCAGCTCAACAAAGAGATCTCATTATCACCCATAAAATAAATTTGTCTTGCCAGTGTCAAGAAAAAAATTGTACCTCTCCAGTATAGGCCTCCATAACACACAAAATCTCTGAAGTTTCCTCCCCACAAGCATTAGCAGGGAGGGGGCAGTGGAATGAGGATAGGGCTAGGAGATTTGGCCTACAAAAATTCCAGCAACCACAAGATAATAGTAAAGAATATGTCTGTACAGTATTCCTTAGTGCTCATCTTGAATTCATAGTCGAGATCTTATGAGAGAGAGAGGGAAAGAGAAAAGTTGGGTTCATAATTAGCTTTATTCCAAAAATAATTAGAAAGAATTAATATTTTTTTCTTGAGTTAAGAGAATGCATAGAAAAGACAACCTTAATTTAAAACATGGAAATAACTATTAGGCTGAAGATTCTAAAGATCAACAATTTAATCTCATCACTAAGATGAAAATTGGAAATTGTCTGGATATTTATTTCCAAATCCAGGGTTAGCAGAATAACTGATCAACTTTTTTTTCTCATAAAGCAACCCCTTTCTTTTTCTTCATTACCTTGGAATTGTTTACTCCTCTAGTAATTCAGCTGGAATAATTATTTTCACAGTGAAGTGAGAGATTGATGGTATTCAGCAGGTTCTGACCAGTTCTGGAGAACCGGTAGCAGAAATTTTGAGTAGTTCGGAGAACTGGCAAGTTCCACCTCTGACTGGAGATTTTACAGTATCCTTCCCCTGCCATGCCCACCAAGCTACGCCCACAGAATTGGTAGTAAAAAAAAATTGATTCCCACTACTGATACAAAGGTTTAGCAAGATGAGTGGTTGATAATAGGGCAGTTTGGTTAGGACCATTTCTTTTGATCTCTAAGGAAGAAATCTTTATCAGAAACCAAAAGGTCTGTCTGGTTTCTCATTTAATTTCACTGAAGCAACCAGTTTTCTCATAGTTCTTCTTGCTTGCTGCTTATCAAACTAGGATGCATCACATGCTGGCCTCACCCCCGCCCAATTTAGCGAACAGGGAAAAAGTCCTGAGACATCATGTGACGCTGCCATGACGTTGCAAGGGTGACACCTCTGATTTAGATCATCCTGGCTGTGGAATGGCCCAAGATGCATTTCAGCAGTTATGGACTTAAGCTATATTCAAACCCCTGGGATTTCAATGGAACAGACATCTTCCTGAATTGGATCAGCATATAATACATAGAAAGAGTCTACTTTCACAAAGAATTCTTCAGTATTGTTATGTTTAGCAGAATCAATAAGTAATAATCAATAATTAGGAGTACATGTTGAAAAGTTTGGTCTGTAAAATAAACATTCCCACAAAGAAAATTTCACATAAAACAGGCAAAATTTCAGTCACAGCACTGCAGCCTCCATTTTGACATTTGAACATACATGTAATGACTATGAAAAAACTTTGAGGAACAGGAAGAAAAGTCAGAGTCAGATAAGAGAAATCTGAATCCAAAATGGAAATTTATTTTGAAAAAGTGTCTCCCTAGTTCTTATTTTACCATTGTCCTGGTTGTCAGCATTCTTCCTGTTTCTCAAGAGTTATTTTTACAGCCATTACAACATATTTACATGCACAATTGTAGGGTTTTTTTTGCCATGTGCATAAATTTATTCCCTTCTATTTTAGGCTTGTTTCCTTCGTTCCTTCTTTTTCTTCTTTTTAAAAATTTTATTTATTTATTTATATGAATATTTATTTATTTATATTTATTATTTATTTATTATATTCCTATTTCTAAAACTCTCACTTATACATGTGTTTACAGTGCATGTTTTCATAGTACTTGAGATATTTTAGTAACACCCAATGCTTAAACCCTGGAATAATTAAACCTTGAACCAATGTAAAGTTGTTTCCTACACCTCCTTTGCAGAAGAAAGAAAATGAATTACAAAAGAAAGGTAATGCTTAGAAGTAACCCACTATCAAAAACATGTTATAATTGTACCAATAGTTGTACAGTTATTATTTTTATTGTGACTGCTTTCAGATTTTGTGGTAGAGCTTGCTAAATTGAATAGAAATAAAGTGAGTACCATATAACACCAAAGGGTCAATGGATTTTGATATAAAAGGTGAATAAGGCTAGATGAAGCTACAGTTACTTAAATGAAAAACCCACAGCAGGTGGCAGCATCTAGTTGACCTTGATTGGTCTTAGAAAGTATTCAGAGTTGCATTTGATTAGTACTTGGAGGAGAATACTTAGTGAATTCCAGGGCTGCAATATTACACTGGGAAGTCAAAACACAAATTGGAAGAAGGAAGCAAATTATTTGGATGATACATTTTTTTAAATTTGAGTTTGATTTGAATATTTTCAAAGAAATGGAACAATATTTGTGTTACATGGTAAAAAAAAGGAATCATGAGTTTACATCATCTTACAATATGATTCAATGCATATGGAGCAAAATTGTCAGAACCTTGGCAAATCCAAGTATCAAGGGCATCCCTGGAAGAAGGGGGAGGGATCCAAAAAGTTATTATGTTGAATGCATCCATATATTTGAAAGCATGCCCATTTTTGCAGGACTGCAGGACTTTGAAACAATCATCCCATCTTCTGTCTATAGAGATTCTCAGTCATCTTGGTCTGGATTCACCAAAGATGCTTTTTTTTTCAAGCAACAACTGGATTTTTTTTTCTTGCTTCGTGAATCCCTAATGGAAAAGATAAATTTATTTCAAGGTTTTTAATCACACAATACAATGTCTGAAACAGACATTTGGGGTTTTCTTTGAAGACATTTCACTTCTCATTCAAGAAACTTCTTCAGGTCTGCCTGGATGGTGGGAAAGGGAAGGAAAGGGAAGCTATCCTTGTAGATAGCTAGTCATTTTCATTCTTTTAGGGAGTTGTTATGGTCACCTACAAGTTAATCTGTGTCATCAGGGTCCCTTGAGTGGTGCAAATGGGTGTGGAGCCTCATGGAGCCTCATGCATGGCACAACATAGGAGAACAAATATATCGGGACTAGATTCAGCAGTCCATCTGCATTTAAGAGACACAGACCCTCTTTTGAAGACAGCAAAGTCCACATTTGGGACAGAGAGGATTGCTGGCTTGAAAGAGTTGTTAAAGAGGCCATCTATGTCAAAACTGAACAGCCCTCTCTCAACAGACGGAGAGGAATACAATATCATCTATCTCCAGTCTACAATACAGTCCTTTCAACAGTTCCAAGAAGTTGCCACACCCATTTGCACCACTCAGGTGACTCTGGTGGTACAGATAAACCTCCAGGTGACCTTAACAACCTGTTAAAAGAATGCAAATAACCAGCTGTCTGCAAGGAATATAAATCCTTCCATTCCCCACCATTTAGGCAGAGTTGAAGAAGTTTGTTGGATGAGAAGTGAAATGTCTTCAAAGAAAAACCAGAAAGTTCAGTTGCCTCTTGAAAAAAAAAAAAAGAGCACCTTTGGAACAACTACTCTATCCTACTCTATGGATGCACCTGCTAAGGTAATTTATCATTTCCGTGAAATTTATCCCATCATTTATGAAATTTAGTGATATTTCTTGGATAGAAAAGATTATTTGTTTCAAACATTGTACTGTGTGATTAAAAACCTTGAGACAAATTTATCTTTTCCATTAGGAATTTACAAAGCAAGAAAAAAATTATTGATCTGACTGCAAAATCATTTGACTTCTAAAAGATCAAATAATGCTGGCCTTTTAGAAAGTACCCCTTATGGTTTTAATGTGGTTTCCCATGCAAGGCTTATTAGCTTCTTAAAGCACAATGTGGCAGATACCACTTGTAAAAAAAATTGTTTTTTTCAAAAATGTTGTTAAATTGTTCAAGGCCACCTCTGATTCCCAAGTGTTAAAATATGAATCTTCACACTTCTGAGTCATCAGCTCAACCAAGCTGCAGCTTCAACTTCTTAGAACTTCCTGGGAGTAAAGTACAGAGTGCCCACAGAAGGTTTGAGTCACAATTTCCAGGGCAACTCTGACCCAGCCCTGTGAGAACAGATTGGGACCTCCCTTACAGTTTCTGACCTCCTCTCATAGCTCTGACTAGCTGAGAAATCATCAGTAACAACAATGAATGTTGTAGCTAAAGTGCTTTTGAAATCAGAGAACTGCTTTATTTGGGGGGGGGGAGGTTATTTATTTATTTATGTCATATTTCTCAACCGCCCATCTCCCTCCCTATGCTTATCACAGCTTGTATTTCTGCAGAGCTTCTTGCCTCCTTTGTGGGAAGAACTATAGCCATGGATCACATATCTGGGAGGAGCTCATTCACAGTATTGGAACTGCTTTGAAAATTATGTGGAATAAATGTTTTTGGACTCTTCAGCAAATAACACCCCTATTTATTAAAACAGCTCAGCTTTCTTCAGATATCTGCAAGAATCTGAAAAAGATGTACTGCTTTAAGGAACTCTAAATGCAGCTCTGAAACAACTTCAGTCTTTTGTAGACCTGTATGGAAGCTTAACATGCTGTGCTGATTTAATAAATCATAGAGATATGCTTAGAACCCATATTTTGGGTATCTCTTGCCTTCAAAACAAGTTGGTTGGTTACTATTATGATACTATTTCAAGATTTTTTTTTTGCAAGTAGAAATAAATGTAAGAGGAAAAGATAGCAATAAGGAATAGGTGTGACAGAGTTTACTCTGGGACATTCTAATTTCTAAACCAGTGGTTGCCAACCTTTTGGACCTCAGGTTTTGGACCAAACTCATAATTTTAAATCCTACAGAAAATCCCCCAAAAAGTCTGCAGAAAAATTCCCCACCCCATTTTCCTACCAGTCAATCATTCTTTATTTGGGATGGCAGGATACTGTCTCTATCTCCATTCTCAGGGAGAGAGAAAGAGAGAGAGAGACTTTTGGCTTCATGCAAGGGAAGCAGCAGAAGCTGCAGAAGTTTTTCTTTCTCTCCCCCAAACTCCACCAGAAATGAGTCTTTGCTGGTGCAGCCTCTTGGCAGAGTTTGATGGAGAGAAAGAAAGACTTGCTGCTTTTCTTGCGTGCAGCCAAAAGCAGAAAAAGAAAGAAGCAGAAAGAAACAGTTTGTGGCCAGGCAAGGCACATGGGGTGAGCGGGGCAAGTTCCCCCCTCTGCCCTTTCCCCCCACCCCTCACTACCTCATGTTGTTCGCAGTGCAAGTGATGCAAGTCCTGGGTTCCTGCAGGCCATGTGAGCGGTGCAGCCTTGGGTTCCTGCGCAGCCTGGATTAATTGCTTTGGAGGGTGTTTTAGGGGTGACATTTCTCTGCAGACCATCACAGTTTTCTCATGGACCATCAGTAGTCCCCAGCCCACTGGTTGGCAACCACTGTTCTAGAGCATCTGGGACAGGAATTTAGGAGCTAACCATGAATTGCACAACTCTGGCATGCAGCCAAAGCATAGGGCATTGTAAATTACTCAACAGCTATAATAAAGGCATTAGAGAAGAAATCTAGTAATAATGCAATCCAAAACAGTTCTTGGATGAGAAGCAAAACATCTTCAAGGAAAAAGTCCGGTTGCCTTTTGAAAAAACACCTTTAGGACAAAGTGCAATCCACTGTAAACTTCAGCATAGATTTAGCTATACAAAAAAAGTCATATATCTTGAGTAAGGCCCTATGTTTAAGAAATTACTTCTGGTTTACTAGAGGAACAATGCTTTGATAACATTGCACTAAGCTCTAATTACAATGAAGAAAACTATATTTGAATGCAGTCAATGCCTGATTATTGATAATTTGCAATTATGAAATTATGATTACAACCAGGATAAAAAAAAGATTCATTTAGTCTAAAACATAGTATCTACTTGTTTTATTATTTTCAACATAGATCCATACTACAATTTCTTAATTCTTTGTCATTTCAGTTTATTATAAAAAGCATACTATTTTTAATAAAGCAATTATAATAATAGAATGAAACTATTGGAATAAAACTATTCTTTTTCCACTTATCTTGTAATAAGAAATTGAAGTAATTCCTATGGAACTCCTATCATAGGATTGTACTATTATTTCTAGCAATTTTATGATAGCTAAAATTAAATTAAATTGTCCAATATAGGAAAAATAAATCCTTTGATTAGCATTTTAGAACTTCATAAAATAATAATATTAGTATTTAAAGCTAGGATCAAAGTACATAGGAATTAATGCTGGATATACATTCAATAACTCAACCAACCAGGCTGTCCCTTCAATAGTGCCTTATTTATTAATTAATAGTGCATATTTATTATTGTAATAAAATAATGTGTTATTCAAATCAATTGATCCTGGAACAATGTCAGTTAGTTCTAGCCTTAGACATTTAAATAAAAGTAAATTTTACTAAGTATGGAACAAGAGTGATGAACCTCTTGGTTCAGGGTTTATGTTTTGCAGAATGAAATGCTACAACATGATATGGCTGCATTGTTTGTATTGCAAATAAAAGCATCTAGAAGGAACTGCACTTTAACTATAATATGCCTGTTTTCAAGCTACACAATCATTTTCATATCTTTCTCATTTCAAAGGGCAGCAAGAGCTCTGAATGCTGTAAAAATGAAACTGAAGGACTACTGACTTGGTGATCATAGTTGCCTACCTTATAGTTACATAAATACTTGTTCCTTAATAGCAAAAGTGGTATTCTGACCAGTTTTGGAGAACCAGCAACGGAAATCTTGAGTAGTTAAAAAAAACTGGCAAATACCACCTCTGATTGGAGATTTTACAGTATCCTTCCCCAGCCACCCCCACCAAGCCATGCCCACAGAACCAGTAGTAAAAATTTTTTGAATCCCACTACTGCTTAATAGGTATCCAGAGGATGGAATCCTATGAAATTCTAGTATGTGAGGAACTCTCATGTTGTTTTGAATTCCATTCAGTTGCAATAATAATAATAATAATAATAATAATAATAATAATAATAATAATAATAATAATAATAATAATAATAATAATAAT
>BLBF01000019.1:24173106-24248316 GCA_015471245.1 Laticauda colubrina
ATAATAATAATAATAATAATAATAATAATAATAATAATAATAATAATCTTATTCCAGCATATTTTTATGAGCAAACATAACTTGGGTTGTTTTTCTAATTTTTCCTATATTTTGTTTTTATTTTATTCTATGTTAAATACTTTAAATTGTGAAAAATTAGGTTTGTTTAGAAATGCTGTCATAGACAGATTGATATGTAGAAGTTGTGCTTGGGAATACATCCCATTGAGTTTAGCAATAATTTACTTTCAGGAAAGCTAATATGGACTTGCATCCTTGTTTCTTGAATTATTTCTGTTATTGTTTTAAACAATATTTATGATATTTATGTCTACTTTTAATAACACTCTAAGGCAGGGGTGTCAAACTCAAGGCCCAGGAGCTGGATTCAGCCTGCAGGATACTTGATCTAGCCCATGGGACCACCCTGAAACAGTAAAGGACTAACCCATGGTGCCTCTGTCAGAAAAAACAGAGCTTTTGAGGGCCACATGCAGCCCTCCCAAGGTCTAGTTTCACTGACAAGAGGACTGCAGGAGGCCGTCACAACTGAAAATGGAACTTGGGAGCCTGTTTTCTCTGGCAGAATGCTTGGGCGACCATAGGCACGCCCAACACAAGTGATATTGCGCTGGCCACACCTACCCTGGCCACACCCACCCCAGCTGCCCGAGGTCAAACACAACCCTATGTAGTCCTCAATGACATTGAGTTTGACACCCCTGCTCTTAGGGATGAATGAGTCTTTTAAAACAGAATAAAGAACCTGAGGTTGTCTTGATCTTGCTAGTCTCTATCTTTTTTTACCTCTGCTAGCTGAAACTATTGGGAGTTGTAGTTCAGCCAATAGGAAAAACTACTAATTGCCTACTGTTACAATCATGTTAAAACGTCTTTCAAGATATGAGTCCTACCAGGTAAAAAGCCTAATATTTATTTTGCACTCTGTATTTTAGATAAAACATTTGGATTGTAAAGCTTCATTACCATTACCAAAATAAATTCTGGTTATTTAGAATGATTAGTCACCTTTCTGGTCCTTTTGCAATTTTTGTCTCCAAAGTGCCCTCTCCTTTGTTTCTGTAGCTCTCTTTGAGATTCTTTCCCTTGAAGGTGAGATCTTGATGTGAACAGTTGCTATTGTAGGATCACATCCCAGGATTTTTACAAGAACAGACTCCTAAGAAGGGTTGTAGGGATAAAAAAAATTACAATAATCAAGTCTAGAGAAGACAAAAGTGCAAATAAGACTTTCAGCAGAAGTGTGACTGAGACAGTGCTGAAGATAGGGCAGTATAGAAGAAGTGTTAATAAGCAGATTTACAGAGAGACAGAATGTGAGAAGCAAAGGTAAGCTGAGGATCAAAGAGAGTATATGGAGAATTTTTGCTGCAACATGACAACAAAATTTAGAATTGCAAAGAACAAATATGAATGTCTTTGCTACAGTGACTGTTGTTGGATTCACATCACTTTTGTGTGTATTATAACAAAGGCAAGCAAGGTTTCAGATAGCTATCTGCTACACAGAGAAACCATCAATCCATCTTAAAATCAACCACAAATCTTAAGGTCTAAGACTCATTATGGCTACCAAAATACTTGAATGGAGTAACATGTGTTTCAGGGAGGGAAAGAAGAATGTGTCAAAAAAGTCAAAAGATGCTGATCATGGTTGAAGCTCCACACCTTTTTATGTGCATTGCAGCCATTGTCTTAATTTTTTTTAATCTTGCAGATGTAGCCTCTAGAAATCTCCATAAACTATTACTGAATTGTAACAGAAGCTAAAAAAAAAACCTGAGTAACATATTTACAGTACTGTATTACTATTATTTAAATATAAATCAAATTAAGTTTAGCTTTTCTTCTGCTCCATTCATTACTTTTGCAACTATAACCTTGTGTGCTATCCAGGAAAGTAGGAAGTATGCTTATCTGCTATCCAGGAAAGTAGCAAATGAAACTTTGAGTGCAGAAGCATTGTGTTCTCACAGCTATCCCTCTTTTTAGAACAGTGTTCATTATTACTGAAAGTTCTCAATTTATAATCAGAATTGGAACTAGGATTTCCATTGCTAAATGAAAATGTAGTAGTTAAGTGAATTGTATCCAATTTTAAGACTCTTTTAACCACGGTTGTTGAGCAAATCATTGGAGTTGTTAAGTTGTTAGTTGAAACTGACTGGGAAGTTTGCATATAGTGATCACCTAAGCCCAGGTCATTGTAACCATTGTAAATGCATGAAGTTGCCAAGTGCCTGAAATGCAATCACATGACCATAGGACACTGTGACAATTGTTAAGTACAAATAGCTGTTGTGAATACTTTTTTCAGCATCACCATAACTTTTAACAGTAGCTAAACAAATGGTTATAAGTCAAGGATTACCAGTATATTTTGCCAGCCCTGAAGTTCAACTGAAAGACATGTATTGTCACACTTAACTAAGTGAATCTGTGCTGTGAGAATGCATAGGGATGGAGAAATGGACCCTGTTCAGATACAGTGGCAGGATTGTTGGGTGCTAGTCTTATCTCTAGGAATCAGAATCAATTTGATCTACAGGTGAAGATCCTGGTTTAGAAAGGGGAGATCTAAGCTGGTTCTGCCTCAGGCCAAACTAATGACTTTGGTCCAATCATTTTCTCTCTACCCTAGGAAGAAGGCAAACCACTTCTAAAAATGTTGCTTAGGAAGCTGCATGGACTTATCTATGTAGTTACTAGGTAACAAAACTAATTTGAAGACTAAAACAAAACTCTACCCTGTCCCCCAGGAATATAACATATTTATTGTTATATCCCAAGGGGCAAGATGGCTCAGCATTTAAAGACACTGAGCCTGTCAGCTGCAAAGCTAGGAAACAAATGAGTGCTGCTCCCTAGAGTGGGACATGACTGGACAAGGAAACCTTTACTTTTCCTATTGTTATATGCCATCATGAACCAAATTGTTGAAGAAAACAGTGCAATAATTTGGTGCTGTTATTCCTAATAATTAGCAGTGCAATAATTTGGTGCTGTTATTCCTGTCTAGTTTTTGGAGACTGATACTTTGTGATAACCTGAGCCCAAGAATGAGGGGTCTTTGGTGGTCTCTGAGCTTGGTTGTTTTCTTGCAGATGTTTCATTACCCAAACTAGGTAATCTCACCATTGCTAGCAAGGAATGGGGTTTGCTCTCAATTTATATTCTAATACTGTCACTTTATATTATAGTGGCTTATCCTGTCAGTGTTGGTGGCAGCGATGGTGATAGTTCTTTGATTGGGTTATTTACTGTTAGTTTGCCTGGCAGTTTCTTGATTGGACAGAGAGCGGGGACTCCTCATTTGAACCTTGAGCTTCAAATATTTTCTTTTATGAATCCAAGAATATATTCCATTTAAATCTCACTGTCCATGCTTCCCTGTGAATTGTTATTATTTGGATGTGCATTAGTGAAATACACGTAGGAGGGAATGCTCATAATCAAAGGTTAACCAATAGTTCAGATATATAGATAAGAAAACATATGTTATCAACATCTGCCTTTGATGATTATAGTTAAGGTAAGAAGGTTCATGCTTTTTAGCTACTTAAGTTATTTAACTTTGCTGCTTCTCAGTACAGCATTCCTCTTACACAAGATAATCACCACAATGGTGAACATGTAGCAGTGTAGCTTCCCAGAACTTCCAAAATTACTATTAAAATATGGTTCTTCATTGACAAAATTAAAAAAATGGCATATATGGGGAGCTAAGTAACTATAGTTAAAATATGCCATTTTTATTTTAAATTGTATTTACAATAAAGAAATCAAATTTAGTTTTGACCTTTTTTTTTTTTTTGTTATGCATCCCCTCAAAGGCTATGGGGCCCTTATATTTAAGAAGTTCCTTTCTTTTTTTCTTCTTCAAAAGATGCTGAAGAAAAATCAGGAAAAGCTTTGCTCAGCTAGTATGATTTCTGATTTCATAAAAGAATAAAGTCAGAAATTAAGCAAACGATGAGGCTAATTATTATGCTATATCAATATGGGTTAGGGTTAGTGTTAACATTGTTATACAAATACCACCTTTTCTTCATGTGTTCTGAAAATATGTAAACTACTGCATTTCCATGATGACGTGCAAATATATTCATTATAGTATAGACAAGATAAATCAACAATCTAATGCAGCTATCTATCTTAGATTCAGAAAATTGTAAAGCCTTTGTGAACAGGATTTATTATTTTAGGTTAAGACTGGCTTATCTGTAAGAAGTGTGGAAGAGAAAGAATCCTGATGACATTTTTTAATCTTTTAAAAATATTATTTTATTATTTTTATGCAGCTACAAATAAGAAAAACAAAACATATGGAATATAAATAAAGAAAAAAGATTAAAAAGGAGTAAAAGAAGAAAATCAGACACAATTGTGACTATATCAAAATTATTACAGTTCAATTTTTTAAAAAGTTAACTCTACCATTCAGTCATCCTATTGTGTTGACAAAGAGTAAAGCCCCTGTCACACTGCACCAACGGATGCAAAGAGGATGTAAAACGGACAAAAAAGCTTGCCATCCGTTGGTTAATGCGATGTACTCACTGCCTCCGTTTTGCTTCCTCTCTATATGTCCAGCATCCGTTTATTGACGTTTCATCCGCTCAGAAAGTTTTGAGCTGCTCAAAACTTTTGCGAGGAAAATGTATCCAATTCGTCTGTTCTGCATCCGCTACGCATCCGTTCTGCATCCGTTACGCATCCGCTATATCTGCTAGGCATCCGCTAGGCATCCGCGCAACTCGCATCCACTCGGATGCAGGGAGGAAGCGGAACGGATGCATAATGGATGCAGAACGGATGCCTAGCGGATGCAACATGGAAACAAAGCATGTAAAATGGAAAAAAACGTCTGCAGAGGGGACCTATCTCGGATATTAAGGATGTCTAGAGGATGCCTAGAAGATGCCTGGAGGATGCAAAGGGACACCTATACTGCCTATAAAAAGGGGGAGCAACACATCTGGATCTCACTTTCAGACCAGCAGCCCTGCTGCAGACCTCTGCAGCCTTCATCTGACTCTTGCTCTTCCACAGCATCCAGTCATGTCTGCCGTGGATTGTAACATAGTCCTTTTGGCAGCCACCATCCTTCTGCAACAGTGCGAAGCCATCTACAGGCTCTGTGAACTCTACTATGGGAAGAAAAAGGGGCGGCCAAGAAGCATCTCGGTACAAAGATGGTTCACCAGAAGAGCAGAGGACAGACTGTACAACAAGCTGATGGTGGAGCTCAGGAACGAAGACACTCGGGCATTGCAGAACTTCATGAGGATGCCTCCAGCCATGTTTGACGAAGTTGTGCAGTGCCTGACACCCAGGTTGACCAAGGCAAACACCAACTTCCGACCCAGCCTGGAACCTGGGCTCAAGGTGGCACTGACTCTGCGCCACCTGGCCTCAGGGACTACCTACAGGAGCATGCAGTACGGCTGGAGGGTGCCACCCAACACCATCAGCATTGTGGTCAGAGAAGTGGTGCAGGCCATCATCGAAGAATACAAGGAGGAGCTCCTCCAGTGCCCCTCCACTGAAGAAGGATGGAAGAAAGTTACAGAGCAGTGGTATCAGAAGTGGAACTTCCCCCACACCATTGGAGCCATAGATGGCAAGCACGTGGCCTGCAAAGCTCCAGCCAAGTCGGGGTCCATTTATTTCAATTACAAGGGCTTCTTCAGCATCATCCTCTTCTCCATGGTCAATGCTGATTACAAGTTCATGTACATCGATGCTTCAGGCAACGGTTCATCTTCAGATGCCCAGGTATACAATGCCAGTCACCTCAAGGAGGAGCTGGAACGCAACAAAGGGCCAAAGGTGTGGCACCTGGGAGGGTGGACCATACAGTCTCACTATGCTTGCACTGGAGGTTTATCTATCCCACAGCTATTACCCATACCAAAAGTATCCCTGCCCATCCCACTGCTATCTTAACCCATCCCACAAGTATGCAAAGGCTTAAACCATTTCTAAAAGTTTCCAGCAAGACTTTATTAAAAAAAAGAAATGAAGCAAGTGTGTGAATCAAAAATAGACTTTACTAACAAGAAGCTATAAAACAAAAATGAGTCTCTGGCACTCCTCTTGGTCGCTCAGTCTCAGGGGTGAAGGGTCCAGGTGCTGTGGAGGTGGCTGGTGCTGGAGTGCTTGTCATCAGCTCCTCCAAAAGCAGAAGCAGCAGAAGCAGCAGAAGCTCCAGCCCCAGAAGAGCAAGCCTGTGCTGTAGAAGCCCCAGCAGAACCAGAGTGAGGGCCAGGGGGTGGGATGGTAGCCCTGTCCCTCTTGCAAGGGTAGCAGCAGATGGCTGAGCCTTGCTGTGCTTCAGCATGGTTGCGGGGTTGCTGGCTGGCAGGGAGGTTGGCAGGAACCAAGGCTGGCAGGAAGGCTGGCAGGGAGGCATGCACCAATGCTGGCAGGAAGGCTGGCAGGGAGGCAGGCACCAAGGCTGGCAGGCAGGCTGGCAGGAAGGCTGGCAGGCAGGCTGGCAGGCAGGTAGGCACCAAGGCTTGTAGGAAGGCTGGCAGGAAGGCTTTCAGGAAGGCTGGCACCAAGGCTGGCAGGGAAGCAGGAACCAAGGCTGGCAGGAAGGCTGGCAGGCAGGCATGAACCAAGGCTGGCAGGCAGGCAGGCACCAAGGCTGGCAGGCAGACTGGCTGGCTGCAAGGCTTGCAGGCAGGCAGACAGCAAGGCTGGCAGGGAGACTGATAGCAAGGCTGGCAGGCAGGCAGGCAGCAAGGCTGGCAGGCAGACTTGCTGGCAGCAAGGCTGGCAGGCAGGCAGACAGCAAGACTGGCAGGGAGGCTGGCAGCAAGGCTGGCAGCAAGGCTTGCAGGCAGACATGCAGGCAGGATAGGCAAGGCAGTCGGAAGCAGGTCTTTCCTCTGAATGGCGACCTGCTTCCGAGCTGCTTCCGTTATATCCGCGGGGCTGATGCAAAGCATCCTCCCCGCATGCGCCATTAACGCTCAGCATCCGCTAGGCTTCCGCTGTGCATCCGCTGTGCATCTGCTGTGCATCTGCTTCATCCACTATGCATCCACTCTGCATCCACTGTATCCGTTCCGCATCCGCTTTGCTGAGGTCCCCCGGAAGCCTTGCGGATGTGCCATCCGCTCCCATCTGCTGGACTTCCATTCCGCATCCACTTTCCATCCACCCTGCATCCTCCCCGCATCCATGTTATCCGCTCCGGTTATGCAAATTTTTGCCCCTTTTGAGAGCGGATAACAACGGATGGAACATTTTTCTCGTCCGTTGTGTCCATTTTGCATCCGTTGGGCAGTGTGACAGGGCCTTAACAAGTTTCATCAAGCCAACCTTTGCTGTTTGGTGTACAAATATTTGTCCAAGGAAACAATCTTTGTAGAACAATCCAGGCATGGTTGATTCACATTCTTCATTATAAATTCCAGTGCTTTTGGTATATAGCTAACAAGACAAGGATATCTTTAAATATTAACTTTCTCCTAAAGCCCCTGTCACACTGCACCAACAGATGCAAAGAGAATGTAAAATGGACAAAAAAGCTTGCCATCCGTTGGAAAACGCGATGTACTCACTGCCTCCATTTTGCTTCCTCTCTATCCGTCCAGCATCCGTTTATTGATGTTTCATCCGCTCAGAAAGTTTTGAGCTGCTCAAAACTTTTGCACGGAAAATATATCCAATTTGTCCGTTCTACATCCGCTATGCATCTGCTAGGCATCCATTCTGCAACCATTACGCATCCGCTATATCCGCTAGGCATCAGTTCCTCATCCACGCAACTTACATCTGCTCGGACGCAGGGAGGAAGCGGAATGGACGCGGAACGGGTGCAGAACAGATGCCTAGCGGATGCAGCACGGAAACAAAGCATTTAAAATGGAAAAAACCTTCGCAGAGGGGACCTATCTCGGATATTAAGGATGTCTAGAGGATGCCTAGAGAATGCAAAGGGACACCTATACTGCCTATAAAAAGAGGGAGCAACTCATCTGGATCTCACTTTCAGACCAGCAGCCCTGCTGCAGACCTCTGCAGCCTTCATCTGCCTCTTCCTCTTCCACAGCATCCAGTCATGTCCACCGTGGATCGTAACACAGTCCTTTTGGCAGCCACCATCCTTCTGCAACAGTGCAAAGCCATCTACAGGCTCTGTGAACTCTACTACGGGAAGAAAAAGGGGTGGCCAAGAAGCGTCTGGGTACGAAGATGGTTTGCCAGAAGAGCAGAGGGCGGACTGTACAACAAGCTGATGGTGGAGCTCAGGAACGAAGACACTCGGGCATTCCAGAACTTCATGAGGATGCCTCCAGCCATGTTTGATGAAGTTGTGCAGTGGCTGACACCCAGGTTGACCAAGGCAAAGACCAACTTCTGGCCCAGCCTGGACCCTGGGCTCAAGGTGGTACTCACTCTGCGCCACCTGGCCTCAGGGACCACCTACAGCAGCATACAGTACGGCTGGAGGGTGCCACACAACACCATCAGCATTGTGGTCAGAGAAGTGGTGCAGGCCATCATTGAAGAATACAAGGAGGAGCTCCTCCAGTGTCCCTCCACTGAAGAAGGATGGAAGAAAGTTGCACAGCAGTGGTATCAGAGGTGGAACTTCCCCCACACCGTTGGAGCCATAGATGGCAAGCACGTGGCCTGCAAAGCGCCAGCCAAGTCGGGGTCCACTTATTTCAACTACAAGGGCTTCTCCAGCATCATCCTCTTCGCCATGGTCGATGCTGGCTACAAGTTCATGTACATCGATGCTTCAGGCAACGGCTCATCTTCAGATGCCCAGGTATACAATGCAAGTGACCTCAAGGGTAGGCTGGAACGCAACCTCATTGTGGGCTTCCCAGATCCAGAACCCCTGCCCAATGACACACAAGATGTGCCCTACTTCATCGTGGGGGATGACGCCTTCTCCCTCACAACCTACCTCATGAAGCCCTACACCTCCAGACTCCTCACCCATGAAGAGAGGATCTTCAACTACAGGCTGTCCAGGGCAAGGCGGGTGGTGGAGAACGCCTTTGGCATCCTGGCCAACAGGTTCCAGGTACTTCTCACCACCATGCAGCATCACCCACACACCGTGGGGAGGATCATGGAAGCTTGCTGCATCCTGCACAATCTCATGTGCACACGCTACCCAGTCTTGCAGAACAAGCTCGTGGACCTCCAACAAGGCAATGGGGACATGGAGCCTGGGGAATGGAGGCAAGGGCGAAACCTGATAGACACTGAGGATGTGCAAGGCCCCAACAGAGCCTCACATGAAGGGAAGAAGCAGCGCAACCTCCTGAAACACTGGTGCAACTCCCCAACTCTAGCTCATTTTTCAAAGTTTCTTCTTAATTAGCATTTATTTTAGCAAAGTTATTAAATGTCAATATAATTAAACTGTTGCTTCAGACTCTAAAGAAAACTGTATCTAATATTTTCAAAACCACAGGTGGTTTCAAGGTAGCAAAAATATTCAATTCCTATATAGAATGTAACAAATATCTTACCTGACTATATTTCCATGAAGCCCTTTTAGACAAAATATATTCCTTGTGCAAAAATCTTTCAAAAGTTTTAAAGTAATTAATAATCAAGGTAACCTTATAGCAGATTTGGCTGTGCTGATTCTGCTTACAGTTGGGTATTACTAAAATATTTGTAGGAGGGGCACATTTATGGGAAGGACCATATGAAAAGGCCTCCATCCAGCCTCTAAATCTTCTGAAATATATGTGGCATTATTAGAAATAAAGAGGCTGGGTTGTCTGCCTGATGTTTTTGTAAGAACATTTATAGAAGAAGAGAATATTTTTTACCTGTCCCCCATTAAAATGACATGTTCTGAGCACCAATTTTTCTTTATCATTATTTCAGTGCACCATTAGCCGTGTTCTAAGTGCGTCCTAAACTATTAAGGGGGGGGGGTGAGATTTTTATACACAGCTTGTTACGAGATGCCTTGGAACATGAGGCCATAACATCTTCTCACCTCTGTCAAAAAACAAATCATACAGACAGCAGGTATAGTAATGTACATTTGCTGCACAAACCTAAGATGACATCTCTTGGCTGATCTTTTAGATAGCACAGAGTTGCATAATGAGAGAGCAAAATGTCATACAGGCATGCTTCCCTTGGTAGCCTACTTTGTGTAACCCATCACAATGGCAATAGAGAGAGCTCAAAAGGACTGTTGAGATTTCTTAAAGGGCTAGAAAAAATGAGACCAGTATGAGGGACGAGTCACTTGCCTGTGACACACAAACAGAAATGACTTTGGCCTATCATGGAAGTTTGTATAGATTGTATGATACAATATAGATTGTATGATGGAGAAACTTCACAATAAAAAACTAAAATGTCCCTCACTCAAGTTCAGCATGATTTGACTCTAAAAGGGAAAATGGGGCACTTTGAATGTATCTGCAAAAATAAATTATAGATAACATTGCAGTTATGTAAAATTATACAGTTGTTTTATGCCCTGAAATAAATGGTTTTACAGGAGCAAAAAGAAAAAAAACTTTAAAGGGCCAAGTGATATGCACAACCAATATATTTTCCTCTGCTCTCTTCTTTGGATTGTCTCCTACATCCCTGATATTTTAGAACCAACTGAAAATGTGGTTCTAAAAATATGAAACAAAATAATGCCACTTTCTTACCTTTGAAGATAAATAAACTGATACACTTAACACATAGAATTATCCATTTGAAATTCACTTACATTGCAGCTGGAAATAAAATAGAGTTTTCTTTGGGAGCCTTGAGGCTAAACACATCTTACTGGAGAAATAAACCCTTTTTTATGGTTTCTGAAAAAGTTAGTGTTTTAATAATTAAAGAAGAAGCAGAACAAGTTTCTTTAACTCTTTCTGTATAGTCAACTGATCATCCACTGAGTATAAACTATTAAATGAGCAGGTGGAGAAGCAATGCTAACATTGTACGTGTTTGCCTCTTTTCCATCCTATATTCAACAATTTGTAATCTGTAATGTCTTCTTGTCAACCAACGTGTATATCAAAGCTGGAGAACACTGTGCCATGAGATGGAGAAATACAAATGAATATCCTTACCTGAATGAGGGGTGCCACCCTTGGTCCATGCCATTCCAAAACTCCTCACTATGACTGTGAAAGGGGACCCCATATGTTAGAGTTCCTTTACTTTAATTTGAGTTGGAGGTATCCCACTTAATTCACATTCCACCTCATATACAAAATTTCTTGCTGCAAGTCAGCATGAGCCATGGACTTTTTCCACAATCAGCTAATATGCACAATGACAGAAATATAGAGCTGGTTTGCACAACTTTTTTGCATGCTTTCTTTTTTGGTTCCTCTCTTCTATACACCCCCCCCCCCCCAACAATCTGGGAGAAAGTTCACCAAAGTTTTGTATCATGTTAGAATTTCTCACTTTGATATGACACATCTCCTTCTCAGATATGAGTCTGTATAGTCACTTGCCCCTTGTTTTTGGCTATTTAGTGGAAATTTTTCCTCCTGGGACAATAGGAAGTAGGGCCTTTTCTCTCTTGTTTCCCTTATAAGCTTTGGAATTCCTTCTTCAGAATGTTCTCCTAATGTTGTTGCTTATATAGTTTCAGGTATCAAACACATTTTTTTTAAAAAAATCCAATGTTCTGTTGGAAAAAATAGCCTTCTGGCTTCAGTTCCAAGTGGGAAAGAAAGACACTGGAAACATGGTGACTGCTTGGAAAGATGATTTAATGGTTGACAGGATCACATGCCCTGGATGAAGAAAGAAGGAAAAGGGCTAAGATGCTGAGAGACCCTTAGTTTTATAACCTCTGTTGGGCCACACCTTAGTGTTTCCTGTTCCTGTGTAAGAAATGTATCTCATTGGCTGTCAGACTCCCAGGGGCAGGGGTCTTAACTAACTTTGTAGGCTTTGTCTGGACCACATGGCTTCACCTGAGTGTTGGCTGATACAATCTTCCCACGCTAGGTGATGAGATGGGTAGAGGCCTTTATTATGAAGAATACTCTGGCCTAGGCCTTAATGGTCCATTAGCAGGTGTGTGTGGGCGGGTGAGTTTCTGCCTCTCTGAGTTTCTATTTTATTCTTTTTAGGGGAAATATTCTGCTTTTTTAATATTTCCAAGGATATTTCATTTTTCTAGGAGAGGGGTGGGTTTTAACTTCCAACAGTTCTTAATGTTGTTGTTGAACAATCTCATTTCACTGCTCTTTTTTATTGGTTATAAGTGATGGTGGTAATATTAATGAGGATGTGATAACAGCAAAGCTTTAAGTAAACTCTCTTATAATCTAGAAAATTTTAATTTTGCTTTTGTTTATAGTTATATTATCTTCATGAGTGCATTCATATGCTCACATAAATACACAGAATACCCTACATGCACTCATCTTAAAATAAGTGCTGTGATTCATTTATAAATTTTCTCCTTTCAAATGAACTTTCTGATTTCACAGCAGAAAACATGCGGACTATATAAATTGGCTGCTGGAGCAAGTGTGGGGTGTGGGTTTCTAACACTTCATAGCTTTTATAAAGATTGTACTAAATCTATGTTTTACCATTTGAAAAACCACAATCATTTTTCAGAAGATTTCTCATTTGCAATTACAAAGCTCATTTTTACAAAGTTACAAAGTTCCCAAAAGCCATCACTCTGCTAAACAAATAATTCCCTCAACACTGTTTAGCTATTACAAAATCTGCACTACTGTTACTGTTAATCTTCTCATCACTCCTTATCCCCCATCCCCTCCCACTTATGACTGTATGACTGTAACTTTGTCGCTGGTATCCTTACAATTTATATTGACTGTTTCCTATTATGACTTGATTGCTTATTGTACCCTACGACTATTATTATTGTACTATGATTCTTGGCTCTTGAGGAATGTATCTTTTGTTTTATGTATACTGAGAGCATTTGTACCAAGACAAATTCCTTGTGTGTTCAATCACACTTGGCCAATGAAGTATTCTGTTCTGTTCTGTTCTGTTCTGTTCTGTTCTGTTCTGTTCTGTTCTATTCTATTCTATTCTATCCATTACTTGACTTCACTGGAGTTAAGGAAGAAATAATGTATTCTTAGTAGTTGTTCTTAACTTAGTTTTATAATATTAATTCCCCTGTAACAGGAACTTACGTTAAAACTGGACACCATAATTTGGTTCCTAGAACTGTATGCCTTCCCCTTAAGAATGACACCCACTCCAGGAAAGGTCCTTCCCAAGATGGCTGCTGAATTATAGGATTTTTTTCTCTTCCTACTGACCATCTGCTGATTTTACTGCCAAAGCTGGTTCTCCGACAGTGCTGCTGCCTAGATTTGAATGAGCTCTTAGAAATGACTGAAAACAGCTTTTGAATGGCTGTGGACCTATCTAGGAAGGGGAATTTTGAAGATTCCAATTCCTGTGGAAGCAGTCAGAAAGTCATTGGGCAGAGAGGGAGGAGCTGGCATCGCGACAATACGGCATACAAACTTGGAGGTCCGAGATAGCTGCCGATATCTTTGCTCCTGGACAGTCCAATTGGATCTAAACCATCCCGAAGAGATGGCAATCATAAAGAGCGCGTCCTGTCGATCCCAGGGATACTGCAAAGTCCCTGGTAGATCCAGGAGAAGCTCTTTTTGCCAGCAGCAAAGAGGCAGCAATTAAAGCTGCTGAAGTTGGGACATCTTTGAGACAGAAGGGAACAGAAAGAGAGTGTACCGGTTTGGTGAAAATTTTTTCTTTATTTTAAGACTTGAAAGGACACCCTAAGGGAAGGAAAGAATCTGTAAAAGTTTTGACAGAAGTGATTCTGTCAAATCCTTATTATATTTTGCCTGGAAAAGGAGAGGGGGAAAGTGAAAGCTAAAGAAACTTTGTAGCACTGCCAACTAGAGGCTTAGAAGTATTCTGTTTTTTCTTTACCAGACAAAGCTGAGAAAGAATTGAGACTTTGTTTTAAGGACATTGCCTGGTTGATAAGATAGAGGGAAGAGAATGGGAGGGTATTATTGCAGGTGCTCTTCTGGGTTTCTATCAACAGCTGGAGTCTGGTGCTGAAACTTAGGAAAAGAAAAGGTGATAAGTTTTTGGAAAAGAGAGAAGAGAACTATAATAAGAGCCTTGAATAATTAAACAAAGTGCAGTGTACTCTTTTTATTTTTTTTCTAAGTTGTGCCCTCATCAGTTTATCTTTTTTTTCTGGTAATAGATATTTGGACTTTTGACTTTTTGGAACTTGGCTTTCTGGAATTTGTCTACTTTTCATATTGGTTTCTTTTTGGTCCATTTTTATGTATCTTTTTATATTTGAGATCTCTTAATTGAATTAAGGTGTTGAAGAACCTGAAGAATTTTTTCCTTTCTTTTTTCTTCTTAGCCTTTTTCTTCACTTTTTTGCCTTCTTTGGAATTTTACAACTTTTCTTTTTTTCGTGTTTATTTATGATGTCCTTATGCTCTTTTTTTTCACTTTTGAATTTTTATTGTCATCTAACTAATCTATTGGATTAAGGCATACAAGAGCCTGAAGAAATCCTTTTTTTCCCCTTTTTAATTATTATTACTATTTGTTTTTTTGTTTTTTTCCACTATTTTTATTTGGAATTGTAGCTGGTTATTTTACAACTGGATGAAGGTCTGGAAGAATTTGAAGATTTTGAATTTTTCAAAATGAGTAGGAAGTTAACAGCTCCTGGTTCTTCAACTTCTGCTTCCTCCTCTCCACCATCTGGAGGACAACGTTCAATACAGATAATGTTAAAGCAAGAAAAAGAAGATGAAAAAGTGACCCTGCAGATGATTATGCAAGGAATTCAAAATATTCAAACAAGATCAGAGAATATTGAAAAGAGAATAGAGAACATTGAACAGAGAACATAGACCATTGGACAAAGAAAAGGGAAAATTGATGAAAAAGTGGAGAACATCCAACAATTGATGATGAAGTATGATGAGAGGCTCCAAGAAATTGAAGAAGAAGATAAACAAAGAGATAAGAAGATTGGAGACATTGATAACAGATTAACTGTGGTTGAACAAGATAAAAATGGTATGCTGAGATGGGAGATGGACAGATCAGAATTTTATCTTAAATTTCAAAATATAAAGGAAGAAAAAGGACAAAACTTAGTTGAGATAATGACAGAAATTCTGGCTGAAGCTTTGGAAATAACTCAAGAGAAGATGATGGATGGAATAGACGAGGTTTATAGAGTCTTTACAAGATATGCGATGAGAAATAGTTTACCGAGAGAAGTTCATATCAGATTTACAAAGAAAGCCATTAAAACGCAAATATTGCAAGTGGCGAGAGAGAAAACATTGAAATACAAGGATAAGGAGATTGTGGTCTTGAAACAAGTACCCAGAAGAGTGAGAGAGATGAGAAGAGAATACCGATTCTTGACCAAATTGTTACTTTAAAAAGAGGTGAATGATAGATGGCTGATCCCAGAAGGTTTAATGTTCACATGGCAAGAACAGAGATACAGAATTGATTCAATTGAGAAAGCTGAATCATTTTATACAGAATTTTTTAAAGAGGAGAAAGAGGCAGAAAAAGAAATTTCACTAATTGAATTCCAAGAGGACTACCAAATGACGACTGGAAAAGAAGAAGGTGCAGTAGTTGGAAAGGAGGAAGCCAAGGAACAACACAAACTAAGATCAATGAGAGCTATCAAACCTAACTACAAAATTTAACCATGGAAGAAAAAAAATTAATCACAATCAATATAAATGGACTTAATGTAGCTGCTAAAAGAAGGAAATTTTTTCATAAATTAGAGCAATTAAAATTTGATATAATTTGTCTACAAGAAGTACACATCAAAAAGCAACATGAACAATTGCGGAGACAGCCAAAATTAGAGAAAATATTTACCTCTTTGACACAATGCAAGAAAAGAGGAGTGGTCTTGTATATTAAAGATATTATCCCCCCAAAAATGATATATACTGATGATGATGGAAGAATACTAATGGTGGAAATAATCGATAATAATATAAGAAACCTCCTGATTGCAATTTATGCCCCGAATGATAATCAAGAAGAATTTTACAAATAATTACACATGAAAATAATTGAACTGGACTATGCCAATATAGTTTTGATGGGAGATTTCAATGGAATTGTAGATAATAAACTGGATTATGAAGAACAGAAAACAACAAAGCAAAACAGAAAGACTCTCCCTAAATCCTTTTTTAAAATGGTGGACGAAATAAACTTAAAAGACACATGGAGAGAAAGAAATGCTAAAACTAAACAATACAGCTTCTACTCAAATAGACACTTATCATGGTCCAGAATAGATATGATATGGATGACAATAGAATTGTTAACTAATATTCAATAAATAAATATTGAAACAAGTACTTGGGCAGATCACATTCCAATGACAATTAAATGGAAAGGACAAAGAAGAAGATCTAGATGGACATTAAATAATACTATTTTAAAGGAAAAAAACTTTATACAGTGGATGGAGAAAGAACTGGCTCTTTTCTTTAGAGAGAACAAAAAAGAAGATACATCAATCCAGAATGAATGGGATACAATGAAGGCATATGCCAGAGGCTTGATAATAGACTATACAAAGAAAAGAAATACCATGAAAAGATTAGCCTCTAAGGCATTAGAAGATGAGTATAAAGGACTTGAAAAAGAGCTACAGAAAATGCCACAGAAAAAGGACATTAAGTTAAAAATGGATATAACCTAACATAAAATGGGTCTAAATAGAAAAAGAAGAATTAGCACAAAAAATTAGAGGTGCTAAACATAATTACTTTGAAAATGCAGATAAACCAGGAAGATGGTTAGCATATAAACTGAGAAAGGAGAAAGAATCAAAGAAAATTTTGCAATTAATAGATGATCAAGGCCAAGTTTGCTATGGTAACAGAGAAAAGAAAGAAATCATATGAGACTATTATGGGAAACTATACACACAAGAGAATATTGATGAGGAAAGAGTCAAACAGTATTTACAGGATGCTAATCTACCCCAGATACCTAAAGAGATTGAAACAATGTTAGAAAGCAATATAACGATGATGGAGTTAACTGAACCACGAAAGAAGCAGAATAATGGAAAGGCACCAGGCCCAGATGGACTTCTGGCAGAATTTTATAAAACATTACAAGAATCATTGAATCTTTCATTCTTAGAAGTTATGAATGAAGTTATGTTAAAGAAGAGGATACTTAAAACATGGTCAGAAGCTTATATTACACTTATTCCAAAAGAGGAGGCCGATCCATTACAAATTAAGAACTATAGATTTTACTAAATGCAGATTACAAAATTTTTGCTTCAATATTGGCAGAAAGACTTAAAAATATTTAAACAGTTTTATTCATCCTGATCAAAATGGATTTCTGCCAAAGAGACAAATTAAAGACAATATGAGAGTAATTTTGAACACTTTGGAATATTATGAGGGTCATCCTGAAAAGCAAATGACTGATATTTCTAGATGCTCAGAAGGCATTTGATAATGTGAATTGGCGATTCATGTTGTTACTGCTGGAACAGATGGGCTTCACTAAAAAATTTATTCAAGCAATAGAAGCTATATATCATAAACAAACAGCAAAAGTAATGATAGAGGGAGAATTGACAGACTATTGATATAAGAAAAGGAACAAGACAAGATTGCCCACTGTCACCTTTGTTGTTTGTGTTAACCTTGGAAGTGTTAAACAGAAATATTAGAGAAGAAAAGGACATAAAAGGGATGAAAATTAAAAAGGAAGAATTTAAATTGCAAGTATTTGCAGATGATTTAGTTTTCATCTTAAAAGATCCAATAGAAACAGCACCAAAATTGATGGAAAAGATAGAGACATATGGAAAGATGGCTGGCTTGAAAATAAATAAAGACAAGACAAAGATTCTGACAAAGAACATGTTATCAAGACAAAAGGAAGAATTAGCAGACCTATTGAAAATCCAGGTCACGAATAAGATTAAATACTTGGGGATATATTTGACAGCAAGATGCAGTACATTAAAAAAGAATAACTATATTAAACTTAAGCAACAGATAGCGCTAGATTTGGTGAAATGGGAAAATTTACAACTGTCACTAATAGGGAGAATATCAACAATCAAGATGAATATATTACCCAGAATTTTATATTTGTTTCAAACAATTCCAATCAGGCTTGGAAAAGATTATTTTGAAGATTTAAATAAAATTGTGTTGAAATATATATGGCAAGGTAAGAAGGCGAGAATAAAGTTAAAACTTTTGCAAGATGCTAGAATAAGAGGAGGATTTGGTTTGCCTTATTGGAAGTTGTACTATCAAGCTACAAAATTGATGTGGGTTAAGGAATGGATAACATTAAGAAATACTAGATTGTTGTCATTAGAAGGACATGATTTGTTGTTGGGGTGGCATGCTTTTTTATGGTATAAAGGAACAAAAACACAGGGGTACTTTACAAGACATTATATAGGGGAGTCTCTGTGGTTAAACTGGGAGAAGATTAAAATACAATGTTATTTAAAAATTCCAGTCTGGTTATCAACTATTGAGGCATTTTCTTATCCTGTAATATACAAAAAGGAACAAACAGTTAGATATGGTGAAATATTGGATGAAAAGGGTGAACTTAAATCTATACAAAAATTAGAGGAACAAGGGGGAAGAATTTTGGATATGGGATTGATCTAGAGAAATCACAAAAATTGTGGTTTCAAAATTATAAAAAGACAATGTCAACAGCATATAAAAAATTTTTGTATAAGATGTTTTACAGGTGGCACTTTCCCCTGACAAGAATTGCAAGAGTATTTCAGAATAAATCTGAAAAGTGTTGGAAATGTCATCAGACACCTGGCTCATAATTACCATATGTGGTGGACATGCCCGGACGCTAAAAAATATTGGACTAAAATCCACATGTGGCTGGAAAAAATGACACATAAGCATATAGACTTGAAACCAGAGATTTTTTTATTGGGAATTTTGCCTGAAATATATGGTAAAGATTTGAAATATCTGAAATAGCTGTAAATGTATTAACAGCAGCTAGGACTGTATTTGCTAAAAACTGGAAAAATGAGAAGATACCATTATAGGAGGAGATTATTAAGAAAATATTGGAATGTGCTGAAATGAGTAGATTGACATTTGAAATTAAAAGATGATAAACAATTTTACAAAGTTTGGGATCTATTATATCAGTGGTTAGATAGTAAAATATAGTAATGGAATATGTAGATTTTTAGAAAATAAACATATAAAGATGTATTTTTTTTCTTTTTTAATTATATTTACAAAATGATTCTAGGATAGATCTGGGAAGACAATATGAATTGTTATAAAATAAACTAAGTAAAATATGATTATTTTATAAAACATGAATGAATAAAACTATAATCAGTGATTGATTAATAAAGATATTAATGTACTTGATATTTGATTGAAAGTATGAGAGGATATATAATATAATTGTAACAGAAGACAATGAAATGGTTGCACAAAATAATATGTAAATCAACCGGCACACTGTATGTATATCTATGGAAGATGGTTTATGTTTTTATATTATGTTTGTTTATGTTTGTTTTTAAATCAATTTTTTTAAAAAAAAATTTTTTAAAGAAAATCATTGGGCAAATCCATCTTCCTTTCAGCGTTTCATTTTCTTAAGCGCATCTAAAGTGCACTTTAACTTTCATTCAAATAAAAGTTTGAATTTATTGCTTTACTTTGCTTTTTTTCTTTAAAAGGTGACTGGGCAGCTGAGTGCTGATTTACTCTAACCTCCAGTTGGATTTTATCAGGTTTTTTTCTTCTAAGTTACATTGTCTTGAATAACTTCGGTTTTTCCATATGAAAACACAGCATACTTTTGGATAATGAAGTGCTTTTATTTGATTTACATCAATATTGGACTTTTATTGCAGGGTTTTTATTTTATTAATTTATAAAATACATGGACTTTAGTTTTTATTTTAACTTTGGATCAATAATATTTAGATAATCCATAACAAACTGCACTCAAATTCAAGTGACCCTGAGGGTAAAGATAAACTCCCAACTGGCCTCAAGAGCTCTCAAGGAGAGTGTTAACAACCAGATGACTGCACAGAAATACAGTTCTTTCATCCCCACCCCCTATTATCTGGTCAGAACCTATCCTTCCATTCCTCCCACTATCCAGTCTCAAATGTAGAAAGTTAACACCCACACCTCTCCTAGAAAAATGAAATATTTTGAGAAATATTAAAAAGGCAGAATCAAGGAGAACTTTGCCTATAGAGCCAGCGATGATCCCTACTTAACCCTTCTTAACTACATGGCTCCGTGGGAGTCTGACAACAGCCAATAGAATACATGTTCTTGCAGAACAGGAAGCTCAAGTTGTTCCATCCGGAAACAATAAACTACCACATACCTCAAAAAAGTACATCAAGAAAAATTGTGAAAAGAAAATCAAAGACATACAGACTTCAATATAAAGAGAAGTCCCCACTTCCTTTAGCTGTCGAATCAGCAGAGCATTCCACCCTGCCTGGATCAGCATCATAAAAGTATCAAAATGAAAAAAGAAACTAAATAAAATTCTCATAGATTATTCTAAAAATACTTTCTTTTCTATAGATGCAAGTGTGAATTTGAACTTATTAAAATAACCAAGATCTTTCTGCACTGCATTTTGATTACTTTTAACTTCAGCTGTAGAGTTCGATAATAGCAAATATTCATCTGAAATTAAAGGCTGGCACTACAGTAGCAACATTTTCAGAGCATTTTGACTGCTTCAAGTGGTAAAAATCATTGAATGCAGATTTCCAACAGCATTTTCAAGAAAAGTGTGATGCAAATATTTAGGAATTGCTCTTATCACTCAGGCTCTGCCTAAAAGATTTGGGAATGTTAAGCCCATGTCACACTGAACCAACGGATGCAAAGAGGATGTAAAACGGACAAAAAACCTTGCCATCCATTGGTTAATGCGATGTATCCATTCTGTACTCACTGCCTCCATTTTGCTTCCTCTCTATCCATCCAGCATCCGTTTATGGACGTTTCATCCGCCCCAAACATTTTGGGCTGCCTAAAACGTTTGCGCGGAAAATGTATCCAGTTCGTCCATTCTGCATCCGCTATGCATACGTTACGCATCCGTTAAGCATCCGCTATATCCGCTTGGCATCCACTGCGCATCAGCGCAACTCGCATCCGCTCGGACGCAGGGAGAAAGCGAAACGGACGCGGAATACATGCAGAACGGATGCAGAACGGATGCAGCACGGAAACAAAGCATTTAAAGCAGAAAAAACGTTCGCAGAGGGGATCTATCTCGGATATTAAGGATGTCTAGAGGATGCCTAGAGGATGCAAAGGGACACCTATACTGCCTATAAAAAGGGGGAGCAACTCGTCTGCATCTCACTTTCAGACCAGCAGCCCACCTGTGCAGACCTCTGCAACTTTCATCTGACTCTTGCTCTTCCACAGCATCCAGTCATGTCCATCGTGGATCGTACCACAGTCCTTTTGGCAGCCACCATCCTTCTGCAACAGTACGAAGCCATCTACAGGCTCTGTGAACTCTACTATGGGAAGAAAAAGAGGCGGCCAAGAAGCGTCTGGGTCCGAAAATGGATTGGGAAAACAGCAGAGTACAGACTGTACAACAAGCTGATGGTGGAGCTCAGGAATGAAGACACTCGGGTGTTCCAGAACTTCATGAGGATGCCTCCAGCCATGTTTGACAAAGTTGCGCAACACCTGACACCCAGGTTGACCAAGGCAAACACCAACTTCTGGCCCAGCCAGGAACCTGGGCTCAAAGTGGCACTGACTCTGCGCCACCTGGCCTCAGGGACCACCTACAAAAGCATGCAGTACGGCTGGAGGGTGCCACACAACACCATCAGCATTGTGGTCAGAGAAGTGGTGCAGGCCATCATCGAAGAATACAAGGAGGAGCTCCTCCAGTGCCCCTCCACTGAAGAAGGATGGAAGATAGTTGCAGAGCAGTGGTATCAGAGGTGGAACTTCCCACACACCATTGGAGCCATAGATGGCAAGCACATGGCCTGCAAAGTTCCAGCCAAGTCGGGGTCCACTTATTTCAACTACAAGGGCTTCTTCAGCATCATCCTCTTCGCCATGGTCGATGCTGACTACAAGTTCATGTACATCGATGCTTCAGGCTACGAATCATCTTCAGATGCCCAGGTATACAACGCCAGTCACCTTAAGGAGGGGCTGGAAGGCAATCTCATCGTGGGCTTCCCAGATCCAGACCCCCTGCCCAATGACACGCAAGATGTGCCCTACTTCATCGTAGGGGATGATGCCTTCTCCCTCACAACCTACCTCATGAAGCCCTACACTTCCAGACTCCTCACCCGTGAAGAGAGGATCTTCAACTACAGGATGTCCAGGGCAAGGCGGGTGGTGGAGAACGCCTTTGGCATCCTGGCCAACAGGTAACAGGTACTTCTTACCACCATGCAGCATTGCCCAGAGACCGTTAGGATAGTCGTGGAAGCTTGCTGCATCCTGCACAATCTCATGCGCACCCGCTACCCAGTCTTGCAGAACAGGCTTGTGGACCATGAACAAGGCAATGGGGACATGGAGCCTGGGGAATGGAGGCAAGGGCGAAACCTGATCAACACTCAGGATGTGCAAGACCACAACAGAGCCTCACAGGAAGGGAAGAAGCAGCGCAAGCTCCTGAAACACTGGTGCAACTCCCCAGCTGGAGCGGTGGAGTGGCAAGACAGGATGGTAGATGCTTAATGGATGCTTCCTTCAGCCTGTCTCATCACACGGATGAGATTGGGACATGTATGTTGGGTGGGCCTACAATAAACAGGGAATTTAATAAAGAGTTGTGTTTATGTTGACATGTGTGGATGATTGATTACATTATTATTGAAAATAAAGGGCCATAGGTGTGGCCCCTGGGAGGGTGGACCATACAGTTCCACTATGCTTGCACTGGAGGTTTATCTATCCCACAGCTATTACCCATCCCAAAGGTATCCCTGCTCATCCCCCAGGTATCCCTGCCCACCCCACTGCTATCTTAACCCATCCCACAAGCATGCAAAGGCTTAAGCCAATTCTAAAAGTTTCCACCAAGACTTTACAAAAAAAAAGAAGTGAAGCAAGTGTGTGAATCAAAGAAAAACTTTATTGAACAACAAGCTGTAAAAAAAAATGACCCAAGTCAAGTGTCCAAATAAAGTCCACAGGTAGCCAGCTAGCCGGTCTCTGGCACTCTTCTTGGTCACTCGGAGGTGTGCCCAGTCTCAGGGGTGAAGGGTCCAGGTGCTGTGGTGGTGGGTGGTGCTGGAGTGCCTGGCCTCGAGAGGACAGCAGGGGATGGTGTGTTTAGAAAGGTCTTGGACAGCTGGCTCATCCCCGTGATGCTGAGAGGTCCTTCCTTCATGCCATGGGGTGTCAGCCCCAGTACTGATGACAGATGTACTGAGGCCGGGCTTGGCTGTTGGGTGGAGGAAAGAGTAGTGTAGTGGGGCTGTCTGCTCTGCAGCTGGGTGAGGACTGGTGTGGGTGGCATCGCTGTCATCGGTGGCGTCATTGGTGTGGGTGGCATCGCTGTCGTTGGTGGCATCATTGGCGTGGGTGGCATTGGTGGCATCAGTGAAACAGGTGGCAACAGTGTCGCCCGATGACTCTGTGCCTGGACTGGGAAGGGCTGCTGCCTGTGCTGCTGAACCTCCTGGTAGCTGTAGCCCTGGTAGGTGAGGGGCTGTGGGAAGCCTTGGAATGGGAGGGACATCACCTGGGGTGGAGAAGCAGGCCTGCACTGGGTGGGAGCAGGTTCCTCTGGGTCTGGAGGGTTGTGAAGTAGCTTGGTGATTCGGTCCTTCACCTGCTGGTACTGTGGATCCACCATTTCCTTGAGGGTGTGGTTGACATAGGTGAGGAAGAGCTTGCGATTGGAGGAGGAGGAGTTGGTGTGGACCAGCTGAGAGAGGAGATCTATGCTGGTGCAGATGGTGTTCCTGATCTCCAGCAGGACATTGTGGCTCTGCCCCTCCAGCTGTCCGGCTCTCTGCCTTTCTGCAGAGGCGGAGCTGGGGGAGGTGGATGCGGCTAGGAGTGTGGTGGACTCGATGTCTCCTTTCTCCCACCGCACCAGGGAGTCCTCTACGCACTCCACCACGCTTACCACACCTGTCCGCAGGTTCTCCGCCGTGGCACGCTCCACAGAAACCTGCCTGGAGACAAGGACTGACTCTCGGCCGGAAGAGGACTGGGTGGCAGCAGGTTTCCGGAGAGAGAGGATCGTGAGAGGGGCTGCTGGTGCTCCTCGGTGGCAGACCTCACCCTCCAGGAAGCTAAACCTGGCCATGATGTAGGTCTCTCTGTCTGTCAGCTTCACAGTGGCCTGGCCAGATTTCTTCAGGTGCAGCTTCCCGTACCAGGTGTGCATGTGCTTCCACCAGCTGAGAAGCACCTCCGAAGTGTAACCCATTCTCTCCGCCCTCTCTCTCCAAGCAGCCTGCTTCCGCTTGGTGTCCCTGTAGAGCCGGTGTCCCTTCCGCCACAGATAGTCATTCTCTCTCAGCCACTCCAGCACCTCATCCTCATGCGTCTCCACAGTGGAGTATTGCCTCCTCTCCCGTTGTCGCATATGCCTCTTCTTCCCTTTGGCAGGACCAGATGGGCCTTCATCAGAGGGGCTCCCAGGTAGTAGGGGCTGATCTTCCACACCACCACCAGCAGCAGCAGCACCAGCAGAATCATCACCATCATCATCATCATCCTCACCAGCAGGATCATAATCAGCATCATCATCCTCACCAGCAGGATCATAATCAGCATCATCAGCATCAGCAGCAGCAGGAACAGCAGGACCAGGATCAGCAGCAGTAGAGTAAGCACCAGCAGGGCCAGCAAGTCCAGGAGCATGAGCAGGACCAGGAGCATGAGCAGGACCAGGAGCACGAGCAGGACGAGCAGGACGAGCAGGACGAGCAAGACCAGGAGCACGAGCAGGACAAGCAAGTCCAGGAGCATGAGAGGTCGAGCAGGACCAGCAGGACCAGGAGCAGCTTCAACAGAGTAAGCAACAGCAGAAGCCCCAGCACCAGCAGAAGCACCACCGCCAGGAGCAGCTTCAGCAGAAGCCCCAGCACCAGCAGAGTCAGGGGCAGGTGGCAGGAGGTTGGCCCTGTCCCTCTTGCCAGGGATAGCGGCAGGTTGCTGAGGCTTTCGCTTCCTCCCCATGGTTGTGGGGTTGCTGGCTGGCAGGGAGGCTGGCAGGCACCAAGGCTGGCAGGAAGGCTGGCAAGAAGCCTGGCAGGAAGGCTGGCAGAAAGCCTGGCAGGAAGGCAGGCAGGCAGGCACCAAGGCTGGCTGGAAGGCAGGCTGGCAGGGCAGGCAAGGAACTCGAAGTGTCCAGCAGCAGGTCTTTCCTCGGAATGCTGGCCACGTGCGAGCTGCTTCCCTTTATATCCGGGGGGTTTACGTAATACTTCCCTCCCACATGCGCAATTAACGCTCGGCATCCGTTCCGCTTCCACTGTGCATCCGCTAGGCTTCCACTGTGCATCCGCTTCATCCGTTCGGCATCCGTTCTGCATCCGCTGTATCCATTCCGCGTCCGCTTCGCTGAGGCCCCCCGGAAGCCCTGCGGTTGCGCCATCCACTCCCATCCGCTTCCATCTGCTGGGCTTCCGTTCCGCATCCACTTTCCATCCGCCCTGCATCCTCCCCGCGTCCGTGTTATCCTCTCCGGTTATGCAAATTTTTGTCCCTTTTGAGAGCAGATAACAACAGATGGAACATTTTGCTCGTCCGTTGTGTCCGTTTTGCATCCATTGGCCAGTTTGACATGAGCTTTATTTCCTTTTGTACCATGAAAACAACAACAACTGCATAACTGTGCAGTTAATCTTTTTGCCTCTTTCTACCCAACTTCTCATTGGACTAGGATTCTGGAAGCCATAAAGTGGGTAAGAGCAGAAGGGCTGAGAAAATATTTGCACACCCCTCATATCCTGGTTCTAAACTATTTCAACTCATCCTCTTGAAACAATGGCACAGGGCATTATATGCACAATTAGACACAGAATCAGTTCTTTTTTCTTATGCCATCACTCTGTTGAACACCTAAATCTAACGTTTTAGCTGTCTAATGTCTATGCATATATAATCCATGTAGCATGGCTGTACTCTTATTTTTTTCTTATTATTATCTTTTTTACTCTCCATCTTATTTATATTGTTGTTGTTGTTATTGTTATTTTCTTCATCAACATCATCATTGCTCTGTTGCTTTGTATGTACATACTGAAAGTTTCTGCACTGGAGACAAATTCCTTGTGTGTCTAGTTACATTGGACAAATAAAGTATTCAATTAAATTCAATACTCCTTACAGGAGCCTCACTCCAAACTTTTGAGGCTACAGGGTATTAAAGTTAAGTTCCTCTACATTAAACAAAGTGACACCATTATTTCAGGCAGATATTGGGGTGGCCATGAATGACAATAAATTATAATTCTTTTAAAAGTTTTTTCTATACTGCCAATAGAATAAGGAGGAATTGTGTTTTTTGCTTCAAATGTCTTGAATAGTGAGTATCATGCATAATGAGAAAATTCATTTGTTGCAGCAAAATTTGACAGCGAAATATCTTGAGCATCTCCTGAGAATGTTGACATAAACCAATACAAACACAGGCACAACAGTCCAAATTATTATACTTATTGATATATCTGGGTCAAAAAAAAGTGTGCCTTTCCCACTGTGGTGATATACTTTATATTTTTCTTAAATTATGGTATATTCTATTTCAATATGAATTAGCATAAATTAGTATGTACAAACTGCAGACATATCTGAGTTCTCTGGTTCTTTTTGAGCCACTTCTATCTTTTTGCAAATGCCTATGCAACTATCCTAGTATTAGATGCCTCTGTATCTAACTGATATCACAGAAAGAAAAAGAGAAGATGAAGCAGTTGAGTCTTCAGCAGTCAGATTCTTGGAAAATCCGCTGGCCACTGTCAGAAATTTAATCTATGACCTCATGTTATATTCCTTACATTCATATGACAGCCAGTAGCATAGTGATTAACAAAACCAAGAAACCCAGATTGAAATCCCAGTATATTACAAAACTCACAGAGGATTATTGTTATGAAAATATAATTTGTTGAGATCTTCAAGTACAATCACCTTCAGCTGCTACAGAATGGGTAGGATATAAATGCAATTAGTCAATCAGTCATACAACAATCAATAGAAGTCCCATTAATTTCATTGTAAAATGAAAAGATAAAGGACTTGAAGTGATAGATTACAATAGCCACAAAGCCACATATGTAGTTAGAAATTTTTAAATATATTTTATCAATCAATAATTTGGAATTCTTAAAAAAGAAAAAATAGGATCCAAAACAATATGTACACATAAGATCAGTGTTGTTGAAGAACCTGCATGGAATACAGGAGAATTCAAAAAGGATCAAAAAGAGCTATCACAGCTTATTTAATATATAACAATGCAACACCCAGCTGCATAATGCTAACTATAGCACAGGGTGTTAATAATTATTCTCCAAGCTGTTCAGTCTTCCAGGATCTGCAAAACTCAAGTACAAAATGCAGCAGTTTTGATGGGCATAAAATGCTATGCTGTAATTAATAAATGTAGCTGAGAGAAAGTTGATAAAGTAGCATTATTGGTAACGATGCTTCTAGTAATCATACCTGTTAAGCATTGGATTTTCAGAATTAAAAAAAACACTATGCCTGCCTTTTGATATAAAACATGAATCCACAGAGGGGAAGAGATTGTCCCATTATTTTAATGATCCATTCTAAATCAAGTTTCTTCAATCCAGGCATAAAGAACTACAATTCCTATCTTCATCATTTAAGGAACTTTCAATGACAAGACCTCACAAACTTTCCCCAGATATTTGACTTCCCCAGATATAGGCTCATACCTGGCTTAAGGCTCTCTTAGACACAGCACATTATTATATACTAGTGTAGGATGTTAGCACCCACTCCTCTCATAGGAAAATGAAATATTTTAGGATGTACTAAAAAGGCAGAATATTTTGCCTAAAAGTGTAGAAATTCAGAGAGACAGGAACTGAGCCCCCCCCACCTTTGTTAATGGGCCGTTAAGGCCTGGGTCAATCTATTTTACATAACAAAGATCTACTCCAGATAAAGCCATAATAGGAATTGTCCAAACCCCTTTCATTACATCATCATTCAGCAAGGCTCAACCAAGCCTGAGACTCAGGACAGCCTACAGAGTTGCCCCTTAATGGGTCCATGGGAGTCTGACAACCAATCAGAATACAAGCTCAAATTCAAATCCCAACAGAGGACAGAAAACCAAGGGACTCTCAGCATTTCTTCCCTTTTCACCCTGGAGCTCTAAGGCATGTGGGCGGGTTCTTCAATAAACCTTATTTCCAAGTCACTACCATGAATCCAGTGTCTTTTTTCCACTTGGAACTGAGCCCAGAAGAGTGACTGAATTTAAGCCCCTGTCACACAGCACCAATGGATGGAAAGAGAATGTAAAATGGAGAGAAACACTTGCCATCCATTGGTTAACGCGATGCATCCATTCTGTACTCACTGCGTCCGTTTTTCATACTCTCTATCCGTCCAGCATCCGTCTACTGACATTTCATCAGCTGAAAACGTTTTGAGATGCACTAAACTTTTTGAGCGGAAAATGTATCCAACGGGTCCGTTAGACATCCGCTACGCATACTGGGAACATCCGTTACACGTCCATCATCCTCTGTTATGCATCCGCTATATCCGCTAGGCATCTGCTGCGCATCCATGCAACTCGCATCCGCTCCAGAGGAAAACGGACACAGGGAGGAAGTGAAACAGACGCAGAACGGACACGCAGTGTTAGTAGCACAGACGGAGAAAGGATGAAAGTGGATGCAGCTCGCATACAAAGCATTAAAATGGAAAAAACGTTCATATAGGGGACGTAACTCGGATATTTAGGATGTCTGCAGGATGCCTGGAGGATGCAAAAGGACACCTAGCGGAAAATCTATATTTCCTATAAAAAGGGGGAGGAGATCATCTGGATCTCACTTACAGTCCAGCAGCCCTGCGGTGCAGACCTCTTCAGCCTTCATCTTGCTCTTGCTCTTCCACAGCATCCAGTCATCTCTACCATGGATCATCACACACTCCTTTTGGTAGCCACCATCGTTCTACAACAATGCGAAGCCATCTACCGGCTCTTTCACCTGTTCTATGAGAAGAAAAGGAGGCGGCCAAGAAGTGTGTGGGTCCGAAGATGGATCGTGAGAAGAGCAGAGTACGGACTGTATAACAAGCTGATGGTGGAGCTGAGGAATGAAGAACATCGTGCATTCCAGAATTTCATGAGGATGCCACCAACCATGTTTGACGAAGTTGTGGAACGGCTGAGACCCAGGTTGACCAAGGCAAACACCAACTTCCGGCCCAGCCTAGACCCTGGCCACAGGGACCACCTACAGGAGCATCCAGTATGGCTGGAGGGTGCCACACAACACCAGCAGCATTGTGGTCAGAGAAGTGGTGCAGGCCATCATCGAAGAATACCTGGAAGAGCTCCTCCAGTGCCCCTCCACTGAAGAAGGCTGGAAGACAGTTGCAGAGCAGTGGTATCAGAAGTGGAAATTCCCCCACACCGTTGGAACCATAGATGGCAAGCACGTGGCCTGCAAAGCTCCAGCCAACTCAGGGTCCACTTATCACAATTACAAGGTTGTGTAGTTGAAGTAGTTTCTTCAACATCATCCTCTTCGCCATGGTCGATGCTGACTACAAGTTCATGTACATCGATGCTTCAGGCATCTTCAGATGCCCAGGTATACAACGCCAGTGACCTCAAGGAGGGGCTGGAATGCAACCTCATCATGGGCTTCCCAGATCCAGATCCCCTGCCCAATGACACACAAGATGTGCCCTACTTCATCGTGGGGGATGATGCCTTCTCCCTCACAACCTACCTCATGAAGCCCGAAACTTCCAGATGCCTCACCCGTGAAGAGAGGATCTTCAACTACAGGCTGTCCAGGGCAAGGCGGGTGGTGGAGAACACTTTTGGCATCCTGGCCAACAGGTTCCAGGTACTTCTCACCACCATGCAGCATCGCCCACAGACCGTAAGGAACATCGTGGAAGCTTGCTGCATCCTGCACAATCTCATGTGCACCCGCTACCCAGTGTTGCAGAACAGGCTCGTGGACCTCCAACAAGGCAATGGGGACATGGAGCCTGGGGAATGGAGGCAAGGGCAAAACCTGATAGACACTGTGGATGTGCAAGGCCCCAACAGAGCTTCACGTGAAGGGAAGAAGCAGCGCAACCTCCTGAAACACTGGTGCAACTCCCCAGCTGGAGCAGTGGAGTGGCAAGACAGGATGGTAGATGCTTAATGGATGCTTCCTTCAGCCTGTCTCATCACATGGATGAGATTGTGCCGTGTATGTTGAATGGCCCTACAATCAACAGGGCATTTAATAAAGAGTTGTGTTTATGTTGAAATGTGTGGATCAATGATTACATTGTTATTGATAATAAAGGGCCATAGGTGTGGCAGCTGGGAGGGTGGCCCCTACAGTCCCACTATGCTTGCACTGGATGTTTATCGATCCCACAGCTATTACCCATCCCACAGGTATCCCTGCCCATTCTACTGCTATCTTAACCCATCCCACAGCTATTACCCATCCCACAGGTATCCCTGCCCATCCCACAGCTATTACCCATCCCACAGGTATCCCTGCCCATCCCACAGCTATCCTTACCCATCCCACAAGCATGCAAAGGCTTAAGCCATTTCTAAAAGTTTCCACCAAGACTTTATTGACTAAAAGAACTGAAGCAAGTGTGTAAAGCAAAGATAATCTTTATTAATAACAAACTGTAAAAGAAAATGACCCTAGTGTCCCAAGCAAAGATAAAGTCAACCGGTAGCAACCCCGTCTCTGGCATCTTCTCAGTCACTCTGAGGCGTGCCCATAGTCTCAGGGGTGAAGGGTCCAGGTGCTGTGGAGGTGGCTGCTGCTGGAGAGCTGAGGTGCCATTGGGGTGCCTGGCCCTGAGAGGACAACAGGGGATGGTGTGTGGAGGAAGCTCTCAGAGAGCTGGCTCAGTCCTGTGATGTTGAGAGCCCCTTCCTCCAGGACATGGGGTGTCAGTCCCAAGATCGATGAGAGATGTTCTGAAGCCAGGCTTGGCTGTGGGGTGGAGGAAGGAGGAGTGTAATGGGGATGTCTGGTCTGCAGGAAAGCGAGGTGAGGCGTGGGTGGCATCTGTGGCATGGGTGGCATCTGTGGCATGGGTGGCATCCGTGGCATGGGTGGCATCTGTGGCATCAGTGGCATCGGTGGCATTGGTGGCATCGGTGGCATTGGTGGCATCAGTGGCATCGGTGGCACCAGTGGCACCTGTGGCGTACGATGAACCTGTGCCTGGACTGGGAAGGGCTGCCTGTGCTGCTGGAACTCCTGGTAGCCGTAGCCTTGGTAGGTGAGGGCCTGTGGAAAACCTTGGAAGGGCTGTGACATCACCTGGGGTGGAGGAGCAGACCTGGAATAGGTCTGAGCAGGTTCATCTGGGCCTGGAAGGTTGTGAAGAAGACCGGTGATCCTGTCCTTGATCACCTGGCACTGTGATTCGGACATGTCCAGGAGGGTCTGGTTGAGGTAGGTGAGGAAGAGCTTGCAGTTTAAGGATGGTATGTCAGTGTGTACCAGCTGAGAGAGGAGATCTACGCTGCTTTTGATGGTGTCCCTGATTTCCACAGGACAGTGTGGCTCTGCCCCTCCGGTCTGCCTCTCTGCCTGCTTTCTGTGGAGGTGGAGCTGGGGGTGGATGTGGGTTGGTCTCTGGTGGCAGTGCCCTCTCCTTACTCCCACTGCATCAGGGGGTCCTCTACGCGCTCTGCCACGGGGAGTGCAGCTGTCGGGGGGGGTTTCCATCATGGGGTGCTCCACAGATACCTGCCTGGACACAGGAGCTGACTCTTGGCCAGAAGAGAACTGGCTCTCTGTGGGCTGCCTGAGAGAGAGGGTTGTTAGAGGGGCTGCTCCTTGGTGGCGGATCTCACCCTCCAAGAATTTGCACTTGGCCATCACGTAGGTCTCCCAGTCCGTCAGCTTGACCATGGCCTTCTTCTTGAGGTGCAGCTTCCTGTACCAGGTGTGCATGTGCTTCCACCACCCGAGGAGGACCTCCAAAGTGAAGCCCAGGCTCTCTGTCTTCTCTCTCCAAGCAGCGTGCTTCCTTTTGGTGTCTCGATAGAGCCTGTGTTCCTTCCGCCATAGATACTCGTTCTCCCTCAGCCATTCCAGCACCTCATCCTCATGTTCCTCTTCGATGGAGTATGCCTCCTCTCCCATTCATACGTATGCCTCTTCCTCCCTCTGGCAGGGCCATCTGGGCCCTCATCAAAGGGCCTTCGAGGTTCTAGGGGCTCCTCCACCACACCACCAACAGCAGCAGCAACAACAACAACAGTAGCAGCAAAAGTAGGACCAGCAGCACCAGCAGCACCAGGATCAGGAGCAGCAGAGTAAGCACCAGCAGGACCAGCAGCACCAGCAGCACCAGGATCAGCAGCAGCAGAGTAAGCACCAGCAGGACCAGCATGACCAGGAGCACCAGCAGCACCAGCAGCACCTGCAGGACCAGGAGCACCAGCAGCACTAGCAGGACCAGCAGGACCAGGAGCACCAGGAGCACCAGCAGGAGCAGAGCAGCGCCAGCAGAGTAAGCACCAGCAGAAGCACCAGCAGGACCAGGAGCAGCACCAGCAGAGTAAGCACCAGCAGAAGCACCAGCACAAGGAGCAGCACCAGCAGAGTAAGCACCAGCAGAAGCCCCAGCACCAGGAGCAGCGCCAGCAGAGTAAGCACCAGGAGCAGCACCAGCAGAGTAATCCCCAGCAGAAGCCCCAGCACCAGGAGCAGTGCCAGCAGAAGCCCCAGCACCAGAAGAGTCAGCCGGAGCAGCAGAAGCCCCAGCAAAAGCAGAGTCAGGGCCGGGGGTGGATTGGTGGCCCTGTCCTTCTTGCCCGGGCTGGCAGCAGATGGCACAGGCTTCCTCCTCTTCCCCATGGTTGTTGGCTGGCTGGAGCTGTGTCTGGCAGCAGGTCTTTCCTCTGAATGGTGACCTGCTTGAGAGCTGCTTCCCTTTATATCCACGGAGCTGATGCAATGCATCCTTCCCGCATGCGCAATGAACGCTTTGCATCTGCTAGGCATCCGCTAAGCATCCGCTAGGCTTCCACTCTGCCGTGATGCATCCGCTTCATCCGCTAGGCATCCACTCTGCATCCGTTCCTTCCATTGCGCGTCCACTTCGCTGTGCTCCCCCGGAAGCCTTGCAGATGTGCCATCCACTTCCATCCGCTTCCATCTGCTAGGCTTCAGTGGAGCATCCGCTTAACATCCTGGCTACATCCTCCCCCCATCCATTCCTTTCCGTTGTTGTCCGCTCTGCTTATGCAAATTTGGGGCACTTTTGAGAGCGGATAACAACGGATGGAAAATTTTCTCGTCCGCTGTGTCCTTTTTACATACGTTTTGAATCCATCAGCCTATGTGACAGGCCCTTTAAATTATTTTATTACCAGTTCTGTGGGCGTGACTTGGTGGGTGTGGCAGGGGAAGGATACTGTAAAATCTCCAGTCAGAGGTGGTATTTGCCAGTTCTCCAAACTACTCAAAATTTCTGCTTCTGGTTCTCCAGAACTGGTCAGAACCTCCTAAACACCACCTCTGCTGTGGAGCAACATTACCAAGTTGCTCCTAGCCTGCCAACTGTTTTGGAATTCAAGATTCCATGGAACTCAAGGTTCTTTGAAAAAAAAGTTTCATAACATAAGATGTATAAATTCCATCTTTCCACTGAATCTGCAAAAATAAACTGGAAACAGAACTTCCATGTTACACATTCAGTGATTTGTTGTATTGAATCAGAAACTGTGATGAGTATTAATTCTAGATTATAGGAACATTCGTCTGAAATTAAATCAGTAAGACAAGAAATGTAAATTGAAAATGACAGAAAAGGATCAAAGAGAGCTATCATAGCTTTACAAATATATATATATATATAGCTGTAAGTCCCTGCGAAAACTTAAACACACACAGACACACACACACACACACACACGTGTGTGTGTGTGTGTGTGTGTGTGTTTTAAAGTTTTCGCGGGTACTTACATGTCTGCTGTTCAGCTTCCTTCGTGTATTATCCCATGTCATTGTAGTGCTTTTAAAGTTGTAGCAACGTTTCAGCAGAATCTCATCTGCCATCATCAGGCTTCTGTATGGAGTTTATATGTGGGTCAGGCTATTACAGGTGTTGGTTTTAAATTTGAGGCTAACCTATTGCTGTGCCAGGATGTTTTTTTTCTACATCCTGATTGGTTGGGAACCTTGGTCTGTGTTTATTGGACTTGGAGTTTGTTTGATTGGTGTTTCTGGTTTCTTCTGACTGTTTTGTGGCTTTGATTGGCTGGCAACACTGTGTTTCTGTATTGGAGGCTTTCAGTGCAGCTTGGCTTCACGTGAAATGACGGCTATTATCTATTAGGAAGCTAGGTTTCATCTGGGTGCCTGGTTGGGATGTGTTTGAGCTGGAGGTATCAGAGGGAGTCTGTTTATGCCCAGGTGTTTGTCTTGCTTTTGGTGTGGAGATCTTTCTATTTGAGAATGCTGGCTTCCAAATGATTCTGGTGGAATCATCTCTTCTATTCATGCTTTCAGGTCTTTTTTCAATCTCTATGGCTTCTCTAGTGATTCTGTTGCTGGGGTTTTCTATAGTGGCCAGGGTTTTGGTGCCATTGAAGTTGATGCTGTGACCTGTGGCTTTCATGTGTTGGACTAGTGAGGAGGTGTGTTCCAGTTTTTTACTGCATTTTTGTGTTCATCCAGGTGGGTACTTATTCTTCTATTGGTCTGTCCAATGTATGTGGCCAGGCATGATGCACAGGGAACTTCATATATGCCTTGGTTTTCCAGGTCAATTTTATCTTTGGGGTTTCTTTGGATGGTTGCTATTTTTTTGTCTGTTTTGAAGGCAGTCTTGATGTGATGCCTGTGTAGTATCTTACTGATTTTGTCTATAGTAGCTCTTATGTAGGGCAGGACAGCTGTTCCATAGGTCTGTTGATCTTCTAGGTCTCTATTATGTCTTAGTGTGTTTTTGTGGATCAAGCTGGTGATTTTGTTTTTGTGGAAGTTGTTAACTGTCAGTACTTTAGTCAGGGTGCATAGTTCAGTCTTTATATGTGTCTTGTCTGCCAGGCATTTGGTTCTGGTGATTAGTGTTTTGCTCACGGAATTTATCTGTGCTGGGTGGTGGTGGGATTGGGCATTGAGGTAGTGTCTGGTGTGTGTTTTCTTCTGGTATACGGTGTGTCCTAGTGTGCCATCTGTTTTTTTGTAGATTAGTACAACTAGGAATGGTAGTTGTTTGTTTATTTCTGTTTCCATAGTGAACTTGATTTTGGGGTGTGTGCTGTTTAGGTGTGTTAGGAAATTGTTAAGGTTTTCTTTTCCATGGGGCCAAATCACAAATGTGTCATCGATGTATCTTAGCCATAGTTTGGGTTTGTGGATGGCATTAGCCAGGGCTCTGGATTCGAATTCTTCCATGAACAGGTTTGCAATGACGGGTGACAGTAGTGATCCCATAGGGGCTCCTTCAATTTGCTTGTATCTTTGTCCTTTGTATATGAAATATGTGTTGGTTAAGCAGTGTTCTGTTAGTTCCCTGAGGTGTTTAGCTGGTTGGTATTTATTTTTGATGATTTCAAGAGTTTCTTTTATCGGGACTTGAGTGAATAGTGAAACCACGTCGAAACTTACAAGCAGATCTTCTTGTTCCACGTGTAGTTCTTTGATCATTTCTAAGAAGTGGTATGAGTTTTGTACATATGAAGCTGCAGTTTCAGCATGGGGCTGTAGTTGTTTTGCTAAGTGTTTAGTTAGGTTTTGTAATGGTGCTCCTTTGGCGCTGACTATGGGTCTGAGAGGTATGCCTTCCTTGTATATTTTTGGGAGGCCATATAATTTGGGGCATCTAGAATATTTTTCTCTTGGGATGATCGTCTGTTTGGTTTCTTTGCTTATGTGGCTGGTTATAATTTTCTTCTTGGTTAATTTTTCCAGATTTGTGGTTGGGTTTGTGTTTATAGGTTTGTATGTGGAGTCTTGGAGTAGGTCTGTCAATTTTGTTTCGTAGTCTTTTCTGTTCATTGCTACTGTGGCATTCCCTTTATCTGCTGGAGTGTTATTATGCTTTTATCATTTTTCAGGGTTTGTAGTGCTTTGAATTCATCTTTGTGCAAGTTGTTTTTGGGTGGTTTGCTTGTGCATAAGATGTTTATAACCTGGTGTCTTATTCTGTCAGCTTCATCTGTATTTAATTTGGTTAGGCTGGATTCTACTGCACATATAATGGATTCTGTGGGGATTTTTTTTGGGTGCTATAGCATAATTGAATCCTTAGTGAGAGAACTCACCAAAACAGAAACAGATGTCCTAACCAAAGTCTTGATGTGATGTGAAGTTAATGTTATGACCTGTGGCTTTCATGTGTTGGACTAGTGAGGAGGTGTGTTCCAGCTTTTTTACTGATTTTTTGTGTTCATCCACTTATTCTTCTATTGGTCTGCCCAATGTCTTTCTACAGTTTATCCAGGTTGCTTTGGTGGATATAATGATTCTCTGATCCAAGTTGCTAAGAATGGGAATTTGACTGGCTGATTGGTTTTCTTCTTAATTCACAGATTATTTCAAGGTCTTGGAAAACTAGAAGCCATAATTTCTGGGTTATATGTCCAGGTTCTTCCATGGTCTGGGATCCTATTAAGACTTTATCATAGATGCCTTGTAGTTGAAATATCTCTCAAAGCCATAAATTACTTGTCTTAATGAATAAAGAAATCTAAATGCTATCACTATTTTTATTATGCCCTTTTCACCAATATCCTTAATTAATTTAAATATCTATTTTTATGTCTCACCAGTACCAACAAAGTAAAAAGTCCAAATATCAAATTGAAAACACAAATAAGCAAGCAAGTCCAGGGATTACCGGGTTAAATTACTTGAGCTGATAATGTTCTTGGCAGTCTCACGCAAGCTATCTGCCAAGTTTGATAAGAAAGCAGGAACATAAATCAAAAGCTGTCGACACACACAGAATCCAGCAAAGCCTCTCTCACTAGTTAACATGTTGTCCCGAACAGGAACCCAGAGCTAACACACCCATTTTTATTCCCTGTGGGGCATGTCAGTCTCTCATCTCAGTCTTTTCTTTTTGTCCTTTCTTTTTGTGTTGCTTCTCACGCTTTTGCCTGCGTCTTTGCCTCACATCAAACCAACATTCCTCAGCTTTATCTTCAGTTAGAAGATAAATCAGCTCTCCTGATTATCTGCCGACACCTGAGGTACAATCAGGGAGGAAGATCCTGCCAAGAAAGAAAGTCCTGGGGAGGAAGGTAATTCCAAATCCCCTAACAAAGCAGGCTCAAACCTCAGAGCCAAATCCTCCTCTTCCTCACTGACAAAGTCCTCGACCTCTGATAAAGCAGGCTCAAACCTCTGAGTCACAACATCTATTTATCCAATTTTATTTAGATTTCATGATTATGTCTTTACTTTTTTACTTTAATTATCAGAGAGAAAGGAGGAATTTGAAGAAAACTTTTTCCTTTGTGCTTGTGAAGTAGTTTTCATAACCCCTAAAAGCTTTTTTAAAGACTAACCTGGGGTTTTAAATTATTAACCATCTAGGGTAAATTATTTAATTATTTACCATCTGTGGAGATAGATAGAGATAGACTTGTGGGACCAGGATGGTAAAAAAAATCAAGCTCAGACCATGTGACTGAAGACCAATCTCTTTTCAAACAAACAAAAAGGGAATTATGTACATATGTTTAGAATGGACACTTTTGCATTCTGTTTATAAATTCCACATTTACTTGCATAAGGCTTTCTATAATTGTATTCAAAGATTTTAATATTCAACCATTTTCATGGTCTTCCAGCAAGGATTCAAGTTCTTCCCAGTCCTGCAATTATTACTTGTTACTTATAGTGGGGTTTACTGTTTTAAGTTGACACTAATTTCATCCAGTTGGTAGCTTGCCTATTTGCTTGAGAGGAGAGTTACTAGAATAAATTTGTATGCATATGGATGAGTGGGTATACCTTTGGGCTCAATCTTTATTCTTCCTTGTTTTAGGCTTTGAAAATAGCAAAAAAAATGTTATATTGGTTTGTCTTCATACAACTTGCCAAAAGGTGTGTTAAGAAATTTCCTGGGTTCTTCCATATGTGTGAGCTACAAAGAGGTGCTAAATTGCTAAAGGAAAATAAAATGGAAAATAAAAGGGCTAAAAAGTCCTCTATGCATCTGATTGAGGCAGCTTGTAAGAGCAATGTGGCTAGTTATGCTGGGAGAAAAATTCCATCCCTTCTATGCATAGAAGATTTCTCTAGGAAGAATACATAAAGGAAAAAGATGCAATCAGAAAATCCAGCCTCCGGTTATAAGTGAGCAGAGTCCAATCAGATACTGTTGGAAGGAACTTTTATACTTTGAAAAAGAATGGTGTGGAAAAGAAATAAAGAATTGCTTGGACAAGTTGTCATTTTCCATAGGATTTTACAACTTGAATTTTACATTACCTCTTTCAATGTAACTAGTTATTGAAGACAGCATGCAAGTAAACATTGTGTATTCCCTTGCAATAGACTTTGTCTTATTTGAGCCTTCTTTCTTTCTATCCCCTCCTGTATCAGTTAACCTGCTGAAACTGTCTGAATGGCATTCAATTATTCAAGCAAAATTAATGGCTACAAGAGTAACCAATTATGGCTTGATTGCTATTCTTTTGGCATTCTAATGCATTGCATTTATGCCACTCATTCCTTTTAACTCAGAGGATGTGTGTCATTCAGGCATGGGCAATTTGGTGATATTTTTCACATCCTAAATCCTTTAAGGCTAGGTCACACTGGCTGACGGATGCAAAACGTATGCAAAAAGGACACAGCGGACGAGCAAAATTTGGGGGGTGGCTCCATCCGTTGTTATCCGCTCTCAAAAGTGCCCCAAATTTGCATAAACAGAACGGAAAACAATGGAAAGGAACGGACGTGGGTAGTACATAGCGAGGATGGTAAGCAGATGTTCGTAGGAAGCCTAGCGGATGGAAGCGGATGGAAGCAGACGACATATCCGCAGGGCTTCCGGGGGAGAATAGCAAAGCAGACGCGAAATGGAAGGAGGGATGCATAGCGGATGACACGGATGCATCACGGATGCCTATAGGATGCATAGCGGATGCGTAGAGGATGCGTAGTGGATACAAAGCGGTCACTGCGCATGCGGGGAGGATGAATTGCATCAGCTCCGCGGATATAAAAGGATGCAGCTCGCAAGCAGTCACCATTCAGAGGAAAGACCTGCTGCCAGAGACATCTTGAAAGAACACCATGGTTCATCAGTCAGGGAAGAAGAGAAAGCCTGTGCCTACTCCTGCCAGCCCTGGCAAGAAGGACAGAACCACCATCCCACCCCCTGGCTCTGACTCTGAAGCTGCTGGTGCTTCTGCTGCTGTTGCTGCTGCTGGTAGTGGTGCTGCTGGTGGTGCTGTTGGTGGTGCTGTTGGTGGTGCTGGTGCTGCTGGTGCTGGTGGTGCTTCTCCTGCTGCTGCTGCTGCTGCTGCTGCTGCTGTGGTGGACCAGCCCCAAGGCCCTCAAAGCCCTGCTGCTGAAGATCCTGAAGCCCCTGCCAGAGGGAGGAAGAGGCAAGGCAAGGAGAAGGGAGAGAGGAAACAGTACTCCATTTCCGAGGACCATGAGGAGGAGGTGCTGGAATGACTGAGGGAGAATGAGTACTTGTGGAGAAAGGGCCACAGGCTCTATCGCAACACCAAGAGAAAGCAGGCAGCATGGAGAGACAAGGCAGAGAGCCTGGGCTACACTTCAGATGTACTCCTGGGATGGTGGAAGCACATGCACACCTGGTATGGCAAGCTGCACCTGAAGAAATCTGGCCAGGCCGCTGTCAAGCTCACTGACCGGGAGATGTATGGCCAAGTGCAGGTTCCTGGAGGGTGAGGTCCGCCACCGAGGAGCAGCCCCTCTGTCAACCCTTTCCCTCAGACAGACCACAAACAGCCACTCCTCTTCCAGCCAGGAGACAGCTACCGTGTCCAGGCAGGTGTCTTTGGAGGGCCCCACGGCAGAGACCCCCCCGACAGCTGCACTCCCCATGCCAGAGGACATGGAGGATCCCCTGTCTCAAATGGAGCAAGAAGAAGCAGCAGCCAGAAACCAACCCACACCCACACCCAGCTCCACTTCCACAGAAAGCAGGCAGAGAGGCAGACTGGAGGACCAGAGCCACACTGTCCTCTTGGAGATCAGGGACACAATCAAGACCAGCACAGATCTCTCTCAGCTGGTCCACAGCGATATACCATCCTTGAACCACAAGCCCTTCATCATGTACGTGAGCCAGACCCTCATGGACCTGCCTGAGGCCCAGTACCAGGTGAAGGAGAAGATCACAGCACTGCTGCACCACCCTCCAAGCCCAACTGAACCTGCTCCGACCCACTCCAGGACTGTTCCTCCACCCCAGGCAAGGGAGAGAGGGAAAGGAAGAAGGGGGGAGGAGAGAGAAAGGGAATGATATTAACAGATATACAGACTGGAACTGCCCTTACTCTTTTTGTGTCTTCCTTCCAACAGGTTGGAGTAGTAGTGACTGCATTACAATTTAAAAATGAATATGAACCATCATATCAATTTTCTATCAAATTACACAGTTGTGTTAGCAGAACTACACATACACACACAGTGCCAGAATTACAGATTACAGATTAACCAAATTGGAAGTGACCTTGTAGGTCATCTAGTCCAATCCTCCGCCCAAGCAGAAGACCCTACACCATTTCTGACAGATGGAGTCCAATGTCTTCTTGAAAGTCTCCAGTGATGATGCTCCCACAATTTCCAAGGGCAAGCTGTTCCATTGGTTGATTGTTCTCACTGCCAAAAAATTTCTCCTTATTTCCAGGTTAAATCTCTCCTTGTTCAGTTTTCATCCATTATTTCTTGGCTGGCCTACAGGTGCTTTAGAAAATAGTTTGACCCCTTCATCTCTGTGATAAGCCCCTCAAATATTGGAAGACTACTATCATGTCTCCCCCATCCTTCTCTTCACTAGATTAATCAAGCCCAGTAACCATTCTTCAAATGTTTTAGTCTCCAGTCCCCTAATCATCCTGGTTGCTCTTCTCTGCACTTTTTCTGGAGTCTCAACATCTTTTTTATAATGTGGTGACCAAAACTGGATGCAGTACTCTAGGTGTGATCTTACTAAGGCTTTATAGAATGGTATTAGTATCTCACTTGATCTTGATTGTATCCCTCTTTTAATGCAATTTAGGATTGCATTAACCTTTTTGGCTGCTACTGCACACTATTGGCTCATATTTAGCGGGTTGTTCACGAAGACTCCAAGATCCCTCTCACAGTTACTGCTATTAAGTCTGGTTTCTATATGTGTACTTTTGGTTTTTCTTACCTAAGTGTAGGACTTTACTTTTCTCTACATTGAATTTCATTTTGTTAAATAGGGCCCAGTGTTCAAGTCTGTCAAGACCCATCTGGATCTTGAGTCTATCATCTAGAGTATTGACTATTCCTGCCAGCTTAGTATCGTGTGCAAATTAGGTAACTTCCCCTTCTATTCCCTCATCTAAAGGCCCTGTCACACTGCTCAACGGATGCAAAAAGTTAGTAAAAAGGACACAACGGACGAGAAAAATGTTCCATCCGTTGTTATCCACTCTCAGAAGGGGCAAAAATTTGCATAACCGGAGCGGATAACATAGAAAGGAACGGACGTGGGGAGGGCGCAGAGCGGATGGAAAATGGATGCGGAACGGAAGCCTAGCAGATGGAAGTGGATGGCACATCCGCTAGGCTTCCGGCGGACCTCAGCAAAGCGGACGCGGAATGGATACAGCGGATGAACAGCGGACACCGAGCAGATGAAGTGGATGCAGAGCGGAAGCCTAGCGGATGCACAGCGGAAGCCTAATGGATGCCTAGCGTTAATTGCGCATGCGGGGAGGATGCATTGCGTAAGCCCCGCGGATACAAGGGAAGCAGCTCAGAAGCAGGTCACCATTCAGAGGAAATACCTGCTGCCGGATGGATTGACAGGCTTGCCTGCCCTGCCTGCAAGCCTTGCTGCAAGCCTTGCTGCCAGCCTCCCTGCCAGCCTCCCTGCCAGCCTCCCTGCCAGCCCTGCTGCCAGCCTCCCTGCCAGCCTTGCTGGCTGCCTGCCTGCCAGCCTTCCTGCCAGCCAGTCTGCATGCCAGCCTTCCTGCCAGCCTTGGTGCCTGCCTCCCTGCAAGCCTTCCTGCCAGCCTTCCTGCCAGCCTTGGTGCCAGCCTTGGTGCCAGCCTTCCTGCCAGCCTTGGTGCCTGCCTGCCTGCCAGCCTTCCTGCCAGCCTTGGTGCCTGCCTTCCTGCCTGCCTCCCTGCCAGCTTTCCTGCGAGCCTTGGTGCCTGCCTCCCTGCCAGCCTCCCTGCAAGCCAGCAACCCCACAACCATGCAGAAGCACAGCAAGCCTCAGCCATCTGCTGCCAGCCCTTGCAAGAGGGACAGGGCTACCATCCCGCCCCCTGGCCCTCACTCTGGTTCTGCTGGGGCTTCTGCAGCACGGGCTCGCTCTTCTGGGGCTGGGGCTTCTGCTGCTTTTGCTTCTGGAGGAGCTGATGACAAGCACTCCAGTACCAGCCACCTCCACAGCACCTGGACCCTTCACCCCTGAGACTGAGTGACCAAGAGGAGTGCCAGAGACTCATTTTTGTTTTATAGCTTGTTGTTAATAAAGTCTATTTTTGATTCACACACTTGCTTCATTTCTTTTTTTTTTAATAAAGTCTTGCTGGAAACTTTTAGAAAGGGTTTAAGCCTTTGCATGCTTGTGGGATGGGTTAAGATAGCAGTGGGATGGGTTGAGATAGCAGTTGGATGGGCAGGGATACCTTTGGGATGGGTAATAGCTGTGAGATAAATAAACCTCCAGTGCAAGCATAGTGGGACTGGATGGTCCGCCCTCCCAGGTGTCACACCTATGGCTCTTTATTATCAAGAACAATGTAATCAATCATCCACACATGTCAACATAAACGCAACTCTTTATTAAATGCCCTGTTCATTGTAGGCCCACCCAACATACATGGCCCAATCTCATCAGTGTGATGAGACAGGCTCAAGGAAGCATCCATTAAGCATCTATCATCCTGTCTTGCCACTCCACTGCTCCAGCTGGTGAGTTGCACCAGCGTTTCAGGTGGTTGTGCTGCTTCTTCCGTTCATGTGAGGCTCTGTTGGGGCCTTGCACATCCTCAGTGTCTATCAGGTTTCGCCCTTGCCTCCATTCGCCAGGCTCCATGTCCCCATTGCCTTTTTGGAGGTCCATGAGCCTGTTCTGCAAGACTGGGTAGCGGGTGCGCATGAGATTGTGCAGGATGCAGCAAGCTTCCACGATCGTCCTCACGGTGTGTGGGCAATGCTGCATGGTGGTGAGAAGTACCTGGAACCTGTTGGCCAGGATGCCAAAGGCATTCTCCACCACCCACCTTGCCCTGGACAGCCTGTAGTTGAAGATCCTATCTTCACGGGTAAGGCATCTGGAATTGTAGGGCTTTATGAGGTAGATTCTGAGGGAGAAGGAGTCATCCCCCACGATGAAGTAGGGCACATCTTGCATGTCGTTGGGCAGGGGGTCTGGATCTGGGAAGCCCATGATGAGGCTGCGTTCCAGCCCACCCTTAAGGTCACTTGCGTTGTATACCTGGGCATCTGAAGATGAGCCGTTGCCTGAAGCATCGATGTACATGACCTTGTAGTCAGCATCAACCATGGCGAAGAGGATGATGCTGAAGAAGCCCTTGTAGTTGTGATAAGAGGACCCTGAGTTGGCTGGCGCTTTGCAGGCCACGTGCTTGCCATCGATGGCTCCAACAGTGTGGGGGAAGTTCCACCTCTGATACCACTGCTCTGCAACTTTCTTCCATCCTTCTTCAGTGGAGGAGCACTGGAGGAGCTCCTCCAGGTATTCTTCGATGATGGCCTGCACCACTTCTCTGACCACAATGCTGATGGTGTTGGGTGGCACCCTCCAGCCGTACTGCATGCTCCTGTAGGGGGTCCCTGAGGCCAGGTGGCGCAGAGTGAGTGCCACCTTGAGCCCAGGTTCCAGGCTGGGCCGGAAGTTGGTGCTCTGCTTGGTCAACCTGGGTGTCAGCCGCTGCACAACTTCGTCAAACATGGCTGGAGGCATCCTCATGAAGTTCTGGAATGCACAAGTGTCTTCGTTCCTGAGCTCCACCCATCAGCTTGTTGTACAATCCATTGTCTGCTCTTCTGGCGAACCATCTTCCTACCCAGACGCTTCTTGGCTGCCTCTTTTTCTTCCCGTAGTAGAGTTCACAGAGCCTGTAGATGGCTTCGCACTGTTGCAGAAGGATGGTGGCTGCCAAAAGGACTTTGTTACGATCCACGGTGGACATGACTGGATGCTGTGGAAGAGGAAGAGTCAGATGAAGGCTGCAGAGGTCTGCACTGCAGGGCTGCTGTTCTGAAAGTGAGATCCAGATGAGTTGCTCCCCCTTTTTATAGGCAGTATAGGTGTCCCTTTGCATCCTCTAGGCATCCAATTTAAACGCTTTGTATCCATGCTGCATCCGTTCTGCATCCGTTCTGCATCCGTTCCCCATCCGTTCCCCATCCGTTCCGCTTCCTCCCTGCGTCCGAGCGGATCCGAGTTGCGCGGATGCGTAGTGGATGTCTAGCGGATATAGCGGATGCGTAACAGATGCAGAACGGATGCCTAGCGGATGCCTAGCGGATGCAGAACGGACAAATTGGATACCTTTTCTGCGCAAAAGTTTTGAGCAGCTCAAAACTTTCTGAGTGAATGAAACGTCCATAAATGGATGCTGGACGGATAGAGAGGAAGCAAAACGGAGGCAGTGAGTACAGAATGGATACATCGCGTTAACCAACGGATGGCAAGCTTTTTTGTCCGTTTTACATCCTTTTTGCATCCGTTGGTGCAGTGTGACAGGGGCTTAAGTCATTTATGAAGATAGTGTAGAGAACTGGGCCTAAGATGGAACCTTGTGGCACCTCACTGTTTTCTTCCCTCCATGTAGATCTAGATCCATTAAGGAGTACTTGTTGACTATGGTTTGTCAGCCAGTTGCGAATCCATCTAGTGGTGATGCTAACTATCCCACTTTTTTCTAGGGTTAGGATTAAAGTAACTAGTGAGCTATCTCTTTCCAACTACAAGTGGAATCTGAATCATAGTAACATATTTAGGTGTCTTCTATCCTGCTACATATTGGTAGAATAATAAAACCTATAATTTTCAGAAAGAATTTTGTCAGAATGGGTAGGAATTCTGGATTATGTTGTTTCTGGGCATGTGAAGATCATAATTTGAGAATCCTGGACCAATATATTGGGATACTATTCAACTTTCCATTTTTTTTCATCTATGAATACATTTTTGTTCACCCAAATTATTGTTCATTGTTTCTACATTCTTTAAAAAGAAATCTTGTGATGAATGTTTGATTTCATGTTAGGATTATACTCTTAAAACAGATATGAATGAAGGAGCTTTTTAGAAAAACAAACAAAAGAAGACAAGCAGTCTAACCTTCTGTCTAAGGTGTTGGAACCTAGGATGCAGCCTACTGTATACTCCACACAAACATATAACCCAGCAAATATCTAAATAATAAGTTTTTAGACAGACCAAAGAACAAACCCAGTTTAATCTCCTGGCCCATCTTTCTTCAACTAAGATATATTGCACTTAGTTTGTACCATCCTTAATTGAACTGGCCAATAATTAAGCTGGCTGAAAAAGACAGGATAATAAAACATAGCTGCAGGTTCCCAGTCAAATTGCAAAAGTGAATAATATGTCATAATAGTTGTTTTGGAGTCTTATAAAAAAATTTCTCTACCCTTTTTTTTTTAGCTGAACAGATGTTTGCTAAATTCTATAGTATTTTACATCCGTATTTGAAAGTTCTAAGTGGTGTTTTTGGAAATGTTCCATTGTTCTATACAATTAAAGTCCTATTATAAATTAGAAATGGCTCAATGTCCAAATGGCTTGTTGCAACATTCTGGTTACTGTCCAGTTTTTGGACAACTCACAATCACTGAAGGGAATCATGATATAAAAAGAAGCAAATTGTTTTAACAGTTTTTATAGTTAGAAGTAATATATGGGAATTCAAATGTGACATATTTGACCTGCTTGAGCAGGGGACTGGACTAGAAGACCTCCAGGGTATCTTCCAGCTCTATTCCATTCTATATTCTATTTGACACATAAGATATAGAAATAGTAGCTGGAGACCATATAGTGTTACAGCCATTGGACAGGGATTTTAGTGAAGTGAAGTTGACTTAATTGTAACTAATGACAATAGCCATGACAATACAATGAAAATCACCAGGATGCCTGTTGAAAAGTTAGGAAAGTAATATAAACTTTCTCACATGTTGATGATTTTGCTATATAATAAAATGCTATGATTTTATTATAACAATAAAGATTACACACACATATATATACAAAGGAGTTCCTAATTTTCTTATCGTTGACTAAGCTAGACTTAAAGTAGTATTTTGAGTATCAAATCCACATCAGTAAGTCTCCCTCCACATCCATGCAGACTGCTTGTTCAGCCTTTATCTAAGGTAATTTGTCACTACATTAGCACTGCCTGATCTCATGTTTGTCTAAAGAATTTAACACTACAATATCTCTGCATTGTGATAAGGCAATATTATTGTGTCTGCTTTGGGGATATATATATGGTAAGAGAAGCAAATAAGTGATCTGGTTTGACTGCAGAGGAAAGTTTTACTTACCTGAAGAATTATGAGAATCTATCATATAAACAGAAATATTTATGGGCCAAGGTAAAGCTGAAAATTAGATGAGGATCTAATATGAAGCACTTTAAAGAGATCAGAAAGAAGAGAGAAAACAATTTAAAATCATAGTGTAAAAAAAAGGTTCCTCCGAAACTTTATTTGGTAATAGGAAGTCATATACTATATAGATGTGTTCATTGTGCGAAAGAAGAAGAAATGTATATATATACAAATCATATTGATTTATATGCATATACTATATATTATTCTGAAAATTACTTTGATAATTTAAGTACAATGTAGCAGTGAAGAGGGTCATGAAATTATGTATCTATTTTACTTCAGCCTGGAAATTACATCTTGATGACTAAATGTAGATGAGCAGACTCAGTTGTATGATTTATTATTTGCTAACTTGTCTTTGCTCAATGATTTGGGATGAAAATAGGCAATGCATCAGATACTATGCCAAACCGTCGTATACCGAACCATGGCTTATTCAATATGCCAAAATTGCCTAGACTGATATGTAATCTTAAACCAAAAGCCATAAGCTTCAAACTATAATATCTGCCACTGCACAAATTTGGCCAAGATAAACCATTGGTAAAACTATTCAGATGCATGCTTACCCTTTAATATACTATCAACTGTTCCAAAGATATCTTAGCAGCTGCTGAGTGATAAATAGTAGCTGATCATTGCAAGGCAATTTAGGTTACTTCTACTACACATGTTTAAATCCATAGGCCCTAGAAATAAGATCTGTCCTTTCTCACTCAATTTAATTATCATATTCATCTGGATGGGTTCCCTGCCTGAAGGAACAAAGCCAACATATACTATTTGTTTTTCAAAGATGCTACCCCAGTCTTTACTTCCTTGCCCTATGGTCTTTCTGTTAGCTGCTTTTACTGATTTCCCCTAGTAGTTTGCTACTAATTCTAGTATTTCTAGCTTCAGGCCTTTCCTTGTTGATATTTTGTCTGCCCTTGGTAGCAGTGGGTCTCTCCTGGCTTCTTAGAGTGTTGGTAGCTGTTGCACTTTTCTCATGTCTTGATCTTGTCATCTTGATCTTGTCTCCCACCACCATCACGAGGAGAGTTGATGTTGAAGGCAGAAAAAAAAACATGTGATTAAACTTGGCAAAGCAAATTGGAACATTTTAATAAAGCTTAATCCAAAGATAAAAATAGGACTAAGTCATGTCATGTCAGACAACTGGACCTGTGCTGATAAGTGGGAATAAATAAGTGCATATGCAATCTCATTTTGTATTTTGGCTTATTCACCAATAAGCTATTATTATTTTCTATTTTCTGGAAGTCTAGAAACATGATCTTTTAAATACCTGGAGCAAGTAGTGCATATAATAGCATGATAATAGTAATAACTTGACATGTTTCACATCCAGGTTGTTTTTTAAAAAAATTCAATCTGGAATTTGAAAGATAATCATGTATATCCAGAAGGTTTCTATTTGGCAACATCTTGATGACTAAATGCAGATAGGAAAACAATACAATAGAAAGTAAAAGTGATCATGAATACTGTAAAATGTAGCCCTATCTATGTCTGGAGACATATACATCCTGTGTGGGATTTCTCCCGTTTCTCCTTTCCTACCCTAGTCTCTTGCTATGTTTCATGGTTATATGATATAACACTGATATTTACAAACATTCCAATTTCCCAACTTCCAACATTCGATTATCAACTTTTAACACTCCAATAGCCATGAAATCTAGTAGCTAAAGTCTTTTCCAATCTGCTATGAAGATACCATTATTGAGTTAAATATAGTTGAAGTATATTTAGATATTGACCTTTGGCTTTCTCCAATGGAAACAAAGCATTGCAGAAACACACAATCTGAAAAGTACAAATGAATACCAGGCCCCAGTGCCAGCCGTAGGGGATTCCTAATTGTCAACTGAATGGATCAACCTGTTATGATAAATGTCATCTATTTGGTGATCTTCTCATAAGATGGTAAAGTAGAAAAAGTGGTGGGAACATTAATGCTTGGTTCATTCCAGGAACTGGGAGATAATTCAGAGATCTCTGACTATAACTATATTTGTTTATAAAATGAATGTTTATGTCCAGCATTTACTGCAATGAAATGTTTTATACAATTTTTAATTAATTGGCTTTTATTTGATAAATAGGCCAGTGCTTTTAAATTATTATTCCTGGGATAGAAGAATAAATTCCTTTAAACCCATCAACTACAATCATTAATGAAAATCTGCAATAAATTTAATACTGACTAATTGGTCCTTTTTGTGATTTCCATTTGTAGTTTTTAATGTTTGTACAGTTTGAACTGGGGGAATTATTTTCATATTATTTATGTTTTAATTGTAAGTTGCCCAGAATCACAAAGATAGGTGGTTATATAAATGGAATAAATAAAATAAAATAAAATTTCAATCATAATGGCTTATTTTACATATCATGGCAAACTATGGTTTTCTGTAATCATAATGTAGATTCCAAATTAAAAATTCTATTCAAAATGTTTGGATTAAACAGCCTTTGTAGTTTTAAATTAAATTTAAAAGTCTTTGTAGTTTTCCTCATTTTTTTCTTTTCATTGTTGTCCAAAGGGAAATCTTTATCTGCATATATAATTTGTTGATTGAAATGTAGCTTGAAAATCAATTTTAAACTCTTAAAATACATTTACAAACATTAATTTTTGGAGGGATTTTGGCCAAACTCAAACTCCTAACATCTGGGTAAATATTTGTTTGGTTTAAAGTAATAGCCAAACATAAAAGTAATATCTAAAACAATTGTGCTTACGGGATGTATATGAAGAACATTAAGTTGGTGATAGCAAATGTTTTCTGTGGTTTAATTCAATGAAACAGAAAGTGTAATTTTCATGTATTTGAGCTGATAGTCAAAATATTTAAACATTTAAGCAGACAAACAGAAAGATACTTGAAACTCTAGGATGGCCAGTTTAGCCAACTGTTGGGTGGGAAAGCTTTAAAATAGTCATTCAGAATTTTTGAATTATGAGACACATTATTTGGAAATAATTTCCAAATTGTCTGCCTTAGTGAATCTATAAAATTCACCAGCTATCTTTTTTTTTTTTTTTTTTTTGGGGGGGGGGGGAATTTAAGATAATATTTAGCAAGCAATTAAAAACACACCGTAAGTCAATATTAGTTCAGTAAATCTACTGTAATGGTATTCTTCCTCAAAAATGTCACATAAAATGAGATGATGATGATGATGATGGCTTTGTAGTTTGTAGTTTGCTGACTTACAAGAAATAAAGGAATGAGGAATAAAATTAGACAAGACTGGATGTTTACTCATATGATTTGTTCAAGTTGATCTTTATACTGAGCTCTGAAACACAGCACTCATGGGTGCTATGACTTTTCTGACCATTCAGATGGTATCCATACGGTCTCAAAATTAATAGTTCTTTTTAAAACAGGTCAAAATCTTGTAAGAGTGGCTAAACCTTATGAAATTTCAAGTGAAAATATTAATATTTTGTGAGACTTCAAGTGAAAGTATAAGAAACTCATGAGGACTAACTTTCTTGCAAGACTTCAGCCTTTTTTTAAAAATCCTTTAGAATCTGCCCAAAAACACAATAACTGACCCCATAATAAAACTTAGGTCATTTTTGCAATCAAACAAAAATCACTTAAATTCATTACTGGTGGTAGTGGGGGGAATCCCTTGGAATTAAAAATAATAGCAAAAAACTCATAGCAGATAAATCTATCTCAAGATAGAAAGTCTAATTTGGGATTGTATTCTTTCTTCTGGGGGTAGGGGGGAGTTAAAATCAAATGTGCTTTTCTCATGTTAATTAGATGATGGGAGAATTTCTCCTCCTCATTCTGACCTTGCGTTCTGAGCATAGAGTTCACTTGGATTATCAATGGCCTGGACTGAATCATGTGTTCCTATAATTCTATACTGAGGCCCTAAATCAGACTGGTAAATCTCTACAACGCACAAGTAATTTTTGTTATTGTCTCTTTAAAAATTCATTCTGCACTAACTGGAACTGGTTAATATTATAAAACAGATGGAAGTTATCTTATTGGGTTAGCTTGTTTCCTAGAGCTTGTTTTTCATTCATTTTCATTTGCTGACTTGGCAAATAAGGCTTACAGAATATCAAAGCGTAAGTGGCAGGCCAGTTCCCTATGGACATACAGTATATTGAAATGCAGAGAACTAATATAAAATAACTGTTAATAAAAAAGAGACCATTTTGGTATAGTTTCATGATTTATTAGTTCAGTACAAGGAAAAGCCTCTTTAGGAATTTACATCTATTTTTCATACCTCTTACTTTATATTTTGGAACATCTGTTTGAGTTATTTTTTTCCCATAAAGCCAGTTACATGAAAATTGCACATCAATGGAAACGCACCAATCAACAATACATTATTATAGTTGGTTGCATAGTCAGGCAGATATTTAGACTGGATTTGACATTTTTATCTACCTATTGAGTATTTCCAAAGGACCTGGGATAGGCAGATGTTGTTTAATAATAAAAACTATAAAAACTAAAAACTATCATTGTGGGTATATAAATTTCCCAAGTAAAGCTATTTTGCAATTGACTGATAGTGATTTTCTCAATGCCAAGAAATAGTATTTGGTAAATGGACTGATGGTACATGGTTGGACACCAACCAGAGTTTGCAATTTTCTCTCACAAATCATTCTCAAGGAACTGGAGTAGGCAGATGTAATATTTCTCACCATTGTCAGCCATTCAGTCATGTTTGACCTTACACTATGGTTAACTAATCTCCATGCCCTTCTGTGTTGTACCATCTCCTTCATTTGCCATGGTCATCCCAGTGTCATCCTTTATAGTATCCAGACAATGCATACTAGGATGGCTTTTTCCACTGTTTTTCCCAGCATGATTGACTTTTCAAGTGAACCCACTTGCATGTCATTGTAAGTGATCACAGCCTTTGTTTGGTGATCTTGGCTTTGAGTTACATTTTTGATTACACTTGGTTTAGGTTGACCTTCTTCTATTTGTAACTTGTGAAGTCCATGGGATGCATAATTTCCAGTACTATAATTTCCAGTACTATAATTCAGAGATGTCCATCCTACTCCTATCTGCCTTTTTCAGAGTTCAAGTTTTACAGCCATAAAATAATCGGGGGGGGGGGGATTATTGAGTTGACTAATCTGTATTGGTTGATAGACTGATAACTTTACTCTTCCAGATGTCATTCATGAGGACATTACAGTTCTTCTTAGTGCTATATGTCTTCTAATCTTAGGGCTGCAGTCATCACCTTGGTCAATTTTAGAGCCCAGGAACATGAATTCCTCTACTGCTTTGATAATATCATTGTTGAGCTTCATTCAAGAACTATGTGTTCTCTGGAGTCGGTCATTATGTTTCTTTTCTTGATATTAAGATGCAGCCCAAATTTTAGTTTTCATCTTTCATTCTCAAGATTAACCAGTCCAGATCTTCCTGCCTTCCCTTAAGCAATGTTGTATCATCTGCATATTGGAGGTTGTTGACAATGTAGATTCCTCCCTTAAGCAATGTTGTATCATCTGCATATTGGAGGTTGTTGCCAATGTAGATTCCTCCAAATGTGCATTTCTCATAAATATTTCTGTGTACATGTTGAGTAATATAGATGATGGAATGCAACCTTACTGAGTGCCTTTTCCAGTTTTGAATAATTTTGTTCTACATATTCCATTTTTACAGTGGCTGTCTAATCAAAGTACAACAACTAAGTGAGCTGGATGTGGTATAGTGATATTCACAGTTCTTTGTGCCAGTTCCAGAGTTGTCATGATCAACACAGTCGAAAACTTTTGTTAGTCAATGAAGCACATGTATTTTGATATTCCTTTGTTTTTTTCATCATCCAACATAGAATGGCAATATGATCACACATACTTCTTCCTTTACAAAATCCCACTTGTACATCAGGCAGTTCTTTTATGGTGATTGGTTTCAAATATTTCTGGATTATCTTCAAGATAATTTTATTCATGTGTGGCATCAAAGCTATGATTCCATGGTTGGAACAGTCTTTTGTATCACCTTTCTTTGGTATTCTTGTATTCTTCTTCTCCTTCTCCTTCTCCTTCTCCTTCTCCTTCTCCTTCTTCTTTCTTTTATTCATTAAACATGAAATTCAGTCAACTGAACATTTAGACATTTATCACAAATATATTGACTGGCACTAATGGTTGATATGAGTTGCTGCCAGCTTTCTAGATATCACTAGGTAGTATTTTCTCAAAAAGTACAATGTTTGTTCTTGAGCAGCAAATATCTTCTGTTTCTTTCTTGAAGGTTCCCATCTTAATCCATATCCATGTCAAGTTGTTGTCCCATTTTCCTTCAATGTTTTCCAAGTGTTGTCCATGCAAAGCTTTGCTTTTCCATCCATTTAATCTATCATCCAGCTGTTTTTCCTTATATTCCTTATATCTGCCTTTTTTCTGTTGTTTTTATAATTTCTCCATTTTTACAGCCTGCAGCAATTTTTCTGTACTTTGATTCACATAATCATTCAAACTTCATTTTTCTTCTTGTACATTTTGATGGATTTGCAGTAGCCCTCTGCTCCCTATTCTTCTTGGCAGATACAACTTGTTGATGTCCCTTCATGGATGTAAAGCATGGTACATATTCAAATGGTGCAAATTTTCCAGTTCAGCCAAAGTCCAGTTGATTATTCCATCCAGTGATATGCTAGGTAGCATATCACTTGAACTGCCCATGTATTCATGACTTTAATTGATTTTAATATTTTCCAAACCCTCCTTTTTTGTGTTGATTCTTTGACTTTTCCATTCAAGAAAACGCTTCCAATATGCCTAGATATTTGTAACCGTCATCCTTTGCTAATGCTTTCACTATGCTTCCATTTCCCAGTTCTAGTCCTTCTATTTTTTCTAGTTTTCCTCACTGCATGGATAGTATAGAATACTTTTCAAGTCCAAAATTCATATTGATGTCGTTGCGAACAGTTGAACTGTGTTGAGTATTGATTTAAGTTCACTGGGGCTTTTTGCATACATTTTTAAGTCATCCATGTATAGTAGATTATTTATCTTGCCATACTGGCTTGAGATTTGTTATCCCAGTTTTGTGTTTCATAGGATTATTGTCAATGGAATTAATGCAATGTTGGACAGTAGTGGTGAAGGTGAGTCCCCTTGGAAATTCCTTGTCTGATGTTGACTTCACCAATATTCTCCACATTTGTTATTAGAATTGTTTTCCATTTTCAAAAATGTGCAAATATTTTTGCTGATTCCAAAGTTGTTGTTATCATTATTATTACTGTTATTATTAGTATTATATTTCTTCCTTACCCACAAAATACATTTGATTATTTATTTATTAAATTTATATGGTGCTCATCTCACTGATAAAGTGACTCTGAGAAATTTTATAAAATGGTAAAAAGATAAATATAAAAATAATTAAAATTAATAAGATTTAAATAAGAACTATCTAAAATTAAATATCTCAGACAAAGGAGAATTTTAACCTAAATTTTCTTTTGAAGGAAAAGTTGGAAGAGAGGAGCCAGACATTATCGGGGGGTGGAAGGCATGTTGAATGTTTTTACTCAGCAAAAAGCAAAATGATTTTAGCCTCTAAATATGCAGAGACACAATATCAAGTATCACAAATTTGTGCTGTTGATGCAGCCAGCAACACTTAATTATCAGTTCTGCAAGTAAATTAGGTGAGAAAGTTACTTGTCTTTTTATATTTATTTTATTTATAAAATCCCTTCAAACAAGATACCAGCATATTATGGGGAAAAAAATTATGTATCATTACTTGAGAAAGAGGGAAGGGAGAGATAAGTGACTACTAGTAATCCTCAATGTATGACATAGGTAAGCCCAACATTTTTGTTGCTAAGTGAGAAAGTTGTTAAGTTTGCCCCAGTTGCGACCTTTTTTGACACATTGTTAAATAATTCACAGCAGTTGTTAAGTTAGTGTTTGGTTTCCCCTTTGGCTTTGCTTTTCACATGACCCTGGGACACTGCAACCATGATAAATCTGAGTCAGCTGCAAGTATGAATTTTGATTACATGATCATAAATGTGAAAAACAGTCATAATTACTATATCCAATGCTGTAACTTTGAACAACCAGTAAGTGAACTATTGTAAGTCAAGGACTACCTGTATATGCTTAAATTTAAACACTGTACTATTCTCTTTTACTATTTGAATATAATTGTCAAAGTACCAGTAATTATTGATACCAATTGTGTCAATATCAGTTCTGATATAAATTTGAGAATCGCTTTTAGAAACAATGCTGCTGCTGTGACCATAGTTCTGTTCAAGTTTTAGATTAGTATTTATTAGAATGATTTGGAACTTTGTTCAAGGAATATGACATGGAAAAAATAGAACTTTGGAAAATCCATAACAATTTTCCATTCTACTTCCCCACATAAATGTTTGGAAGGACAGCAAAAATATTGAGCTGAGGTCATTCTCACATAATCTGTGTCTCAAGTAGTACATTTTGTTCTTAGTATGAAATTCCTCATTCAGTGTCATCCATACAGCTTCCATCTACTACTCATAGACATTGAACTTTTCCAAGAGTGCAGCATAAGATAACCACACAAATGGTGCTATGAGTTGTCTTCTTCAAAATAGTAACATATCCACATTCATTCAGGCTGAGTAAAACACAGTTAAACTACAAATTGTTTTCAAATTAAAAGTGGGGTACATTTATAATATGGGAAAGACTTGTAAAAGACATGAAATCATTGTGCTAGATAGTATTGCTGAAGAACAAGAATGAACAAGTGAGGATTTACAAAAAGAGACTCAACTATTATATATCAGATTAAACTTTTACAGCTGAAAATATTTTTGTTAATTTGAGTTTGCAAATAAAACAATGGTGAGCTTATACATTGAGAAAAGAAGGAAAAATTATATTGAAAATTCCTTTTAATTCATATTTTTAATGTTCATGTTTTTGTTTGTCTTTGTTAATTTTTTCTTTGTATTTGTATTTTAATATTTTGAATAAAATAAAATATTAAGCCAAAAAGAAAAGAAAACTATATTAAAAATTCAGAAAGGGAAAATATATTAGTGGATAATGCAAATATACAGAACACTTTTTATGACTTTTATTCCAATTTCTATAAAAGGTAAGACGTTTTCTTGGAAAAGATTGAGGAGAATCTTAAAAAACAGATTTAATCAAACTCTCACAATTCCAAGGACAAATTCTGAATAACTTGCTAATTATTATGAAGATACTGGAAGCCATAAAAAAATAAAAGAAGTAAGGCACCTGGACTGGACTGGGCTGGATTATCAGGTTGTGATTATAAATATTTTGAAGATCAACATTTTAGAAAGTAATAGATTTTGTAAAAAGATGTAATGGCAAAATTACAAAATGACACCAATATTACAGAAAGGAAAGGGAAAGATTTAACTTCAACTAATAATTATAGAAAAATTTCTATATAACAGTTATAAAGGGTTTATGTTAATTTTGGCTGATAGATTAAAAAAGATTCTGCAAGATTTTATATTTATGATGATAAGTGTAATTTTTTATCTAAAAGACAATTAAAAAATGATAACAATATAGGATGTATAGGATGCCAGTATACAGTGGTGGGATTCAGTAAGTTCACACCAGTTTAAGAGAACCAGTTGTTAACTTTCTGAGCAGTTTGGTGAATTGGTTGTTGGAAGAAATCACTAGGGCAGAGAACTGATTGTTAAATTATTTGAATCCCACCATTGCCTTTATAGAATATTTACAACAGCATAAAAAAAAGCTAGCCACTTTAATCTTTTTATATGCAGAGAAAGCTTTTGATAATTTGAATTGGGTTATTTGTTTAAAGTTCAGTAAGATATTTTATTCAAGGATTCAAGTCAATGTACACATTTCAGAAGCCTTTAATTATTATTGTTGAAAGTGATCTAACTAAATTATATGAAATTGAGAAGGGAACAAGACAAGGTTGTTTCTGTCCTCTTTGTAATTTATGTTGAAGTTTTGAATAGAGACATTAGGCAAGATTAGAAGATAATGGGTCCAAGCATTTGGAAAGAGACAAATAAGTTGACAGGTTTTGTGCAAGATTTTGAAAGGGATAGAAGCTTTGATTTAAAAAAAAAATGGAGGACTTTGATGCATTAGTAGGTCATAAGATTAGAAAACAAAAAAAGAGGTTGATAAAAAAACAAATCTATAACATTGAGAAGAGTTAATGAAAAAATATGGTTTTGAAATTGAGAAAATGGATGCAAAACGGACACAACGGACAAGCAAAATGTTCCATCCGTTGTTATCCGCTCTCAAAAGGGGCAAAAATTTGCATAACCACAGTGGATAACACGGACGCAGGGAGGACACAGGGCAGATGCAAAGCGGATGCGGAACGGAAGCCCAGCGGATGGAAGCGGATGGGAGCGGATGGTGCAACCGCAGGGCTTCAGGGGGGGCCTCAGTGAAGTGGACGCGGAACGGATACAGCGGATGCAGAAAGGACACCGAACAGATGAAGCGGATGCACAGCGGAAGCCTAGCGGATAAAGCGGTTGCACAGTGGAAGCCTAGCAGATGCACAGCAGAAGCCGAACGGATGCTGAGCATTAATTGTGCATGCGGGGGGGGAAGTATTACGTAAGCCCCCGGGATATAAAGGGAAGCAGCTCGCACGTGACCAGCATTCCGAGGAAAGACCTGCTGCTGGACACTTCGAGTTCCTTGTCTGCCCTGCCAGCCTGCCTACCTGCCTGCCTTCCTGCCAGGCTTTCTGCCAGCCTTCCTGCCAGGCTTCTTGCCAGCCTTCCTTGCCAGCCTTGATGCCTGCCAGCCTCCCTGCCAGCCAGCAACCCCACAACCATGGGGAGGAAGCGAAAGCCTCAGCAACCTGCCGCCATCCCTGGCAAGTGGGTCAGGGCCAACCTCCCACCACCTGCCCCTGACTCTGCTGGTGGTGGTGCTTCTGCTGGTGCTGGGGCTTCTGCTGTTGCTTACTCTGTTGAAGCTGCTCCTGGTCCTGCTGGTCCTGCTCGACCTGCTCGTGCTCCTGGATTTGCTCGTCCTGCTCGTGCTCCTGGTCTTGCTCGTCCTGCTCGTGATCCTGGTCCTGCTCATGCTCCTGGTCCTGCTCGTGCTCCTGGACTTCCTGGCCCTGCTGATGCTTACTCTACTGCTGCTGATCCTGGTCCTGTTGTTCCTGCTGCTGCTGCTGCTGCTGCTGCTGCTGATGATGATGATGATTATGATCCTGCTGGTGAGGATGATGATGCTGATTATGATCCTGCTGGTGAGGATGATGATGATGATGATGATGATTCTGCTGGTGCTGCTGCTGGTGGTGGTGGTGTGGAGGAGCAGCCCCTAATACCTGGGAGCCCCTCTGATGAGGGCCCATCTGGTCCTGCCAAAGGGAGGAAGAGGCATATGCGACAACGGGAGAGGAGGCAATACTCCATTGCGGAGACTCACGAGGATGAGGTGCTGGAGTGGCTGAGAGAGAACGATTATCTGTGGCGGAAGGGACACCAGCTGTACAGGGACACCAAGCAGAAGCAGGCTGCTTGGAGAGAGAAGGCGGAGAGAATGGGTTACACTTCGGAGGTGCTTCTCGGCTGGTGGAAGCACATGCACACCTGGTACGGGAAGATGCACCTGAAGAAATCTGGCCAGGCCACTGTGAAGCTGACAGACAGAGAGACCTACGTCATGGCCAGGTGCAGCTTCCTGGAGGGTGAGGTCCGCCACCGAGGAGCACCAGCAGCCCCTCTCACAACACTCTCTCTCCGGCAGCCTGCTGCCACCCAGTCCTCTTCCGGCCGAGAGTCAGTCCCTGTCTCCAGGCAGGTTTCTGTGGAGCATGCCATGGCGGAGAACCCGCGGACAGGTGTGGTAAGCGTGGTGGAGTGCGTAGAGGACTCCCTGGTGCGGTGGGAGAAAGGAGACATCGAGTGCGGTGGGAGAAAGGAGACACACTCCTAGCCGCATCCACCCCCCCAGCTCTGCCTCCGCAGAAAGGCAGAGAGCCAGACAGCTGTAGGGGCAGAGCCACACTGTCCTGCTGGAGATCAGGGACACCATCCGCACCAGCATAGATCTCCTCTCTCAGCTGGTCCACACCGACTCCGACTCCTCCAATCGCAAGCCCTTCCTCACCTATGTCAACCAGACCCTCAAGGAAATGGCGGATCCACAGTACCAGCAGGTGAAGGACCGGATCACCAAGCTGCTTCACAACCCTCCAGACCCAGAGGAACTTGCTCCCACCCAGTCCAGGCATGCTCCTCCACCCCAGGTGATGTCCCTCCCATTCCAAGGCTTCCCACAGTCCCTACCTACCAGGGCTACAGCTACCAGGAGGTTCAGCAGCACAGGCAGCAGCCCTTCCCAGTCCAGGCACAGAGTCATCGGGCGACACTGTTGCTACCTGTTTCACTGATGCCACTGATGCCACCCACGCCAATGATGCCACCGATGCCACCCATGCCAATGATGCCACCGACGACAGCGATGCCACCCACGCCAATGATGCCACCGACGACAGCGATGCCACCCACGCCAGTCCTCACCCAGGTGCAGACCAGACAGCCCCACTACACTACTCCTTCCTCCACCCCACAGCCAAGCCCGGCCTCAGTACATCTGTCATCAGTACTGGAACTGACACCCCATGGCATGGAGGAAGGACCTCTCAGCATCACAGGGCTGAGCCAGCTGTCCGAGACCTTTCTAAACACACCGTCCTCTGCTGTCCTCTTGAGGCCAGGCACTCCAGCACCACCCACCACCACAGCACCTGGACCCTTCACCCCTGAGACTGGGCACACCTCCAAGTGACCAAGAAGAGTGCCAGAGACTGGCTAGCTGGCTACCTGTGGACTTTATTTGGACACTTGACTTGGTCATTTTTTTTTACAGCTTGTTGTTCAATAAAGTTTATCTTTGATTCACACACTTGCTTCACTTCTTTTTTTAATAAAGTCTTGATGGAAACTTTTAGAATTGGCTTAAGCCTTTGCATGCTTGTGGGATGGGTTAAGATAGCAGTGGGGTGGGCAGGGATACCTGGGGGATGAGCAGGGATACCTTTGGGATGGGTAATAGCTGTGGGATAGATAAACCTCTAGTGCAAGCATAGTGGGACTGTATGGTCCATCCTCCCAGGGGCCACACCTACGGCCCTTTATTTTCAATAATAATGTAATCAATCATCCACACATGTCAACATAAACACAACTCTTTATTAAACGCCCTGTTTATTGTAGGCCCACCCAACATACATGGCCCAATCTCATCCATGTGATGAGACAGGCTGAAGGAAGCATCCATTAAACATCTACCATCCTGTCTTGCCACTCCACCACTCCAGCTGGGGAGTTGCACCAGTGTTTCAGGAGGTTGCGCTGCTTCTTCCCTTCCCGTGAGGCTCTGTTGTGGCCTTGCACATCCTGAGTGTCGATCAGGTTTCGCCCTTGCCTCCATTCCCCAGGCTCCATGTCCCCATTGCCTTGTTGACGGTCCACGAGCCTGTTCTGCAACACTGGGTAGCAGGTGCACATGAGATTGTGCAGGATGCAGCAAGCTTCCACGATCATCCTCACGGTGTGTGGGCAATGCTGCATGGTGGTGAGAAGAACCTGGAACCTGTTGGCCAGGATGCCAAAGGCGTTCTCCACCACCCACCTTGCCCTGGACAGCCTGTAGTTGAAGATCCTCTCTTCACGGGTCAGGAGTCTGGAAGTGTATGGCTTCATGAGATAGGTTCTGAGGGAGAAGGCGTCATCCCCCACGATGAAGTAGGGCACATCTTGCGTGTCGTTGGGCAGGGGGTCTGGATCTGGGAAGCCCACGATGAGGTTGCCTTCCAGCCCCTCCTTAAGGTGACTGGAGTTTTATACCTGGGCATCTGAAGATGAGCCATAGCGTGAAGCATCGATGTACATGAAGTTGTAGTCAGCATCAACCATGGCGAAGAGGATGATGCTGAAGAAGCCCTTGTAGTTGAAATAAGTGGACCCCGACTTGGCTGGAGCTTTGCAGGCCACGTGCTTGCCATCGATGGCTCCAATGGTGTGTGGGAAGTTCCACCTCTGATACCACTGCTCTGCAACTTTCTTCCATCCTTCTTCAGTGGAGGGGCACTGGAGGAGCTCCTCCTTGTATTCTTCGATGATGGCCTGCACCACTTCTCTGACCACAATGCTGATGTTGTTGTGTGGCACCCTCCAGCCGTACTGCATGCTTTTGTAGGTGGTCCCTGAGGCCAGGTGGCGCAGAGTCAGTGCCACCTTGAGCCCAGGTTCCAGGCTGGGCGGGAAGTTGGTGTTTGCCTTGGTCAACCTGGGTGTCAGGCGCTGCACAACTTCGTCAACCATGGCTGGAGGCATCCTCATGAAGTTCTGGAACGCCCGAGTGTCTTCGTTCCTGAGCTTCATCAGCTTGTTGTACAGTCCGTACTCTGCTCTTCTCCCGATCCATTTTTAGACCCAGACACTTCTTGGCCGCCTCTTTTTCTTCCCATAGTAGAGTTCACAGAGCCTGTAGATGGCTTCGTACTGTTGCAGAAGGATGGTGGCTGCCAAAAGGACTGTGGTACGATCCACGGTGGACATGACTGGATGCTGTGGAAGAGCCAGAGTCAGATGAAGGCTGCAGAGGTCTGCACAGGTGGGCTGCTGGTCTGAAAGTGATATGCAGACGAGTTGGTCCCCCTTTTTATAGGCAGTATAGGTGTCCCTTTCCATCCTCTAGGCATCCTCTTAGGCATCCTCTAGACATCCTTAATATCTGAGATAGATCCCCTCTGCGAACATTTTTTCTGCTTTAAATGCTTTGTTTCCGTGCTGCATCTGTTCTGCATCTGTTCTGCATCTGTTCCGCATCTGTTTCGCTTTCTCCCTGCGTCCGAGTGGATGCAAGTTGCGCGGATGCGCAGTGGACGCCAAGCGGATATAGCGGATGCATAACGGATGTGTAACGGATGCATAGCGGATGCAGAACGGACGAACTGGATACATTTTCCGCGCAAAAGGTTTAGGCAACCCAAAACTTTTGGAGCAGATGAAACGTCCATAAACGGATGCTGGACGGATAGAGAGGAAGCAAAACGGAGGCAGTGAGTACAGAACGGATACATCGCGTTAACCAACGGATGGCAAGGTTTTTTGTCCGTTTTACATCCTCTTTGCATCCGTTGGTTCAGTGTGACATGGGCTTTAAATATATGGTGTAGCTAAGTTAATATGAATTGTATTTTTTTTCCAAAATAACCTTGTTATGGTATGGAATGAAATTTAAAAAATATATTGAGATGGGAAGAATAATAATTGCCATTGTTGGGAAGAATTTATGTTCAAGATGAATGTTTTGTCTAGATTATTTCTATTTCAGATAATATCTACACTGATACTGATGTACCATTTAACCATGGCAAAAAATGTCACCAAATTTGTCTGGCAAGACAATTAAATTAAATATAAATCGCTGCAGGATGCTTAAGAAAGACATGCATTAGGATGATTATATTTGATATTATATTTAATCATAGTAGATTATTACATTATCATATTAGATTTGATATTTCTATATTGATCATGTAAAGTGTTAATATTATTTTATAATGCCTTGGAATATACATTTGGAATACTGCACCCAGTTTTTAGTCACCACAATGTAAAAAAGATATGTAATTCTAGAAAGAGTGAAGAGAAAAGCAACAAAAATTATTAGGGGAATAGAGGCTAAAAACATAAAAAGAAAGATTATTGAAATTAGGTATGTCTAGTTTAATGAAAATAAGGACTAGTGATGACGTGATAGCAATAACTTAGGTTGCCACAAGAAGCAATGGATGGAAACTAACCAAGAATAGAAGCAACTAAGAACTAGAACTAAGAAGAAATTTCCTGATAGAAGAATTAAACAGTGGAACAACTTATCTCCAAAAGTTGTGAATGGCCAAACACTGGAAGATTTGTTTGAAATGGCATAGGATTTCCTGCCTGAGCAAGGGGTTGGACTAGAAGACCTCTGAGGTCCCTTTCAAACTCTGCTATCCTATTTTATTCTTTTCCATTCAATTTCATTTCATTCTATTCTGTTTTGTTTTTTCCGTTCCATTTTGTACCTTTTTGTTTAATGTAGATCTATGATGGCAAACCTATGGCATGCGTGCCGGAAGTGGCATGCAAAGCCACTTCTGCTAGCACACAAGAGGTCACCCAGAAGAGCCCCACTGTGCATGCACTCACACCGCCCATCTGACAACTGATTGTCAGGTATCAGGTGCGCATGCACGGGGGGCAGGTGGGAGATGTGCACACATACGCAAAGATGCATGGTGTGGATGTGGGTGTTCCTTGTGCATGCTCAGGGGACAAGCAACAAGCGCAAACATGTACATAATTTTCAGCATGGGAGACCAAAAAAGTTAGCCACCACTAATATAGATGAAAGAGAGGGTGACTTTGAGAAATAGGTTATGAGAACTGGAGGAACATGATTTAAAATTTGATAGGCATAGCTATTTGTGGTATGATAAAGTTAATGTAGGTTTTAAAAATCATATTATTAGAAATGCCATACTGAGAATTTGGAATAGATACAAAGCAGTGGTGGGATTCAACCTTTTTTACTATCAGTTCTATAAGAGCATGCAATCAAAAAAAGGGCTGTGAAAATCTACAGACCCATCACATCCTGGACATAAATTGTTTCAACTTCTACCCTCAAAACAATGCTATAAGGGCACTTCACACCAGAACAACTAGACACAAGGACAGTTTTTTTCTAAATGCCATCACCCTGCTAAACAATTAATTCCCTCAACACTGTCAAATTAACTACTGAGACTGTACTACTCTTCTTTTCATCCTTACTAATACCTATCTCTTCCCACTTATGGCTATATCTGTGTTGTTCATATCTTTACAATTTATATTGTTTTTATTGTTCCCTAGTAAGATTTGATTGCTTATTAGTATCCTAGTATCTTATGATTCTTGATGAATGTATTTTATTTTTTCTTTATATACACTGAGAGCATATGCACCAAAGACAAATTCCTTGTATGGCCAATCACACTTGGCCAATAATGAAATTTTGACTTTGGGATTTGATGAATAAAATTATATGAGATTAGAAAATAATATAGACTATTATTAACACTTTAGAGTTTGTTGCAGTTTTATTTATATCCGTGCCAAAGAAAATTAGAAGACATCCTTTATTTTTTTCTTTTTTTTCTTTTTTTCACTTTCATCTTGATTTTTTCTGACTTCTTCCTTTTTTTCCATTTTCTTCTTCTTGCTTTATCTTTTATTCTTGTTTATTTGAAATTCAATGCATGCACACTCATATACATACATTTGTATATGCACAATACATATATATAAAAAGAGAAACATAGACTTTTAAACTTGTTTTCATTCTATTTTTAAATGTATTTCTTTATGGCTTTATAGCTTTTGTTTGTAAATTTCCCAGAATGACATTATTTAAATTAGATAAACAAAGACAGACAGACATAGATACATGGATAATGGGTATACAGCAGTGGAAGATACTTATGCTGGTAGCCAAGTTGGATCAATTCTCTCTTTGCAAAAAAGGAAATAAGAACACCTTGAGAATCTAACTTCATATTACCAAAACCCACTTGTCTAACAGTTTTAGTATCCTAAAGAAGATGGCATATGTCAAAATGGCAGCACAGGGAACATTTTTCCAGCTCCTCAAAACTACCAGGATAATTCCTTTGCTTCCTTCCCACATGAATAGAATCATATTATCTTCATAGTGCAAAGATGATTTAAATAGCCAATCAGTTGCTCATATAAATCCATAAAGACAATATCCATTATATTTTCTTCTTAGCCACTGGTATTCTATAACATATACTCTAGAAGAATAATACAGCTGAAAGGGACAAAGAGGATATACATAAAGAAAGACATTGGAGAGTTTAACTTTGGTGATACCTAGACTGAGATAAGAAATTGAAAATAGAGACTTGGAAACTTTTTACAGAAGAAGTGTACAAATAATAGGAGTAAAATGAAGTCTCTATAAGAATAAATGAATAAGAATAAGGGGCCTGCATAAGCACAACAACATGCCTACTATCCCTATCCTATTGTTTCTTTTTATTTTTCTTATATGTATCCATTTCATGTATTCATAACTATGTTTATACTTATACCTGTTATCTTATAATCGCTTGACAAATAAATAAAATAAATAAATAAATAATGGCTTTGTATTTTTGGACTGTGACAATTGAAGAGTGAGACACCTACTGGACATTAACTGGCTACTTAAAGAAAAAAAGGAAAAAAGAGAAAAAAATTTGAGGTGATCTTTGAAATATAGTGTTGATTTATAATTTTCACTATAAATGCTAATCAATTTAAACTGTTTTTGAAATAATCTAATGAGTTAAAATTGTATCATATAATTATATAATTAAGAAAATTAAGATTATCTTTAATATATTTACCATTATCATCAATATTGTTATATCATAATACATTACTCCCATCAATATTATATTTTTGTATACCTATATTTATAGCAACTATAGTAATTAATTCTATACAAATCCTGATTAGATTCTGCTATTGTATAGGATATTGAAATAAGATAGTACACCATTATATTCTATTAATATTGTTAAGAACAATATTATAAAGGTAATTATAGAAATTTGGGGTTAATATAATAAGGGATAATTATCAATATTGATACTATAATATCCCACTGTTGATTTATCTACTGTTGATTCACCACTAAAGGCTTAAATCTCACTCCCCTCCACTGAATAAGGGGGATAAAGGGGCAAAATAATAATAGCATATTAATATTATTAATAGATGATTGGCTAAGCCCAAGTAGAGATTGTTAACATAAAATAAACAGTGGAGGGACATAGAGGTGGAAGCCACAAGTTGGATTTCTTGTTGAATAATAACTTTTTGAAAAGCTTGATAAATATAGCAAGTAACCCAAATTTAACTAAGATGAAAGCTGGAAAGGAAAACGGCATTCAAAGTTCTATGATGACATCAAGTCCCTTGACACAAAAATTGATTGAAGACATGATCCAGAGGGAACAATCAAATTTATATAAAAATCTTCAAGCAATGATGCAAACTATGCAAGAAGTGATGTTTAAAAACCATGAAGAACTCAGAAAAGAGATTGGTGTAATAAGAAATGATATGGGAGAATTGAAAGAAAGAATGAAGATAATGGATGGGAAGTTCAAAGCTTTTCAGCTACAAATCACTAAGAATGAACAGAAACTGATAGAAGTGGAACAAAGATTAGACAAAGAAGAAAAGAAGATCAAGGAGATAAATGAAAGACCGACCTTGGCTAATAAGGAACTGGAGTCAACAGGTGATCTTCTTAGAAGCAGGAAGAGCAGCCCAGTACTTATGGTTCCAAAATGTCTTAGAGGAGAAAAGGGAAGACCTTCCAAATAAAATGCGGGAGCTCTTGAGATTGAAAAAGAGGAAATGGTTTTGGAAATGGACAAGATCTACAGGGTCCAAATGAACTATGGAAGAAGATATAATCTTCTCAAGGAAGTACATGTGAAATTCATTAAAAATTGATCAGGGATGAGATCTTGTACTGAACATGAGATGAACAACTGGAATACAGAGGCAAATAAATAATAGTACTGAAACAGATACTTAAAAGAATGTGAGACTTGAGGAAAAACTACCACTTCCTAACGACAAGACTAAATAAAGAACAGTGTGAATTTTAGATGGCTGACACTTGAAAGCATCATAGTAACATAGCAGGACAAGAGATATAGACTCAACACCATGGAGAAAGCCGAAGAAGTCTCTAAACAACATTGTAATATTGAAGAAGACTCAGGAGATCAAGAAGAAAGTGACACAATGGAAGGAAGAGACATAGCACACAAAACTGAAGGAAAAGAAACACCACAAGACACAGAGAAAGTTAAGAAAAGAGGAGAAAGAGATAAACTAGAATATTATGGAAGAAGAAATGAGGAACCACAGGAAATTAGAACAACTAGAAGCACTAAAATAAGACACAAATAAGAAAATAGATCAAGAGTGTAAGATCTGGTCAACAAATATTAATGGACTAAATTCACCAATAAAATGCTGGAAAATATTCACTAAACTTCAAAAATTAAAGATAGACATGATCGCATTACAAGAAATCCACATAAGAGATGACCAAAAACACCTACTACAGCAACCAACATTAGGAAATCTGTATTTCTCACTTGATCAGGAAAAAAAAGAGAGGAGTCACTCTATATGTCAAAAATAAGATTGGCAAAACAAATTTATAATGATAGAGAAGGGAGAATCTTGTTTGTTGAGGTCAAATTAAATAATAAAAATATAATAATTGTTGAGATTTATACGCCAAATGGAGCCCAAGAACACTTTTATAAAAATCTTCATAATAAAATTGATTGTGAGAAACATGGTGGTGCCTAGGTGAGGCTCTCGCTCCTGGAGCACTATCTCCCTATAAAGCTGCCACTTGTACCAGTAACCATGAGTAAACCAGAGCCCAAAAAACAAGCCCAAAAATGATGGATTCTGAAGCCATGGAGCCCTAATAATGCTGGCAGAGCTCCTGATAGCTGATCCAGAGCCCTCCTCTCCTTCCCCAGAAAAGTGAAGCTCTTTCCATCAAGCCTATTAACCACATTGGTGGAGCTCTTGAACTGGATCACTTGGAGCCAGCGGAGTACAAACAACATATCTTCATTTAAATCCCTCACACAGCTGATAGAAGTATCTTCCATGCCAGACAACATGTTTCCATTAATCTCCCCCACACAGTTTCCCCGGAGCACATCGGACAGCTGGCAGGGAGAAACAAGGAGGGAGGAGAAAGCTCTGAGGCTCTTAGGAGCTGAAAATCACCCTGGACGGGTGGTAAAGGCAGAGGAATGCTTCGGTGGTTGAGAGGAGAGGAGAGTCTCCTCGACTGACCTGAAGAAAACCCCTCCATCCGAACTAAAAAGAAAACTGCCAGCATGGCTAAATCGAAGCCAGGAAGGCAGCTGAGACAGAAGTGAAAAAGAAAGGAAAGATCTTGTAACAGCATGCTTAGTCTTGGTAAGAATCACTCCAATTTCTGCAGTGGAATTTTCCTTGGAAAATGGAACTCAAAGGAGGAAAATAGCTGCGATTAATGATCTGGAGTGACTGTCAGATTTAGTTTAAAAAAAAAAGATATTGCAACTAGAAGTAACTTTCAAAGTAAAGAAAAGATTGGATTGGTTAATTTATGGACTGTATTTTTACTACTACTCAACTTGAGGAACTTTCAGAAACTATTGGAAAACAATCTTATTCAGAGACACATTGATTGCAGTTAAAGTGTTTTAATTCAGCGAGTTTTGCTCTCTTTCAAAAATCCAGCATGCTTTGAACATCTTGTTACAGCCTATTGTTTACAGAGTAATAGTAGCAGCAATCAGAGCAATAAATTCCTTAACGTTCAACCACAACCCTACCTCAACCAATCCACCATCACTCAAGACAAAGCATGTAAATCACAGCTGCTAGTAAAACAATTAACCCTTTCCTTGCACTCTCAATACTACCACATTACTTTAATCAAACACTGATTAATTCATTACCTCAAAACTTACAACTTTTCTACCTCATTACCTATATCAATCATTAGATAATCAATTTCTATAAAATATTTCATTAATGGTTTAATTGATTTATTGTTTTAATTGATTCGTGTGATTAGAGTGTTTAGTGCAAATAGTGTGATTACTGATTAGTTTAAAATTAGTAATTTAATTGATTAGTAAAATCAGTGATTTAGTTAATTTAATTGAACAGTGTGATTAATGATTAGTGTAATTTATTGATTAGAAATTAGTGTAATTAATTGATTAGGCTGATTGTTGCTTAGGAAAATTATTTGACTAGAGAGATTACTGTAATTGATTGATTGGTGTGATATTGGCTATGTTGATTCCCCAAAATTGTTCCATTAATTAATTTAATCAGTGTACCATCTTAACAAACCTACCATGCCAAGAAAAAAAATCCAATGCCAAACCACAACCTAAAGAGAAAGTAATCCCCACCAATGAACCACAAGACTCCTGCCCATGCCTTAAATGCTACAAAACTCTAAAAGGATAATGAAAACTCCATCAAATGTTCTCTTTGTAACAAATACGCTCATCACGACTGCTTGGGATTACCTGAACAAATAATTCAATACTTAGAATCATCCAATGAGTTTCCATATCTCTACAAATCATGCAGACCCAAAATGGATCTGTTTGAAAGAACTGATACCATAGAAACACGAATAACATCCCTTGACACCATAGTAGCATCCCTGGACACCTTAAAAGAAAGATGATCCAACCTTGAAAAAAAAGACACAACGCAAAAACCTGAACATCCAGTAGCTACAAACCACATCTCTACCCAACAACCACAACCCCATCCACAACCCAATCCACAAAAAAACATAAGCCAGACAAATAATAATATCCCAATCCTCATCAGAGAAGCTGTTGAGCATGAATGGAAATGTCCAAATGCCATCTTATTTGGTCTAGAGGACATCAATGATAATGATGACATCACAACTGTACGAAACATCATCAGTTATTATCAAGCATCAAGCATCTCCCCTGATGAAATACTTGACATTTCCTGCATTGGCTGAGAGCTCAAAAACAGAGACGGCTCTGTGGCTCCATGCTTCTGTAAATGTAAATTCATTTACACTATAAATTCACTTGCAAAACCAACACCAACCATAAGAACCTCTGTTGTCACCCTGACCTAACCATACAGCAACGTGCCCACTCCCATATACTCCGCACTGAACTCAAAAAATGTCTAGACAATGGAGAGAAGGACCTGTACATTGACTACCATGCTGCCTGTATCAAAAGTAAGTCACACAACCCGCAACTCAGCTTTAACTTTCAACCACAACCCTACCTCAACCAACCCACCATCACCCAAGACAAGGCATGCACACCCCTAACTACCTCAATTCCAACTACTGCTGGCCTTAAATGCAAGCTATTCAACGTAAGAAGCCTTGCGAATAAAATACCTGAATTTCTTCTTTTACTAAATATGGCTAAATTTGACATCACATTTGCTTGTGAAACATGGCTCAATGCATCTTTCCCTGACTCCATTACCACAGTAAGAGACTATCATGTTTACCAATCAGATTGTGAAATTTGTAGAGGAGGTGGTGTTTCTATCTTCTATAAAAAGTCCTTACATCTAAAAAACACCCAAGTTACCCAGGAGCTTGCTTTTCCTGAAACCATCATCTGTGAACTATCCTTAAATATCACATTTCGATTCTTACTAGGTTACAGAGCACCTGATTATGACATCGAACATGTAAACAAGCTAAATACACAACTAACATGGGCAGCATCCTGCCCACATGCTTTTATCTTTCTTGGTGACTTTAATCTACCTCATACTGACTGGACCCTAAATGAATGTACAACTGAACCCATACACGCAACCTTCTACAATGCTGTTACAAATCTGGGACTGGAACAACTAGTAACCAACAATACTAGACTTAACAACTGCCTCGATTTTGTCTTCTGCAATAGTTTGAATTTAATTTACAGAATACAAACTAAAGAACCCTTTTCGAGCAGTGACCACAATATGATTGACTTTTGTCTCAACATACGTCCATACAAAAATCATCACAATGATGTAATCCCCAATTATAACTTCAAAAAAGGCAACTATGATCTTATAGACAACAATCTCTCATCCTTTGATTGGTAATTTCTATTCACTGGATGCAATACTGCTGAAGACCATTACAGCATAATTTTACTTGAAGTCAAAAGAGTCATCAAACTATATGTACCAACAACAACTCCCAAAACCAAAAACAAAAAACAAAAAACACATTACCCATAACAATAAGGAAACTTCAATCCAAAAAGAGATCAGTCTGGTGGAAAAACAAATCTGGTAATGTTGCCAATTTCAAAAGCCAATACAAAAAATTATGCCACCAGATGAAGACTGAATGCACCAATTATCACATTAAACAAGAGGAAAACCTACTATGCACCAATGTAAGCGATTGACAAATCAAAATAAATAAATAAATAAAAAATTAGCGATGTTGAATGTAATGGGATCTGTATCATTGGAGATTTCAGTGCAAATGCAGATAGAACAAGGGATCACAAACATAAAGATACAAGGAAAGGAAATAAAAGAATACTCCTGAAATCATTTTTTGATATGACTAGAGATTTAAACTTGCTTGATGCTTGGAGTGAAAGAAATAGTGAGGAAAACTACTATACATATTACTCAAATCATCATAAAGCCTGGTCTCAGATAGACATGGTGTGGCTTTCAAAAGAAATTGACTCTAAAATCCAAAAAGTAGACATTGGGACTTACCTCTGGGCTGACCATAATCCCATAATCTTACAATGAGCGGGAATAAGACCATACCAAGGTGGACATTTCAAAGGACAATTCTCAAAGAAAAAGAATTTAACTTAATGATGGAGAAAAATGGATCTCTTCTTGAAATTAAATAAACAAGATGACATATCCCCACAGATTCTTTGGGATACTGCAAAAACGTATTTGAGAGGTGTGACAATTTCCTATATGGCCAAGCGAAACAAGCTGAAAAAATGCTCTCGGGAAAAGCTAGAACAGGAGTATAAACAAATAGAGACGCTACACCAGAAAGAACTGAATTATAAAAGCTTGAAGAATAAAATGGATTTGCTTAAATATAAATTATATACTTTAGAAACAGAGAGATTAGCTCAACAACTCAAGCTAGCCAAACAGAAGTTTTTCAAAAATGCCAATACACCTGGACGGTTACTAGCACAAAAGTTAAGAAGACAAAGAGATAAACAATGGATTTATAAATTACAAGATGAAGATGGGAAGGTATATTATGATGAATTCTAAGAAGGAATTGCCCAGAGGTTTTTTTGAAAAACTTTATGTGGAAAATGAAGAACATCCAGAAGAAAAAAATTATCTCCTACTTAAAGAAAGCTGAATTACCAAAGATTCCTGAGGAAATGAAATCAGTGCTTAATGAAGAAATTAACTTGTCAGAAGTTGCCAAGGCAATTGACAAACCAAAAAATAACAAGGCATCAGGTCCAGACGGATTACCAGCTGAACTATATAAAGAATACCAGAACATTTTGAACCAACACCTATTGGAAGTTTTAAATGCCGTGCCATTTGAGGCAAAAATATCAAAATCCTGGACTGAGGCCAATATTGTATTCATAAAAAAGAGGGTGCAGACCAAACATGAATCCAATATTATAGGCCTATAACCCTCTTGAATGTTGATTATAAAATTTTATGATTATAGCTGAGGGATTCAAAAATTATTTGAATGAATTTATTCACAGTGACCAAAATGGTTTTTCACCAAAAAGGCAAACTGAGCATAATCTAAGAATAGTTCTAGACATTCCTGGATTTTATGAAGCACACAGTGATCAACAAGCAGCACTGCTATTCCTAGATGCCCAGAAAGCATTCAATAATGTTAATTGGCCATTTTTAATACAACAATTAAAATACATGGATATCGCCAAATATTTTCTAAACATAATTATGGCAATATACACATAAGAAGAAGCAAAAATAATAATAAATGGAGAACCAACAAATAATGTCAGCAAACAGAAAGGCACGAGGCAGAGTTGTCCTCTTTTTCCACTGCTATTTATATTTACATTAGAGGTTTTAGCAAGAATAATTAGTCTCAGATAAAAGGGTTGGAAATTAAAAAAGAAAATTTTAAATTGCAAGCATTTGCTGATGATCAGTTTTATTATGGAAAATCCTGAACAAAAGGGCCTAAAATTACTAGAAAGACTTGAGAAATATGGAGAGATAGCCAGCCTGAAAATAAAGGCAAAATAAAAATTATAGTTAAGAATATGACCAATAAACAAATAGAAAATTTTGCCAAGAAATTAGATATCCATATCATCCGAAAAATAAGATACTTAGAAATTACCATTTTGGCACGCAGTTCAACAATCAAAGAAGATAATTATGAGATTCTACTGAAATAAATAAAAAAAGATCTAGAAAATTAGAATAATTTACAACTGTCACTAATAGGCATAATATCAGCAATTAAAATGAATATATTACCAAAGTCTTATTTTTGTTTCAAAATGTACCGATTAAATTGGGCAAATATTTTCAAAGATTTGAACAAAATGATGTCAAATTTTGTGTGGCAGGTTAAGAGACCAAGGATTAAATTGAAACATCTTCAAGACCAAAGGAAAGGATGATTAGGCTTCCCAGAATGGGAACTGAATTACCAGGTGGCTGCCTTGACATGGATCAAAGACTGGGTAAATTTAGATAACAAAAGACTCTTATAGAAGGGCATGACTTACAACAAGGCTGGCATGCATATTTATGGACTGGGAGAATATGGCGCATCAATGTTTCCTGAGACACAGAATATGGCAAGCTTTAATTTTGATTTGAAATCAAATAAGACTGCAAAACTACACAGAAATACCAGGCTGGATATCATCATTAGAACAATAACATGCCCAAATTTATACAATCAGGGAAAAGCCATCACATATAAAGCCATTATAACTGAGGAAGGTCAATTAAAACAAAGACAGGAACCAAAATAACAAGGAATAGTATTGGAATGGTGGGCCTATCTTCAAATACAGTCCAGATACAGACAGATAAAAAAAGAATGGGAAATTGTCAAGATACAATACTAGATAAAATTTTAACAGGACCAGAGTCAAAACAAATAAAGAAATTTTACAAATGCCTACTTAACCATAAAATGTATGAAGAACAAATTAAAGAATCAATGTTAACCTGGGCTAGAGACCTTGGACATCGTATCAATCTAGACCAATGGCAACAAATTTGGGACTGAAATAAAAAAATAACTTTTGCGATATCTTATAAGGAAAATCTGTATAAGATGTTTAATAGGTGGCACTTGCCACTGGCCAGATTAGCAAAAATGTATGTACCCAATCATCCATATACTGGAAATGCTTGAAAGAATGAGGTACTTTTTACTATATGTGGTGGGCCTGCAAAAAACACAGGTGTTTTGAAATAAAATTTCGTCATAGTTAGAGGAAATGTTGGGACTAAAAATTAGCTATACACCAGAGACATTTTTATTTGGAATAATTAAAGAGAACCTTGGTAAAGCAGACACTTACTCAATGATACCTGAAATTATCACAGCAAGAATACTCTTTGCTCAAACTTGAAAAACAAAAGAAATTCCAAATGATAATAGATAAGGTTTTTCAATGGACTGAACTAGATGGTTTTACACTAGAATTGAAATATCACAATAAATTAGAATATTATAAAATATGGAACAAATTCTACAGATGGAGGGATATGAAAGGAAGTTCATAAAATAGAAATTAGAATTTAAAGTGAAACAGAAATGAGAAACAAGAATAAGATCTACAAAGGTATAAAGTTTAAATGTATAGACATGTTCTGACCCAAACCTGGTTCCAAGAGAGTAAACACAAGACAAACAACACAACCTTTAACTGTTTCATTAATGAATCATGTTTATTCACAGATAAAAGGCTGCTTCCAACTAATTAGCTCTGACAAGAAACATCCTTGCCAAGTTTTTGCAAGGCTGCCAAGAGCAACAGATAGAATTCCTAAACAATAAATCAAAGAGTTTCCAAACATTAACACAGATGTTCACCTAACGTTCACCAGCCTCGAGTATCAAACTTCTTTACCTTCTGCAAAGAACTGCAGTTTCTCAGCTGGCTTTTATCTTCTCAGAAAGGGGGCTTCCAGCCTTACTCCTGAGTCGCTTCAGCTGCTGCTGCTGCTCTTTCCTTCAAAAAACCTTGCATGCACACAGCTGGGCATGTGCTCCTTAGGACCCCCTTGATCATTGCTGCCAGCCTCCACAATCTCCAAAGGCAGCATTCCACTCCCTGATGCTCCTGGAGAAGATATATAAATATAAATTTGTAGCAACGTTTCAGCAGAATCTCATCGCCCATCATCAGGCTTCT
>BLBF01000019.1:24248716-24323316 GCA_015471245.1 Laticauda colubrina
TGGGGGTGTGTTCTCATTGGTTGGGGGTTTGGCTGTGTTCTGATTGGCTGGGGGGGGGGTGTTCTGTTCAGGTGAGGGCTTGGTTGTGCTTAGGTTAGTCTTAGTTGCTGGAGGATTTGAGCTGGTGAGCTGTGATCCTGTTGTTTGGCTTTGCGTTCATGGTTGTGCCAAATCTTCATGGTGGGTGTCAGTTTGCTTCTTGTATGGGTCAGAGGGGTTTGAAGCGGGGAGTGGTGCAACTGCGGTACAGCTTCTGGTCCGTGGTCATGTCTCATCTTCTCTGTGGGTGTAAGTCTTTTTTCTACATGGAAGTGTGGTGGTAACATCTTGTGTGGCACTCGTGGGTGTGGGTCTGGTGTCATTCTTCATATTAGGTACTCGTTTATGAATGAGGGCAGGTTTCCAAATGGTTGGTAGGCAGGACTTGAGTGAATAGTGAAACCATGTCAAAACTTACAAGCAGATCTTCTTGTTCTACGTGTAGATCTTTGAGCATTTCTAAGAAGTGGTATGAGTTTTGTACATATGAAGCTGCAGTTTCAGCATGGGGCTGTAGTTGTTTTGCTAAGTGTTTAGCTAGGTTTTGTAGTGCTGCTTCTTTGGAGCTGACTACGGGTCTGAGAGGTATGCCTTCTTTGTGTATTTTTGGGAGGCCGTATAGTTTGGGGCATCTGGAAGATTTTTCTCTTGGGATGATCATCTGTTGGATTTCTTTGCTTATGTGGCTGGTTATAATTTTCTTCTTGGTTAATTTTTCCAGATATGTGGATGGGACTGTGTTATAGGTTTGTATGTGGAGTCTTGGAGTAGGTCTGTCAATTTTGTTTCATAGTCTTTTTTATCCATTACTATAGTATACTATATATATATTCACTCAAGTCCCAATAAAAGAAACTCTTTAAATCATCAAAAATAAATACCAACCAGCTTAACACCTCATGGAACTAACAGAACACTGCTTAACCAACACATATTTCATATACAAAGGACAAAGATACAAGCAAATTGAAGGAGCCCCTATGGGATCACCACTGTCACCCGTCCTTGCAAACCTGTTCATGGAAGAATTCGAATCCAGAGCCCTGGCTAATGCCACCCACAAGCCCAAATATGGCTAAGATACATCAATTACTCATTTGTGATTTGGCCCCATGGAAAAGAAAACCTAAACAATTTCCAAATACACCTAAACAGCACACACCCCAAAATCAAGTTCACCATGGAAATGGAAATAAACAAACAACTACCATTCCTAGAGGTACTAATCTACAAAAGAACAGATTGCACACTAGGACACACCGTATATCAGAAGAAAACACACACCAACCGCTACTTCAATGCCCAATCCCACCACCACCCAGCACAGATAAATTCCGTGACCAAAACACTCTTCACCAGAACCAAACGCCTGGCAGACAAGACACATATAAAGACTGAACTATGCACCCTGAGTAAAGTACTGACAGTTAACAACTTCCACAAAAACAAAATCACCAGCTTGATCCACAAAAACACACTAAGACATAATAGAGACCTAGAAGATCAACAGACATATGGAACAGCTGTCCTGCCCTACATAAGAGGTACTACAGACAAAATCAGAAAGATACTACACAGGCATCACATCAAGACTGCCTTCAAAACAGACAAAAAAATAGCAGCCATCCTTAGAAACCCCAATGATAAAATTGACCAGGAAAACCAAGGCATATACAAAGTTCCCTGTGCATCATGCCTGGCCACATACATTGGGCAGACCAATAGAATAAAAGTACCCACCTGGATGAACACAAAAATGCAGTAAAAAAGCTGGAACATACCTCCTCACTAGTCCAACGCATGAAAGCCACAGGTCATAACATCAACTTCAATGGCACCAAAACCCTAGCCACTATAGAAAACCCCAGCCACAGAATTATCAGAGAAGCCATAGAGATTGAAAAAAGACCTGAAAGCATGAATAGAAGAGATGATTCCACCAGACTGTCAATCATTTGGAAGCCAGCATTTTCAAATAGAAAGATCTCCACACCACAAGCCAGGCAAACATCTGGGCACAAACAGACTCCCCCTGATACCTCCAGCTCAAACACACTCCAACCAGACACCCAGATGAAATCTAGCTTCCTAATAGATAATAGCCATCCTTTTCTGTGAAGCCAAGCTGCACTGAAAGCCTCCAGTGTAGGAGCAGAGTGTTGCCAGCCAATCACAGAGCCATGTTAACAGCATCATGTTATGTGGTATGCAAACTGCATGGGATCGAACAGCGGATCCATGATGGTTTTCAGGTGGGACAGCACAAGCCTTTCAAAGATTTTCATAATGTTAGAGCAACTTGTCTGTAGTCATTCAGTTCCTTGATGGAAGGCTTCTTTGGGATGATAGTAGAGCATTTGAAGCAGGAAGGAACATAGCACATCTCTAATGATCTATTGAAGATTTGGGTGAAGATGGGGGCCAATTGGTCAGCACAGACTTTTAAGCAAGAAGGAGTTATCGTGTCTGGCCCTGGTGCTTTTCCTGGCTTTTGTCTCTGTAAGAGATCTTGCACTTCTTTTTTTGTGATCACCAGAGGTTGTGAACCCAATGGATTGGGGCCAACAGGCTTGACTGTTGTTGATGTGTTTGAGATGTGGGTTGTGGAGAGAAGTGGCTGTCATTTCCTTTCAAACCTGCAGTAAAACGCATTCAGGTCATCTTCAAGTTGTTGATTTCCTTCTGCCTGGGAAGGAGGTTTGCTGAAGCCAGTATTTTTTTTCAGAGTTTTCTGCATGTTTGCTGGTTTGTTTGTTGAGAACTGATTCCTTAACTTTTCAGAGTAGCTTCTTTTTGCTGCTCTGATCTCTCTTGTTAAATTTCTGGCCTGGTTGTACAGCATTCTGTTACCTTTTCTGTAGGCTTCCTCTTTAAAATGACGTAGCTGCTTAAGTTTAGCTGTGAACCAAGGTTTATTGTTACTATATATTTGCAGGTTCCTTGTTGGTACACATAAGTCTTCGCAGAAGCTAACATGATGTTACAGTATCTGTGAGCTCATCTAGGTCTGCAGAGGCATCTTCAAAAACATTCCAATCAGTGCAATCAAGGCAGGCCTGGAGTTTCAGCTCTGCCTCATCCGACCAAGTCTTCATTGATTTAATTGTTGGTTTAATGGTTTAAGGCCCACTGGCTGACAGATGCAAAACATATGCATAAAAGACACAGCGGACGAGCAAAATTTTGGGTGTGGCTCCATCCATTGTCATCCGCTCCAAAAGGTGGTGAAAATTTGCATAAACAGAATGGAAAAGAACGGATGTGGGTAGTATGTAGCGGGGATGTTAAATGGATGTTCATAGAAAGCCTAGCAGATGACAGCAGATGGAAGTGGATGACACATCCAAAGGGGTTCCAGGGGAGAATTTTGAAGCGGATGCATAGCGGAAGGGGCGGATGCATAGCGGATGAAGCAGATGCATCATGGACGCCTATAGGAAACAAAGCGGATGCCGCGCGGATGTATAACGGATGCAAAGTGTTCACTGCGCATGCGGGGAGTATGAATTGCATCAGCTCCATGGATATAAAAGGATGCAGCACGCATGCAGTCAGCATATAGGGGAAAGACGTGCTGCCATATACATCTAGCAGAAACACCATGGTTCGTTAGTCAGGCAAGAAGAGGAAGCCCGTGCCTACTCGTTCCAGCCTTGGCAAGAAGGCCAGAACCAGGATCCCACCCCCTGGCACTGACTCTGAAGCTGCTGCTGCTGCTGCTGCTGCTGCTGCTGTGGTGGACCAGCCCCAAGGCCCTCAAAGCCCTGCTGCTGAAGCCCCTGAAGGCCCTGCTGCTCAAGCCCCTGAAGGCCCTGCTGAAGCCCTTGACAGAGGGAGGAAGAGGAAAGGGAAGCAGAAGGGAGAGAGGAAACAGTACACCGTTTCCAAGGAGCATGAGGATGAGGTGCTGGAATGGCTGAGGGAGAACGAGTACCTCTGGAGAAAGGGCCACAGACTGCATTGGGACACCAAGAAGAAGCAGGCAGCTTGGAGAGACAAGGCAAAGAGCCTGGGGTACACTGCAGAAGTACTCCTGGGATGGTGGAAGCACATGCACACCTGGTATGGCAACCTGCACTTGAAGAAATCTGGCCAGGCCGCTGTCAAGCTCACTGACCGGGAGATGTACGTCATAGCCAAGTGCAGACTTCCCATGCCGGCAGACTTGGAGGATCCCATGGAGGATGATGCCCTGCTGTCACAAATGGAGGAAGAAGCAGCAGCCACCAGAGGCCAACCCACACCCACACCCACACCTCACCCAGCTCCAGAGGATGCAGGCAGAGAGGCAGACTGGAGGGCCAGGACCACAGTGTGCTGTTGAAGATCATGGATACAATTAAGACCAGCACAGAACTTCTCTTTCTCCTGGTCGACTTGGACAGAACATCCTCGGCCCAGAAGCCCTTCATCACCTACGTGAACCAGTTCCTGAGGGACCTGCCCGAGGCCGGGTACCAGGTGATGAAGCAGAAGAGCACTTCTGCACAACCCTCAAGGCCCAGCTGAAGCTGCTCGTACCTAGTCCAGGTCTCCTCCTCCACCCCAGGCAATGTCACAGCCCTTCCACAGCTTTCAACAGCCCCTCACCTACCAAGGCTACAACTACCAGGACTTCCCACAGCAGAAGCAGAACTTCCCAGTCCAGGCCCAGGTTCATCGCATGCCACAGATGCCACTCCTCTCCCAGCTGCAGACCAGACAGCCCCACCACACTCCTCCTTCCTCCACCCCACAGCCAAGCCCATCAACGGACAATCTCTCATCAGTATTGGGCCTGACATCTCAAGTCCTTGATGAAGGGCCCCTCAACCTCATGGGACTGAGTCAGCTCTCGGACAGCTTTCTGAACACACCATCCCCTGTTGTACCCTCAGGGCCAAGCACCCCAATGGTGCCTCAGACCAGCACTCAAGCCACAGCCACCTCCACAGTCCCTACCTGCTTAACAGCTGAGACCGTGGACATGACTCAGAGTGACTGAGAATATGTCAGAGACTGAGTTGTACTTGTTAAGTTTATCTTTGCTTAAGACACTTTACTCGGTTCATTTTGCTTTTTTAATAAAGTCATAAAGTTTACCTAAGAAAGTTAATAAAGGTTATCTTTGCTTAACACACTTAATACAGTTTACTTGGTTCATTTTGCTTATTTAATAAAGTCATAAATTTAAGAAAGTTAATAAAGGTTATCTTTGCTTAAGACACTTGGTTCATTTTTTTTTACTTAATAAAGTGTTGATGAAAACTTTGAAAAAATGGTTAAGCCTTTGCATACTTGTGGGATAGATAAGGATAGTTGTGGGATAGGTAAACCTCCAGCGCAAGCATAATGGGACTGTATGGTCGACCATCCGAGCATATGGAACTTTATTATCAATAACAATTTATTCATTGATCAACATATTTTAAAATAAACAAAGTTCTTTATTAATGCCCTATTCATTGTAGGACCACTCAACATACATGGCATAATCTCATTAGTGTTATGCAACAGTCTCAAGGAAGCATCCATGGAACATGTTGGCCAGGATGCCAAAGGTGTTCTCCACCACCCGTCTTGCCCTGGACAGCCTGTAGTTGAAGATCCTCTCTTCACAGGTACAGCTTCATGAGGTAGGTTCTGAGGGAGAACGCGTCATCACCAACAATGAAGTAGGGCACATCTTGTGTGTCATTGGGTAGGGGGTCTGGATCTGGAAAACCCATGATGAGGTTGCGTTCCAGCCCATCCTTGAGGTCACCTGCATTCTATACCTGGCCATCTGAAGCTGACCCATTGCCTGAAGCATCGATGTAGATGAACTTGTAGTCAGCATCAACCATGGCAAAGAGGATGATACTGAAGAAGCCCTTGTAGTTGTAATAAGTGGACCCTGAGTTGGCTGGAGCTTTGCAGGCTACGTGCTTCCCATCTATGGCTCCAACAGGGAAAGTTCCACCTCTGATACCACTCTTCTGCAAGTTTCCTCCAGCCTTATTCAGTGGTGGGGCACTTGAGGAGCTCCTCCATGTATCCTTTGATGATGGCCTGCACCACTTCTCTGACCACTTTGCTGATGCTGTTGTGTGGCACCCTCCAGGCATACTGCATGTTTCTGTATGTGGTTCCAGAGGCCAGGTGCCACAGAGTCAGTGCCACCTTCAGTCCAGGGTCCAGGTTGGGACAGAAGTTGGTGCGAGGCTTAGTTAACCTGGGTCTCAGATGCTCTACAAGATCGTCAAACATGGCTGGTGGCATCCTCATGAAGTGATGGAATGCACGAGGGTCTTCATTCCTCAACTCCACCATCAACTGGTCATACAGTCCAAACTCCATTCTTCTCACAATCCATCCTCGGACCCACACAGCTCTTGGACATCTCCTTCTTCTCCTTCTGTATGAAAGTTGAAACAGTCTGAACAGGTTTTGGTTCTGGTGATGAATGAACGCAGCTATCATATGGACTGTGTCATCATCCATGGTGGAGAACAATTGATGATGTTGAAGACCAAGACCAAGGGTGAAGAGGTCTGTACACCACAGCTGCTGGACTCATACTGAGATCCAGATGATTTTCTCCCCCTTTTTATAGGAAATATCAGTTGTCCGCTAGGTGTCCTTCTACATACTCTAGATATACTCCAGACATCCTAAATATACGAGATACATCTCAGATACAAACATTTTTTCCATTTTGAATACTTTATATACGAGATGCATATGCTTACATCCTTTCTATTTCCGTGCTACTAATGCTGTGTAGACGTTCCTTGTACCTTTTGTTTCCTCCCTCTTTCCATTTTCAGCTGCAGCAGATGTGAGTTGAGGGGTTGGCCAGAGGATGCAGAGAGGATATATCGGATGTTTAACGGATGATAATGGACATAGAACGTTTGTTGCCCGTATATGTCACGGAGGTACATCGTACGCAGTGGAAAGTTTATCTGTTCACAAAGTTTTGTGCAGCTCAAAACTTCTTGCGCGGATGAAATCTCAGTGGATGGATGCTCAACAGATAGGGCGTATGAAACACGTATGCAATGAGTACACAATGGATGCATCACGTTTTCCAACAGATGGCAAGTTTTTTTTTACGTTTTACATCCTCTTTGCATCCGTAAGTGCAGTGGGACCAGCCTTTAAGTCTTTGTCTGTAGGCAGACAATTCTTCAGTTACATGTTCTTATTCCAATTCTTACTTTATAACAAAACAAGATTTGGAAGGGGCCTTGAAGTTTTTCTAGTCCAATCCCCCACTCAGGCAGGAAACTCGATACCACTTCAAACAAATGGTTATTTAATCTCTTCTTAAAAATCTCCAGTGTTTGAGCATCCACAACTTCTGAGGCAAGTTATCCTCCATTTAACTACTGTTAACTACTTTATCAAAGTTTCCACTTCTCAACTGTTTTTGTTTTATTTAACTTAAACTTTTCTGGTTGTACTTGTTTTCAAGTTGCCCTTTTCCCAAGTTCGTTTGCACCTTTCACAAAATAACTTTTTTTTGAAAAAAATATTTTCCTTTTTAAAATGGTGACTATTAATTCTGAAATCTGTAAACAATGTAGCTATGTATGTCTTCTTTGTCTTTGCAGCAGTTTCATTTTTTCCTTAAATTTATGATTGGCAACACGAAGAGGTAGGCAAGCAATTAACCTAATTTCACTGACAGAAGGTTTACTTGAAATTTTGAAAATATGGAAAAATACTCTGAATAAGTTGATTGTTTTAGAAAAGTAATGTAAGAATTTCTGAAACAATTTCTACAAAACTTGGTATGTTATCTCTGATTTTGTTCTACCTTTCTTTCAAAACCTATAAAATTAAAACTAATAAAAATAAAACTTCTTAAAAGGCTATTTGTTATTTTTTTAAATGAGAAGCTGAGGCTTGTTTTTCCCATTTTTTGCTTAAAAGGTGAAAATGAGCAAGAAAAGATGATCTTCCAAACTGAGATGGCTAGCTTTATTTCTATAGCTAAGATTCTGGGAAGCCCTAACCCAGTTAGTAAGTTCAAAAATGCTACTGAAAGAAATTCTAAAGGAATTCTGATACACTCTAAGTATGAGATGACATAATAGAAAAAGCATATTAAACATTTCAGGAAATTGAAACATAGATTCTGGCTCACAATTACTTAAAATGTAATTGAAATCTACAGAATGGTTTTATATGCTGCACTTATTGGTTGTTGTTGCTTTATCTTTAATTTCTGCCAAACATTAAGAAAGTTTTGATTTTTTTGTGCAAATATGAGTCTACTGCTATTTTAAAGATTGCTTTAAAAACTGAAATGGGAGGATTCTTTGCCCAGGAATATAATAAATAAGTAATAGATGGCATGAAAGCTGGGGAGATGAAGTAGTTGGCTTATATAGAAATAGCCACAGATGCCTTTTGGGAATCTCCTGAAATGGCCTTTTCATTGTTGCCTTGTGATCACTGTCAGGCCAGATACAGATCCTGTATGAAATGCTAATAATAAATATCCTCAGAGGGTACAATCTTCAGACATACATTATCTCTTGGGAAATTAAACAATTTTACTTTGCAGCTATTGACAAACACTTTTTCCTATTAACATGGTGACAATTAAAATATTAGCAAGCATATTAGGGTGCATGTAAGAATGTTCTTTTTCCATTAAAATAAATAACTTTACAAATACCTATCTGAAGTTGTAGCAATCAAACACTGCTTGGAGACTTGGCATAGATAGCTAATGGGAAATAAAAGTTCTGATTAACTAAGTGCAGAACAAGAACAAAAACCCCACCAAAATTTCAGTTAAGTCCCAGAACCCCTTCAAAAGTTTCTCCCAATATTTGTAATTGTGAATGAGATAATAAAAGTGTGTGTGCGTGTGCGTGTGCATGTGCGTGTGCATGTGCGTGTGCATGTGCATACGTGTGTGCGCGTGTGTGCATGTATAATGTGTGCACACATGTATTTGCACTGTTCTCCCACAAAGTCAAATGCATTCTTTTTCCAGAAATGTTGATCATATTTAATTTAATCCATAAGGAAGATTCTTATACTGTTCTCACCTCCCAGAAGAATGAACTTTCAATGCAAACTAAGCAACTTCCCCAGCCACCTCACCTCCAAGTTATTTATTGGAAAATGAAGGTGCGTTTATTTATTCACCAACACTTTCCCTGTAGTTGTCAGCTGCATTGATATAATTGATGCATTATTTAAAACCTTCCATTTATTATTTTTACGCTCTACTTTATTCACATTTTAATTTTGTTTTTTTCATATTTATTATTGCAACTGTGACACTACTTTGACATTTAAAAAATTAAAAACTGTAAAAATGAGCAAGACAGATAGCGGACCCATGTTTCTTGTAGTGTCTTCACAGCTAAAAAAGGAAAGAATCGTTGAATTTAAATTACTTATTTTTTAAAAAAATCGATCTTTCCCATTAATACACAAAGACCATAATTTGTAAAAAATGTTATCAAATAATCAACTTTGTATCTGTCTAAATAAATCCTCTGAAAACCCAGTTTAACTTAACATTTCATATAAAGTCTATTTTCATGATTAATGGATTGATCTGACATCCAGTCTACAGTCTCACACTCAGCTGACCTCTCCATGAAGAACAAATTTGCACATGATTTCTAACATTCACATTGTGTTGGTTAGACCCTGTGAGTTAAATAATCACACTATGTTAACAATAGATTTTTGCCTAGTCAATTGAAGAAAATACTACAGATGCTAAGCAGAAGTTAGATTACACTGTTACAAAAAAATAAATGTTTTCCCAAGTTAATCTCACATTGATCTAACAAGGCATTGTTACGTTCTTAAACAGAAAGCATACTGAAGAATCACTCCATACAGGTTATTTTTTATTGTTAAACATTATTGTAACAGTAATATTACTGTTGACATATGTCTTCCTTTGCACATGCATGAATTCACTTTTATACTTGCATGTGCTTGGTGTACATGGTAATGGTTCTTCAGAACTAGTGGAACCAGGCCAAAAGAAATAGAATGTTATCTTCAACTAAAAAATTGTGAGTAACTGTCTATTTGGGGCATTCCTGACTTGAGCCTAACATATGCTTATGAAGGCCTTTCTTCAATTTTGGAGGAAAGGGAACTTATATAGAACCAGTGATATGGCAGACAGTGATCTGACTCTGCAATTTTTTTTAGTCACTTGAGTGATATTATACTGTCTTCCTACAGCAAAAGTTTCTTCTTGTGATCCTGAACTGTGCTTCATTTTTTCCCACTTTTTCAGTTTATATGCTGTAATGTAGCACTCTCAGTTGATAGTGGTGTCAAGAGCAAGGAAATCCATGTAAACTGCATCATTTGCATTAAAAAAAAAAAAAAAGCTGTCTCCATGAGCTTTCCTATTGAAAACTGGACTTTGAATTTTTATTTTGTTTTTCATGGATATTCCATGGTTTAATGATATATTTCTGGATCATAAAAATGAGGCCATGTTTCATTGGCCAGCACAGTGCTGTAAAGAAATCCTTCATCTTCATTTTTAAATAGTACAATAATTTGCTGGCAAATTTCAGTTTTTACTATCAACATGCAAGGAACCATCTTGTACTAATTTTCCATTACTGAAGATGTTCATGATGTTTACACTTCTTCCTATGAATGCCAGGCCAAACAGTAGGTTTCCTTTGAGTGGACGTATAGATTGTCCTTCATTGGCTCATCCATGTTTCTTGTGTGAAACTCATTGGTTGCTGCCACAGGTCATTCATTTCATTCTTCATCACACAAATCAGCCATTCTTGTTTCATTATGTGTACATTTTTTGGCCCAATGATGACCAGTATTCACGTGAACATAGCTATCAGAGAAAAATTTATTTATTTATTTATTTTTATTTGTCAATTGCTTACAAGATAATAGGTATAAGTAAAACATAGTTATGAATGCATGGATACATATAAGAAAAATAAAAAAAATATAAATGAAACACTAGGACAGGGACGGTAGGCACGTTGGTGCGCTTATGCATGCCCCCTACAGACTTCTTAGGAAAGGGGTGAGGTCAATAGTAGACAGCCTAAAGTTAAAGTTTTTGGGGTTTGGGGAAAAAAAACCACAGAGTCAGATAGATTATTCCAGATGTTGACCACTCTGTTGCTGAAGTCGAATTTCCTGCAATCAAATTTGGTATGATTAACTTTGAGTTTGTATCTATTGTTTGCTCTAGTGTTGTTATGGTTGAAGCTGAAGTATTCATTGATAGGTAGGACATTTCAATGTATGATTTTATATACTATACTTAGATTGGACTGAAGGTGGCGTAGTTTAGGTTTTCTAGGTCTAGAATGTCTAATCTGGTGGCATAAGGTATTCTGCAATGAGTAGAGGAGTGGAGAACTCTTCTTGTGAAATATTTCTGGACTTTCTCAACTGTGTTAATATCAGATATGTAATGTGGGTTCCAGATTGATGAACTGTATTTGAGTATTGGTCTAGCAAATGTTTTGTATGCTCTAGTTATTAGTGTAATATTACCAGAGAAAAAGCTACATAAGATTAGGTTAATGCCTTTTTGGCTATGTAGTTACAGTGGGCTGTAGCACTTAGGTCATTTGAGATGAGTACTCCAAGATCCTTGACAGAATTTGGATCATCAATAAGGTCTTGACTATTCAGCCTGTATTTTATTTTATGATTTTTTTTTTGTCAATATGTAGGACAGAGAATTTATTTGTTGAGATTTGAAGTTGCCATTTGTTTGATCATTCTGATACATAGTCAAGGTCTTTTTGAAGGGTAGCAATATTGTCTGTGGTATTGAACAGCTTTACATCATCAGCGAAGAGAACGCAATTGCTCTTGATATGAGCACAGAGGTCATTTATGTAGAGTATGAAGAGAGTTGGTCCTAGAACACTGCCTTGGGGGATACCACTGTTGACAGGTACATAATTTTATAGGATGCTCCCAATTTTGACCATTTGTTGTCTGTTTGACAGGAATGCTTCTATCCAGTAATGCAAGTGTTCTGAGATACTGTAAGGTTTTAGTTTTAGGAGTACTTTGTTGTGTACTACTCAATCAAAGGCTTTACAGAAGTCTATGTAGATTGTGTCTATTGCTTTGCCCTGATCGAGCTGTGTAGTCCCTATGTTTTTGTAGTGTAAGAGTTGCAGATTACATGATAGTTTTTTCCTAAAACCGAATTGTTTATTAGAGAGTAAGTTTTTTGTTTCTAAGTGGAGGATGAAGGATTGGCTAATAATTGATTCCATGACTTTACAGGTGATGCAGCATAAAGAGATTGGTCTGTAATTTTCATCTAGGCTGGGTTTTCCCTTTTTGAAGAAGTGGTTTCAATGGCTTGTGACCATAGTTTTGGCAAGGAGCTGGTCCTGAATTTTTTTTCAAAGATTATGCTTAAAGGTTTGGCTATGGCAGTGGGTAGCTTTTTTAAGAAGTAGGCACATATTCTGTCCAGTCCAATAGATAGAGATGGTTTTAGATTGCACAGCGCTTTTTCAACAATGTCTTCTGTAAAATCAAGATGGATTAGATCATCGTAGTTGTCTGTGGTTCGACTAGGAAATACTAGGCGTGATCCATTGCTGTTTACAAATACTGAGCCAAATAATGTGTTAAAGAGGTTGGCTTTAATAGTGTTGTTGTTGCAGTCTTTACCATTAGGTCCTTTCAAGGGTGGGATGGACCTTGAGCCTTTTAGTTGTTGTTTATAAAATTGTAGAAAGCACGGGTGGAACACTTTTGGCAGCCAAAAAATCAGTCAAAGCACACAAACAATAAACACATTAAATTTTCTTCATGGCAACTTCTGCCAAATAAAATTAAAGAACAGGAGCTAGCACCATCTGTTGGTGGTATATGTATGTGTGTACATGTGTGCATTCACATGTATACACCTGATCATATTTTCTGCATAACCCTCTTGTTGGGCATGGTGTAGGGTGTTTGAAATAGCAACAAAATAGTTGAACAATTGGCTTGTCAGAAAGAAATATATGGCTCTAAGTATGGAACAGTTTTGACACTTTTCAGCCAATCCTCAGGGGATAATAAAGAAATAAGGACAAAATGAATCTATCCCTCATGGGCCTCCCCTTAAGAGTTTAAAAGCAAAATATTGATTTTGAGTTACCCTGCTTCAAGTCAGCTTCACTCTCATGATCTTTTTATTCCCTGGAATATTAGAAAGTCCATTACTTTTGTTTTTAGGATTTTCTTTTCTTCAAGTCATGGTGAAATTGGCATGCTAACCTTCCTGTACCTAAAAACTGTCAGTTGACAGCCTGAAGATTTCAAGGCAACTCTAACCATTTATGACATCTTTAGCGACATATCTATTAGGTTCAAAACATATAAAATGGATGAATTGTTTCAGACTAAAACCCTTGACAAAATCTCTCAGTGGTCTTCCAAAATGGTCTCTTGGTGTTTTATAGAGCTTTTGCTTCCACCACAAATATCATCTTTCTAGATTCTCCACTTCATGTTTGAACTTGATCTACCCGCTCCCAATTACTTTAGTTGTCACTTGGATTGGCTGTGTCCATGGTATGGATGACTGAATATAATTGTTATGTGTGAAAAAAAGGGGAGGAAGGTGTTTTTATGTTTTAAATGGAACTAAGTGTACAATATATTGCTCAATTATCCATGCACATTTTAGCTAATAAAATTTAAAATTAATTAATTTAATATAGCAAAGTTATGCGATATTGTGGTGATTCAGAATCAAAATTCAGCGGCAAGACATTGAAATCTTTCAGCATTGTTTTCAAATTACTTTATGGGGAAGAAATAACCTCTATCCATTCCTTTAATACCTTGCTACTTACAGAGTTTAAAAAAGAAAATGGGAATTTTAATTTTAAATGCTGAATTTAAAAAACTAAAAGTGCAAGCTGTGTGGCTAAAATTATCTCTGCAAGGATGATGTGTTTGTTCAAGGTTTGAAGCACTTTTTCTAAATCTTTTTCAAGTGTTGTTTCAGCTATGTTCATGTGAAGCTTTACTAAAAAATTCCTATGGACCTATAGAGGAATGGAGGAACAAAAGAAGGACTTATCTATCCCCTGTTTCTGTAATTACTATAGCATCCTAGCTACTATGGTACCATAATGAAAAAAACGAAACAGGAAAGAGTCGAAGGATATATGTGGGAAGGAGATGTGAAGGCATCCATAGATGTATATACCTGGGGAAGCAAAAGAAAAGCACAGGGAGTAGTGAGGAGGGAAAAACACTAAATGGAAAAAGTAAGCTCTTAGTAGACTGATCCACATAGAGCCAAGCACTGAGCTGAGGACTTTCCTGAAAGATGGGAAGGACAAGGAGCAGGAGAATCAGGTGTTATAATAATTTTAACACACCATCCAGATATATTAGCAGTCCAAATTGGAATTTCTGAAGTTGGCTTAAGATTCAGTGATAGAAGACAAGCCCTTTAGGCAGCAGTGGGAAATTGCCCATAAACACTTAATGATTGTTTGACTGGTTTTACTAATAAAAAAACATCCAATATAAAACATTAATAAATTACAATTAATTCATGGACAAAAATCCAATCAATTATTTTGCCCTGTTGCCTCCCATAAACAAATAAACTACCCTTCCACAATCTGATGTCATTTACATGGCTTTGAATTGTAACCAGAAGCTACTATTGTGATAGTAACCCTGATATTCAGGGTCAGAAAGGATCCTAAAATATAACTGGACTAAGTTCCACGCTAAGCCATAGTTTCTTTAATCATGGTTCACTGGATAGCCTCAGTTGTAACATAGCTCAGATATTACAATATCTGTGTTATTTTATATGTGTTTAGATGAGATTAATGTGTCAACATCACAAAGAATTAATTCTCCTAAAATAAATCAGTTGAAAAGCTTGTGTATAACCAGAACTCTTAGTTTGCGAAATTTAAAAATGTTGATTTGGATTAACAGAAGATTTGGGGGTTGCCCATTAGTGGCTATATTCCTTCAAACTGTTTTTTGAGCAATTCTGAAGTTTCTGAAATAAGAACAGATTCATGGGCTCTTAATTATCTGCAAATGGTTCTGATTAACAAGTGAATATGATATTTGCAGCACATTAAGATGGCAATATATAAATCACAGTTTTCAAAGGATTCAAACTATGACATGATTTAATCCTTTTCGACTATTTTTTTAAAAGATCACAATTACTTGTTTTTTATTTCTCCAGTACAAGATTGAGCTTTTTATAGTGGGTCTAGTACTATTTTTTTTTTATTCACACATTGCACTAAGCACGATGAGTTTAATTCATAGATCTTTAAGACTATGGTTGGGACAGGCTATCCTAAACTGTAAATGAATTCAGTTATCACATTAGGACATGATGTAATAACAGTTTTTGAATAAAATATGATTTATTCAAGCAGCTCAACTGACATAACATAACCAAAACCAAACAAACCACCTTACAGCTTAGTCACAATTTACACAATCAACCATCTATGATATCAAAAATAAATGCAGGTCTATTAAACCTGATGTACAACTAAAATATAAAATTCATGTTAAAGCTATATTTTCTTGAAATCTATTGAGCAAACCCCTCAATAGCAAAATTATTTTAACAAAAACATTTTTGTTTATCTAAAGACAACTGTTAGGCAATCTTTATATTAGTAAAACTGTGGATCATTTAAGATACTATAAATCAGGAAATAAAGGTATTGGCCCACCACATGGAAATAAATGCAATGTTGTAACACACAACACACTCACCTCTCAGTAGATTTTTTTGGGTCTATTTCAATGGAGGATTCAATTGAATCCTTACTTCTCTGAGATGGCTTCCTTCATCATAATAAATGGAGACCCCTGCAGATCTATAAAGTTGATGGGTATGTCAAACCAGATATCTAGATCAAGACATCTCTTAACCAGTAGTGTATGCAATTTGTGTCATATATATCAAACTCGTGTTTGTAGCAGAATAATCAAAACCCTGCCTCCTTGTATATACATGGGGCACCAACCTCAAATGTATAAGCACCAGTATCTTCCTTTGCCAAGTAGATATGCTTAGCAAAGAGATATAACCTTTTGGAACATTAGAATTAATCGTCTTACTTCATAGGTAGTATTTTCATACTATCGTAATGACTTGTCTTTTATTCAAACAATTATGTGAAGTATTTCATTGATTCAGCAAAATGTGTACAATGATAGCTAAGTGATGTAAATCACCATTTAAAATCTTTTTTAACAACAATCACAAGAATAAACAGAGCTATAATTCCAAATAAAGTATATAAATATCTTACTCAAAACTACCTCCATGACACACTATTTGGGCTGCAAATGTTGCTGTTGCTCCTTTATCACCAGTAGTGCAACAGAATCCCATATGCTGCATCATCATCATCATCATCAACTGACATTTGATAACATGGATATTTAAATCACACTTGTGAAAATTGGTCACAATCGACCTTAAGGCCCTGTCACACTGCCCAACGGATGCAAAACGGACACAACAGACGAGAAAAATGTTTCATCCGTTGTTATCCGCTCTCAGAAGGGGCAAAAATTTGCATAACCGGAGTGGATTACGGACACGGGGAGGATGCAGGGCGGATGGAAAGCGGATGCGGAACGGAAGCCCAGCGGATGGAAGCGGATGAGAGCGGATGGCACATCCGCTTGGCTTCCGGGGGGGCGCAGCAAAGCAGACGTGGAACGGATACAGCGGATGCAGAATGGATGCACAGCGGATGAAGCGGATGCAGAGCAGAAGCCTAGCAGATGCACAGCGTAAGCCTCGCGGGTGCCTGGAATTAATTGCGCATGCGGGGGGGATGCATTGTGCAAGCCCCGCAGATATACCGGAAGCAGCTCGGAAGAAGGTCGCCATTCAGAGGAAAGACCTGCTTCCAGACACATCGACTGCCTTGCCTGTCCTGCCTGCATGTCTGCCTGCATGTCTGCCTGCAAGCCTTGCTGCCAGCCTTGCTGCCAGCCTCCCTGCCAGCCTTGCTGTCTGCCTGCCTGCCAGCTTCGCTGCCAGCCTTGCTGTCTGCCTGCCAGCCTTGGTGCAGCCTTCATGCCAGCCTTGGTGCCTGCCTGCCAGCCTTGCTGCCTGCCTTGGTGCCTGCCTGCCTGCCAGCCTTGCTGCCTGCCAGCCTTGGTGCCTGCCTGCCAGCCTTCCTGCCAGCCTCCCTACCAGCCAGCAACCCCACAACCATGCGGAAGCACAGCAAGCCTCAGCCATCTGCTGCCAGCCCTGGCAAGAGGGATAGGGCTACCATCCCGCCCCCTGGCCCTCACTCTGGTTCTGCTGGGGCTTCTGCAGCACGGGCTCGCTCTTCTGGGGCTGGGGCTTCTGTTGCTTCTGCTTTTGGAGGAGCTGTTGACAAGCACTCCAGCACCAGCCACCTCCACAGCACCTGCACCCTTCACCCCTGAGACTGAGTGACCCAGAGGAGTGCCAGAGACTCATTTTTGTTTTATAGCTTCTTGTTAATAAAGTCTATTTTTGATTCATACACTTGCTTCATTTCTTTTTTTTAATAAAGTCTTGGTGGAAACTTTTAGAAATGGTTTAAGCCTTTGCATGATTGTGGGATGGGTTAAGATAGCAGTGGGTTTGGCAGGGATACCTGTGGGATGGGCAGGGATACCTTTGAAGTGGGTAATAGCTATGGGATAGATAAACCTCCAGTGCAAGCATAGTGGGACTGTATGGTCCACCCTCCCAGGGGCCACACCTATGGCCCTTTATTATCAATAACAATGTAATCATTGATCCACACATTTCAACATAAACACAACTCTTTATTAAATGCCCTGTTCATTGTCGGGCCACTCAACATACATGGCCCAATCTTATCAGTGTGATGAGACAGGCTGAAGGAAGCATCCATTAAGCATCTACCATCCTGTCTTGCACTCCACCGCTCCAGCTGGGGAGTTGCACCAGTTTTTCAGGAGGTTGCGCTGCTTCTTCCCTTCACATGAGGCTCTGTTGCACATCCTGAGTGTCTATCAGGTTTCGCCCTTGCCTCCATTCCCCAGGCTCCATGTCCCCATTGCCTTGTTGGAGGTCCATGAGCCTGTTCTGCAACACTGGGTAGCGGGTGCGCATGAGATTGTGCAGGATGCAGCAAGCTTCCATGATCCTCCTCACGGTCTCTGGGCGATGCTGCATGGTGGTGAGAAGTACCTGGAACCTGTTGGCCAGAATGCCAAAGGCGTTCTCCACCACCCGCCTTGCCCTGGACAGCCTGTAGTTGAAGATCCTCTCTTCACGGGTGAAGAGTCTGGAAGTGTAGGGCTTCATGAGGTAGGTTGTGAGAGAGAAGGCATCATCCCCCACGATGAAGTAGGGCACATCTTGTGTGTCGTTGGGAAGGGGATCTGGATCTGGGAAGCCCATGATGAGGTTGCGTTCCAGCTCCTCCTTGAGGTGACTGGCATTGTATACCTGGGCATCTGAAGATGAGCCGTTGCCTGAAGCATCGATGTACATGAACTTGTAGTCAGCATCGACTATGGCAAAGAGGATTATGCTGAAGAAGCCCTTGTAATTGAAATAACTGGACCCCGACTTGGCTGGCGCTTTGCAGGCCACGTGCTTGCCATCTATGGCTCCAACGGTGTGGGGGAAGTTCCACTTCTGATACCACTGCTCTGCAACTTTCTTCCATCCTTCTTCAGTGGAGGGGCACTGGAGGAGCTCCTCCTTGTATTCTTCGATGATGGCCTGCACCACTTCTCTGACCACAATGCTGATGGTGTTGGGTGGCACCCTCCAGCCGTACTGCATGCTTCTGTAGGTGGTCCCTGAGGCCAGGTGGCACAGAGTGAGTGCCACCTTGTGCCCAGGGTCCAGGCTGGGCCGGAAGTTGGTGCTCTGCTTGGTCAACCTGGGTGTCAGCCGCTGCACAAGTTTGTCAAACATGGCTGCCAGCATCCTCATGAAGTTCTGGAATGCCTGAGTGTCTTCGTTCCTGAGCTCCACCATCAGCTTGTTGTACAGTCCATCATCTGCTCTTCTGGCGAACCATCTTCATACCCAGAGGCTTCTTGGCTGCCTCTTTTTCTTCCCGTAGTAGAGCTCACAGAGCCTGTAGATGGCTTCGCACTGTTGCAGAAGGATGGTGGCTGCCAAAAGGACTGTGTTACAATCAATGGTGGACATGACTGGATGCTGTGGAAGAGCAAGAGGCAGATGAAGGCTGCAGAGGTCCGCACCACAGGGCTGCTGTTCTGAAAGTGAGATCCAGATGTTTTGCTCCCCCTTTTTATTGGCAGTATAGGTGTCCCTTTGCATCCTCTAAGCATCCTCTTTGCATCCTGTAGACATCCTTAATATCCGAGATAGGTCCCCTCTGCGGATGTTTTTTCCGTTTTAAGTGCTTTGTTTCTGCTTGGCATCCGTTCTGCATCCATTCTGCATCCTTTCTGCGTCCATTCCGCTTCCTCCCTGCGTCCGAGCGGATGCGAGTTGCGCGGATGCGGAACGGATGCCTAGCGGATATAGCGGATGCGTAACGGATGCAGAACGGATGCATAGCGGATACGTAGCGGATGCATAACAGACGAATTGGATACATTTTCCGTGCAAAAGTTTTGGGCAGCTCAAAACTTTCTGAGTGGATGAAACGTCCATAAACGGATGCTGGACGGATAGAGAGGAAGCAAAACGGAGGCAGTGAGTACATTGCGTTAACCAACGGATGGCAAGTTTTTTTGTCCGTTTTACATCCTCTTTGCATCCATTGGTGCAGTGTGACCTGGGCTTTAGTGCCTTCCTCTGAGCACTGAGTACAAAAAAGATGTTAAGACAGAGAACACCAGTAAAAATAATTAGGGGATTGGATGCTATAACATATGAAGAATAGTTTCAGGAATTGTGAATATTTAGTCTAACAAAGAGATGGTCTAAATGTGACATGATAGAAGTCTTCCTATTGTTGGAAGCAATGTCCATCTGGGTTCTGTTCCAAGTAGGAAGAAAGACACTGGAAACAAGGAGGCTGCTTGGAAGGATGGTTTAATGGTGAAGCAGAACCACCAATCATGTGTGGTGGAGAGTGGAGAGTGAGATATATTTATACCCTTTCTTTGGCCTTGCAAGAAATGTATCCTACTGGTTGTCACACTCCCAGGGAGCTATGTAGGCTGTCTGTGTCCCAGGCTTGGTTGAATCTTGCTGGGTGATGATGATGCAATAAAGAGGGTTGTGTTCTGAAAGGGTGTTGACCAATTCCTATTATGGCTTAATGACTTTGTTCCGGTTTGGATCTTGAGTGAGGGCTAATCCTATCATCCTGGAACTGAAGACCTTTTGTCTGGTAGATAGGATGGCCCAGTTTTTCTGGAGCTATTAATAAATATGTGGGCCGTTTTCCACGATCATGTTTTTCCTTTTCTCACCCAGGGAGGTATAATATTGTGCCTTTTTAATATTTTCTAGAATATTATATTCTGCTAAAAAAGCAGGGTTGGGTGCTAATTTTGGGTGGGTGCTAACTTTGTATACTATTCTCCAAAGCACTTAAAGGCAGAACAAGAAGTAATGGGTGGAAAGTTACTAAGGTGAGATCCAACCTAAAATGAGAGGGAAAATTCCTAGCAGTGTGAACAATTAATCAGTGAAATGGCTTGCATCCAGGAGTTGTGCTCCAACACTAGAAGTTTTTAAGAAAACAACCATTATAACAATCATTTGTCTGAAATGAAATGATATAGGTCTCCTGCTTGAGTAGGGGATTAGAATAGAAATCTCCAAAGTTCTGGTTTTTAGGATAACATATCCCTTTGTATGCAAAAGGAAGCATTAGATATAAGATGCTTTGCCATATGAAAAGCTGAGTTGGACCCGGTCTACCTAGATTAACATTACCCTTTGCTGTCCAGGCTGAAAGGCATCATGTACTACACATGTGCAAAACCAATGACTTATCTGCAGAACTAGTGACTCATCTAAAGGTAGTGAGGGAGGGTTGCTCCAACGACCCAGCTTTATTTCATTAGGTGATTCTTCATCAGAACATCTTTTCTAGCACAATGAATTCCTATCCATTACTACTAAGTCTTATTATGCTTAATTGAATTCACTGATGAGTAAGTTTGAATAAGAACTGCAGCTTCAGTTACTGCAAAATGTATAATTAAAAACTCACAGAAGGGGATACAATTCAGTTATAAAATAAAACATAGTTTTGGAAGGTTTTAAATAAGACAATGGAAAAGATGGAAATGCAGTAGAGAAGCAAATTGCAACTGTTTAAGTTGGAAGAATTAGAGTTTTATTAAGTTACAACTATCTGTAGTCATAAAAGGGACTACGGTACTAAAGAAAAAACAAGCAATAAGCTTTTGACAGCAAATTTTAACTGGAAACAAATTTAATTTATAGTTGCAACTTTAAAGTGTCATCTTGAATAAAAAATATCATAAACACTGTGAAACAATCCTGCAAAAGCTTTTGTCCATTTAAAATTGTATCTTGCTTCAGTGCAGTAATCCATAATGCATAAAATAAAAAGTGTTAATCAAATATTTTACAGGACTGGGGTCATTTAATTTTCAACTTCTTAAAGAGTTTTGCTTTAAGACACATCATTGGAGACAGAACTATGTGATAATTAATAATATAATCAAGCTGTTAGTAGCTGCCAAGCATTTTTTTGTCTTGCAATATAAAATGGAATTAACATTTCTTCCAGATTGGTGGAAAATGCAAATCATTTAATTGTTAATAATATAAGGCATATTAATAAAATATTTTAATCTTTTTCCATTCTATCACTCTGCAATTGGGAATTCCAATTCCATAATCCCTGGTTGAAATGTTTTATTTGATCACAACTGGAGACCAGTTTAAGAAAGAATGTTTTATGCAGAGTTTTAGAGAATAATTGAATACTCATCTTACAGTTGTATATGCTTCAAAAAATGGTTCAGAAATATCTTTACTTTGTACAAGCATCTTTAAGAATTGCATTAAATCTATTATGTTTTAATCAGTCCATTCATTAAAGCAGCACCTTCATTTTTCAAGCTCTTACATGGATGTCATTAGGGAGGCAAATTGGTAAATGGTGAAACTTATGTGCTAATTTCAACATATAAATGCCATGCTTTATATACTTCCATCAGAAAATTAGCATGCAAGTACATAATTGCAGCAGTTATATACTTAATATCAAAATATGTGAGTCACTTTTTGCATCATCATGGTTTGCTGCAGAGGACATATTCTATCAACATAGGCTTCTGTGTGCAACAGATATTTAATCCAACAAGATTCATATTCAGAAAATACAAAGCTTGCAGATTGATTAAAGATGATATAGGCAGTCCTTGAGTTACAACTGTAATTGAGCAATTTCAGTGGTAAGTCATGAAGCTCATAAAGCAGATCACCACTGGACTAGATCCACTTTTACAACCTTTCCCACAGTGCTTATTAAGCAAATGTTACTGTCATTTAATGAACCCATTGTTTGCCATTGGTCAGTTTGCTGGAAACTGGAAGTAAATTCCAGTTTCCAATAAAAAATGCTGTACACAGTGGTCACATCACTGTAAGCACTATAAATGGCTGTAAATATGGGTTGATTGCTCACTGTCCAAAATTTGATCATATGACCATGGAGAAGAAGAACATCAGAACTTCAAAAGCAGACCTATATGTAATATTGGAGAGAATCTGCCAGAACTTCAAATGACCACTAAATAGACTGGTTGTAAATCAAGAACTACCTGTAGTCACAAGCCATCTATACTTAGAACAAGCCAATGAAGTCCTAGAGAAGACGTTTTGGTGGAATAGGGTTCATCTAATACTTTCACAGATTCTGATTCAACAAGTGATATTAAAACTACATTGGTATTATGTAGGATCAGAGTAGAAGATGGAGAGAAAATTCATAGATGTGATCATTATTTTCTAAACTTTATTAAAGATCTAACAGAACTTCAGGGCCTTTTTAAAAAACACAGAGACAGAATATTTGACACTCACACTGTTTTACATACACACACACACTTTCTTTTGCAGTGAATGTTCATATAATTTTTCTGAGCCCTAGCCTAAGAAAACTTCCATCTGTCAGGGAGATCTAGTTAAGAATGTATGTAACTAGACAACCCATGATACCTTGCATCATAATTTTAGAGATATTTCTCAATGTCTTCAACAATGGTTGAGTTTCTAATGTATTGGAAAATTCAGGGAGATATTCAGAGATGCATCTGTCTTGAAAAGAACTCATGTTGAACGCACTCAAACACAAACATCAAAACAATATGTTTTATGACATTTTGTACTATGTAATAAAATGTTGTATGATATTTCTTATATCATAAGGCACTATACATAATTTGCCAAATTTCAATTCCATGGGAGTCATGAATCCCATCCTTTTTATTGGCATTACTTTTTTGCCCCCCCTTCCTAGGGACAGAATCTAGCACAGAAAAACTAGAAAGCTAGGTCATAGTTTATGACATTTACTGGAAAGCTAGGTCATAGTTTATGACATTTTGCTAATTCCAGTTAAAATTTTAGGAGGTTGCCTACAGACTAATATGCCTGTATTAATTGTTATTTTAAAAACCTTGTTAAATAAGCAAGCCCTGATTTCAATAGGGAGATCTAGGTGGCAAATAAAGGCACTGAAAGCTCTAAATCTAGCTATTAAAGTTATCATGCAACCAGGTTTGATTTAAGTTTAAACCTCAGTCAAAATCAGCTGTTTACTGATGTGTATGTGGTGGGGAAAGTAGCACTGTTGTCCAAGACAGCAAAATACTAAATAATAGTAAACATGGCAAAGGTGCATTTTGAAAATCTACTGGCAAAATGGAAGGAAGATGAATGTCATTAGCAAAATCACTTTGCTTAATAATACAAAAGTAGTTAATAATCTGTGTTGCCACTCTCCGAGGTGCTGAATGGTCACATGAATAATGTATTCTGCTCTGCTTAAAATATGGTGGAAGCAACAAGTGTTTGCTATAAAAGATAGGTAAAACCAATCAATGCAAAGTGACTAAGGTTATACAACCTCATAATTTAAAAAATGCTTGCTCAGAAGTAAATTCCACCTAATGTAATAAGATCTATAAACAAGTGATTTTGGAATGACAGTTTGAGAAGATAATCCCAATTCTTGTTACACATCATTGTTCCTGCATGAAAGTGGGCTATAATTTGTTAAGACTGACATACAAATTTCTGTCTACAATGAATGAGAAAGGTTCAGAATATTGTTTTACATCTAAAGACTTTTCCAGTATAGCAGCTTCTTGAGTATTGCTAGATTTAAATTATTTTGATCAAATGTAATACTTTGAATTCTTCATGTCTGAATTTCGAAACCAGATATGATGGCAAAGATTCAGGATTGCATAATAAATTAGGATGGTAATGTGAAGAAAAATATATCTTTAAATGCTAACTTACTTGGATTTCCCTAAACATAGCATAGCAAAACTGTATCTGAACTTTTATAGAGCTAGTAGTTCAGGAGAAAAGGAGAGAAACTAGCGATGCTGTCCTTTAAATTGTGAAGGAATTAATATCTCATTGTGATTAAAGTAAACCACTATTTATTCCCAAATAATTCATTTTCAGTTGTATGTTTTTAAAATTAAATCTTGGTCTTTCACTGTTTTTACTTTTCAGTGAGAGAACCCTTCTTTAAAATTAATTTTGAAATGAAACAAAGTTAATTGTTTGGTGAATTGAAATCCTGTACAAAGAAAATACAAGTAAAGTTTTACTTGTCATGTGACTATGTGGAAATAGTAGCACTTTTCCATTAAAAGTGATAGAGATCTTTCCGACAAAACTGGCTGGCAACAGTAGAAATTTGCTGTTCTTCAGAGTATTAACTCGATTCACACCATGTCTTAAGCTAAGGCTAAGCCAATATGAGATTTGTTTTTTTAATGATCTACCCATAGTTAAACAATCTAAGATTTACCTTTAGATTGGCTGGATTCACAGCCAATCTAACATCTGGCTTGAATCCAGCCAAAAACCTGAAATGGTCAGCAGAAAAGCTTATCTCTTACATGATAGTTTTATCTCACAAAAAGACAAATTCTCTGCAACAATAAGAACTTGGTTCATTTATAAAAAGGAGGAACTAATCAAGAAAGACTGTGTCTCACATGTTCATTCCAATAAAATCAATGAATTTTTGTCCAGCATTTCATAAAAACAAGTGAGAATGTATGCTACATATCTTAAGATCTTTTTAAAGAGTTGGTTTAAAAGTTTTTTTTTCAATCGATGCAATTTGATCAATTCATATATTCACTTAAGGTGAAACCAATTACGTTCTTCTGTACTTCCAATATTCTTATATATATATAAAAAATGTCCGTCTGAAGAATTACCAATGATTCCCTATTTATTAAAGTAGGAACTTCGTACATCTTGGACCTGCTTCGTTTAGCTTTTGACCGGTATATTGTTTTTTAGGAACGAATTTTTAATTTCTCAGACACTTAAGATAAAGAGGGGAATACTGAGCTGTAAAACATATTACTGTACAGCCACGATCAATTTCGTTTTATGGTAATTTCCTTGTTTGGTTTATTAACTGGGGCTTTTTTATGACGGTGGATAACGAAGACGCCGAGAGAAAGAATCCCCCGGAATCCAGACACTGAACTGGCAAAACTCTGAGCTCTCGCCATACCACAGCTCCTTACTCAACATTTTATTTAAAACGGGCCTTCGCTAAACACAATGAGCAAACGACCAACTAATCACGCAGAAGTTTACGCTAAGTCCCGGGACAGATTTGGGAAAGGCTTCTTGGTTATCGAGGAAGAATGTTCCGGAATTCCTTCGACTAACGTGTTACTGCTGGCGGCGTCATGCCATTGGGCGTGCTCTTGCGGAAGTTCCAGGAAGTGGTTGCGCAAAAGTCCCGACGATGAAGTGCTTGCAGGTGACCGATTTCCAATCCGATAGTCTTCGGAATAGCCAGGGTTCCAAATCAAGGTAAGAGCTATTGCGATCGAAGACCTCCCTAAATACTCTTGGGTCCTGTCCTCACTGCAATTTGGGGGACAATCTCATGCTTCTCAGCGGTTTACTTGGGTTATTCTCTATAAAAAGCCGTACTCGAAAAATAAAATACAGTAAACACAGGCACACAAACAATTCCCAAAGACTACTTCTATTGAGGCTGCGTTGGAATTAAAGCTCATTAAGCTCTACCTTCCAATCTTATAGATTGCAGTTTAGTGGCGCAGGCCTTTTTATGCCTCTGAAAGTTAAGCCGAATTCACAGGATCTTGCTCTCAACTAAAGGTACGTGGGATGGCAGCAGCTTTCGTGTGCCTGAATCTCGAGCAGCCTACGTTAGAACAACTGGTAGTAAATAAATGCTTTGTATTACTTTTCAAACTAATGATAACTTCAACCGTTCTGTGCCTCAGAGGGGATTGAAATTGCAGGGCCCGATGATCAAGGGACAAAGTAGAATTCCTCCTTGCTAATCTCGGATAGAAACCTCCTTCCATGAGCGCAACGGGGAAGTCTCTTCCCTGGTTTCTGTGTTCCTGTTCCCTTTATCCGTTCTTCCCTTCTCAGAGCCCTGAAAAATCGTATAAGGCTCGACTTATGTACTGCATTTCTCTCCCCTTCATTCTCACAGCGAAAAAACAAACAAACAAACACACACACTCACACAAACCGGGGCAGCAGTAGAACGGGTTGTCAAGGGCCAGCCTGTGCGCCGATGGTGAGGGTAACCCCCGCCGCATTTTAAGCAAAATATGGATCCGCCGCGCTTCCTCTCTCAACTTGGTCGAGGGCGCTGGCGAGCCAAGGCCTTGCCTATTGAGGTGCGACGGCGACTAGATGGGTAGTGACCTTTCTTCCCTTGGACCCCGAAAGTTGATTTCGGGCTTGCAGAGGTTGACAGTTTAAGAACCTACAGACTCCACTTTCCTTTGAGCTGAGAGGAACGCATTTAAAAATTTTCTCTTCCATTTCGCGGAAGAAAAACTTAAATCTGCCTTATGTACAGGAAACCTTTTTCTTTTTTCGGCTTCATTGAATTGTTCAATAATGCAAGGAGAGGGGTGACTTTAAAAATATACCGCCCTCCAGGAGTTACAGATGACTTGTTTCAATTAGTACCTGTCTAATTAAATTAGTGTCCCCTGGCTCAGCCAATAGGTGGACGAGAATAAGAGAAGTTCGTCTCTGAGTGGAACTGCCTTCAAGCCCCTCCCCGGGTACAAGAAAGAAGCGCGTGCGCCTATATATATGTATATATGCTCTCGAGCGCGGTCGGGCGCAGTCATTGGCATGGGATTAAAGGAACAGGGGCGGTGGGTGGCTTTCAATAGGTCGCCACAGTGGGCGGCTAACGACCTTTTCTCTTTCTTTAAGACGCTTGGGAAGCGTAGATTTTGGGAGGGGTGATTTTGCGCGTTGTTTGCGGCTCTCGCTAGAGCTGTTCTCCGAGAATTCAGGGACTTCTAGGCGGAGGCGAGGGGGTCATCTCCTGGCGAGATGCAATTGGGGGAGCAACTCCTAGGCAGTTCTGCTAATCTGCCGGGTACCCCGTTTTATCCTCTGGAAACCGCGGGCGGGAGAGGCAGCGGTACAGCGCGACACCTCAACACTGGGTCGCCGCCGCGTCCGGACTTGGAGAAGGGGCCAAAAAAGTTCGGTGGTGCCTCTGGGCCGGCAACGAGCCTGTTAGGTGAGGCCGAGGCGGCGGGCGAGACAACGCCCTTCGTCACTGCCGGCCAGATGCCGTCCAAGGCGGGGGACGAGGTCGCGGACGGTGGGCGCAAGAGTTCGCCGGGTCCAACCGAGGAAGATGTATTGCCGCCGCCGCCGCCGCCGCCTGCTCGCTACTCTCTAGATGGCCTGAGTCCTGAACGGTACTACCTGCAATCTCCCGGTCCGCAGGCTAGTGCCGATCTGGGCAATCAGTGCTCGCTCTTCCCATATGCTGGGGCGGCCGGGAGCGCGCAATCCACTTCCATGTACCAGGCGCCCAGTGGAGCACGCTACCCCTATGGTTCTGTGCTGACGCCGCCGGGCAGTTTTTCGACGGCAGCGAGTAGGACACCCTTCGCTGCAGCAGCGAGCACGTATCAGTATGGTCAAGGCGCACCTCCCGGTGCTCTCTATAACCCTTACCCGCCAGCGGCGGCGGGGGGGGGCTCCTGCGGCAGCCTAGGGGGATTGACGATGCCCAGCGGGGCAGGGGGACTTCGTGCCCAGGTTTTCCTCTGCAATCGGCCGCTCTGGCTGAAGTTCCATCGGCATCAAACCGAGATGATCATTACCAAGCAGGGCAGGTAGGTTTTGATGACGGGGGCCGTTTCGGAGCGCAGCTTTCCTGCCGGAGCATATATGCTAACTATTACATTCCTGAGGGGAGTAGGTGGCAGAAGGACAGCAGAGCTACATCCCTCTCTAGTCCAGGTTTAAGTTTTGGGTGAAAATAGCTTCGGGTGCCCTGGAAACATCTGGTTTCAAAGAAGAGTAAATTCGTTTCTTCGAAACCAATCTGTTAGGTTTGGAAACATGCTTTGGAAAGGAGAATTAGTCGAGCCAGTCGCACTCAAAAGAGAGAAGAAATCTTCAGCAAATGAATTCGAGATTCTGGCTATCCTTATAAGTGGGTTTTGGTTTTGCTATTTTTATGGTCTCCCTAGTTTCGTTTCTTTCCCATTTCAAAATCCCAACCTACAGTCTTTTTTCATGAAATACTATTTCTTAATTCTCCTGCAGCCAGTGCACACTTCTTAGATTGCTCCCCCTCCACTGTAATCAGACTGGATTCTAGGTGTTAAAGTGTATTAGAATCTCACATCATCTCTGATCCTCCTGGAAAGAGACATAATTTCCTTTACTATTCTGATTTTATGAATCTCAGTTTGGCTTTTAGTTTTAGTTTTAATATGTTATAACAACCTGACTCTGGTGTACCATTTATTTGGAAATTAATCTGATCAAAGTTGCTGGGAAATCACACAATTGTTTTTTCAGGTTATCTAACAAAACAATTTGTGGAACTAAAGTTTGTATTTTAAGATTCCTGGAAGACCGAATAATCCAATTTCAATTAAAAACAAACTATTTCCAAACAGGTCTTTCCCCCACACCTATAAAGGGAGCTTGAAGTGGAGTTCTATTCTTCTTTAACTTCTATTTTCTATCCTAAAAAATTACATTGGTTTCCTTGATAAATTTCAGCAGAATGCTTACTTTTCCCCAATGGGTTTGCTTTGAATAATTATTAGAAACAGAAAATGGCTTCAGTGCAGATAATAATACCTGTCCCAGGAAATTGGGGTTTGAAATTCAAAAGTTAAAATTCCAATCCTCAAAACTGATGATAAAAATGGAGTTCTGCCCAATTACACAGGAGGACTGTGTAACAGCTGCTGAAGGATCTTGATTCTCCAAAGCAGGATTTTGCTAGCTGGTAAAGAGATCTTTCCTTTCTTGCATCTACTCTGATGCTTGCAAAAGAGAGAGGGTGTTTGGAGATGAACCCTCTCCTAGGGACTCTCTAAATATAAAACCTGCAAGGAGACCACCATCTGCCTCCTTTTCTTTGCCCAGGTGCAAGCCAGGGCTGAAACATGCTGCCAGAGGGACTCTGCAGGAGTTTTTGGCAAATAGCTATAGGCTCCTTCTCTAAAAGCCCTTTTCTTTTTCTTATTCTTTCCCATTTCAGGCGGATGTTTCCTTTCCTGAGTTTCAACATAACAGGCCTCAATCCTACTGCCCATTACAATGTTTTTGTGGAAGTAGTACTTGCAGATCCTAACCATTGGCGCTTCCAGGGAGGAAAATGGGTGACATGTGGCAAAGCTGATAATAATATGCAAGGTAGGATATTATTACATAAAGCCTATGACTACAGCTGGTGGGGAAGGAGTTTGTTTGGATTTGGTTTGTTTGTCTGTATGCAGGCATGCTGCTATATATGATTGCTGAAGTAATGGCTGCTATAGTTGAAAGATGTTGCAAATAATTAGCAAATTATCTTTTTATTATAATATATTTTTATGGATGCTACATTTTCTTAGCCTAAAAAAGCCAGTAGTGACATCCTACTAGATGTACAAGTGTGTGAACAACAGTGCCTCTTTTCTAAATCTGATACTTAGTAGGTATCTGCTTTAGCTAATGTGTGGTTATGTCAGTGTCTCTGGTATAGAAAGAGAGAGCTAAAATGTATTTTTGTTTATTTTTTTCCATCCTTCTGATAGGCAACAAGGTTTACGTTCATCCTGAATCTCCCAATACTGGAGCCCACTGGATGAGACAGGAAATCTCTTTTGGAAAACTCAAACTTACTAATAACAAAGGGGCTAATAATAACAATACCCAGGTAAAAAAAAATATATACTTTAATGCAATCTGAATAAGGCAAAATTGGCCCAACAATCTTGAATACTGACTTCAGTCTTGCCTTTTAACAGAGATAAACTGGCATGTAAATAGAAAATAGGCCATGAATCCTAATCCTAGTTCTGTAAAAAATTTGATAGATTTTAAATATATTTGTCTTATAACAAAAGATGGCTAAACTGTTTCCAGATGATTGTTCTACAGTCCCTGCACAAATATCAGCCTCGTCTCCATATTGTGGAAGTGACAGAAGATGGTGTTGAAGATATGAATGACTCTACTAAAACACAAACTTTCAACTTTCCTGAAACACAGTTCATAGCTGTTACTGCATATCAGAACACTGATGTAAGGATAACATAAACTCAATATGCTAATTGGTTTTTTATTTGTAGCATAACATCTTTCACCTCATGCCCTTTTTAAAATTAAATGATAAAAACATGCAAGCTTTGTGAGACTGAGTGCTTTAGTATTAGTGTGGCATATAAATTGCTATTTCTATCACTCTGTGTTCCACTAATCTATGTAGCAGATTTATGAATAAATTTATTTTCTGATTCATTTATTCCATTCATTCATTCTCTGTATCTACCAATGTCAAGCAAGTGACTCCAGACAGCAAACAGTCATAAAGCAGTTAAAAACAATTATAGTATAATACAAGTTAAATATGTATGGCATTTGAGAAAAATAATCATAGATATCAGTATAGCTAGGAAACGGGCCCCTTCATACCTTTAGGATCCCAAACCTAGCTATAAGTCAGGTGTTCAAGGCCTTACAAAGGGCCAACAGGGTCAGAGACATCCCAACTGAGAAAGAATGTTCCAGAGGACAAGACCCTTGGCAGTCAAGGCACGCCTCCTAGAATCTGCCAATCAACATTCCTTGCGTGAAAGGACCTGCAATATTTATATGGAAAATTTAATTTTCCATGTAAATATATATATTTCCTTTTTACACATACAAAGAGCTATTTGTCTTTTTAGGTATAACATATCTAAATAGGTCATGCTATTTTTCTGATTTACTTTCCAGATCACACAGCTTAAAATTGATCATAACCCTTTTGCAAAAGGCTTCAGGGACAATTATGATTCGTAAGTAATGATTCGTGTATTTCTTCATCGTGCCAAGGACAATAAAATACTTCTTTTAGCTCTTAATGTTTCTTTTAATTAGTATACTTTGAATTTTATATTTTTAAAAAGTGACTTTGTATCTGAGCAAAGAGCAAATCTGTTAAATAACAAAACTCTTAAATAACGAAATTTAAACTGTTAAATAATGAAACATTGGGTAACAATACCTAATGTAACTAAGGATATATATGTGTGTGTGTGTGTGTATTCCACATCGCAATAGATGTGTGAGGTTAGCAGAGAGTATTAGATGTAGAAAAAATGTTTAGTTTGGAATATAATTTTTTAAAAATTTAAACACATTAGTTAGCTTTATTTACTTTAATTAGAAAAAGTGTATATGAGACATACAATCTCTAGCACTAAGATGGCATTCCAATGAACTGTGGTTAGAGCCCTATTCAGGTTCCATACATGTTAACATCAAATTTTTGAATGGCAAAGAACAGTATCTTAGCCTTTCTCTTTTATATTGTAGCATGTACACAGCTTCAGAAAATGACAGATTAACTCCATCTCCTACGGATTCTCCTAGATCCCACCAGATTGTCCCAGGAGCCCGATACACTGTACAACCCTTCTTCCAGGAACAATTTGTCAACAACCTGCCACCAGCTAGATTCTATAATGGTGAAAGAGCTGTACCACAGACAAATGGCCTCCTCTCTCCGCAGCAGACTGAAGATGTGGCCAATCCACCACAGAGATGGTTTGTCACTCCAGTGCAGCAGTCTGGGGCCAACAAACTGGACATGAATTCCTATGAAACTGATTACACTCCAAGTAGCTTACTCTCTTATGGTATCAAATCCCTTCCCATTCAGACATCCCACGCACTGGGGTATTACCCAGATCCAACATTTTCTTCTGTGGCTGGATGGGGAAGTCGAGGCTCTTACCCAAGGAAAATGTCTACAGGTTTACCTTGGACTTCGAGAGCAAGCCCTCCAGGCTTCTCTGAAGACCTCCTTTCAAAAGAAAAAGTAAAAGAAGAAATGGGGTCATCTTGGATTGAGACACCTCCATCCATAAAATCTCTAGATTCAAATGATTCTGGAATTTATATTGGTGCTTGTAAAAGGCGGCGACTGTCCCCAAACAGCTCCAGCAATGAAAACTCTCCAACAATGAAGTGTGAGGATATTAATGCTGAGGACTATAGCAAAGATGCTTCTAAAGCCATGGGCTACTATGCTTTTTATACCAGTTCTTAAGTATGAGAGTCCTGGCGTCTTGAAATTTGAGTAACTTTACATGTTCAGTGGTGGTGCTGAGATCCCTTGGTGAGGAACCTTTGGTATCGTCACCTTTTGAAATGGTCTTGTGCAATTCTGTAGAATGTACCAAAGCTTTTGTCTGACTTCCACAGGGGGAAAAAAGGAAGAAACAAGGTAGCACTAAAAGAAAAAAAAAGTCTTTTTCTTCTGCTCATTTACAAGATTTAAGAGAAAATGCTTAAGCAGTATTATATAAGATTAAATTAGATTTTCCTTTAGAATGGTCAAAGGGAGGGGGTTAATACATAGGTACATTTTAATCAATGTTTTCTGCATTACCAGTTTAGAAAAAAGGAAATTCAAAATTTCCTTTAGAAATCTCTGTAAAAAGGGAGTCCAGATTGGATCTGTTACTGCTGACTATCTGAAAAAAAAACTTTTCCTTTAGAACAATTCTTCATATATGCAAGAACAAAAGTCTTAGTTTAGCAAATGAAACTTTTTTTTGATTGAGGGATTTTTGATCTTATGGCAATCCTACAAAGATAGCAAATAATGATTCCATATAATATGTATAGCTCTGTGGCTAGACATAAATGTAGGCTATGGCAAAATACTCTCTTTAGTTCTAGTTCTGGCAGTGTGGTTTGAACAGGATATGTTGGGAGTTATCCATTTAAACAAATTCTACATTGAAAGTGGGCACTAAGTCTGGGAGTATGTCAAAATATTTATTGGTAAGTGGTAACTGTATTTTTTCAACCGTTTTATATGGAAAGTGTTGTACTTCCTGTTGCGCAGTCTGTAAATAGTATGATACTGAGATCACAAAAGGCTTTAAAGCAAAGCATTGGTTTTATTTGGGGGGATGCTTATCTGTATATAATTTATAATAAATGTATTCCAATGATAAGGACTTATAACTGTATTAGTTGTTGGGAAATTTCCTTTTCACTGCAAATGCGATATGAAGATTTGGGTATCTGATCCAGATTCTGTTCTCAAACAACAAGTTGTAACTGTTACTCCAAAATAAAATAATTTTGGCAGCTGACTTTGAACAAGGTAGGTAGAACAGGGTTGATAAAAGGTTGCTAACCCCATTCCTCTATTAAGCTGCTACACTATCAAAAAGCTGGCCCTTCTTACCCAGCCATAAAACCCCAGATTCCCTAATGAACAAGAATTTTATCCAACATACCACTCTCCCCCCACTCTCCCCAATGCCTATCCGCAGGAACAGGTAGAACTTAGTCCAGTCAAGCAAAAAGCGAACAGGTCTTTAAGTTGGTTGGGTCTCCCCTTCCTCTCCAGAAGGAGCGAAGTCGGGCAATCTCTGGAACGCTTAGCGTTCTCGATGCGTACATTACAGATGCAGTGCTAGACACTATATCCCGAGTCAGGCGCCTTTGTCCATAGCTGCTTTGAGACCGTCGGCAGCTAATTTAGGGTTGAAGAGGGACTGGAGATGTTCTTCTCTGCTTGAGAAAATGTGGACTCGGGCCAGTAGCCAAAGGAAGACGTGTCTGGGCTAAGCTTACATGCGCTCCGCGATGCTCCAATGCTGCTTGGTCCAGGGAACGTCCCTGAAATGGCAACACGCTCAAGTGAAGGACGAAGACAAGGAATCCTTGGATCTTGCACAAGTCTATTCTTTTCTGACTACAAGGCAACAGTCCTTATCTATGCCTAGCAACAGAGACTCTCCTTGAAACCAAAGCGCTTCAATTTCAAGTGGAAGCCACGCCTGCAGCTTAATTTAAAGAACAGAGACCTGTTCTGTCCAATTTCTGGATAGAATTTTTAAATCATTTTTATCATGCCGAAGCTTGTCTTCCTGATTTGATTCAGATGCTCAGCGATCCTGGGGCTTGGGAAGTTAAAATCAATATACACGTATAGTGCAATTTTAATTAAAATAATTGTAACACAAAATAAAGGTAGTAATGCACATACCGTTTTGTTTGTAAGATGACTGCAGCCGAGACTTTAGCTTGGGTCGTGATGGTGGGGGTAACTCGCGCGCGTGGGACTTACTGCGTCTGATTTTCTCCTTGGACGGAAGAAGGGGCCTCCGAAAAGTTCCTTGAAATCAAGGCCGGACCAGCCCGCCGCGTAGCTTCAGAAACCCCCTTGCGCAAGGCACGACTTCTGCTCCCATTCTTCCCCCGGCTGCAGACAGAGAATTGGACCCGGCACTTCAGCATTAGGACATTGCTGTCAAGAGAGGACCCCAGTCAGAAGGTGAGAAGCGAAGTGCCCAACCATTTTCGGCCAAAAAGGTCAGAGTTTTCCATTTGATAGCCCTTTCCTCACGAAGGAAACCTAAATGTTCAGAAGGTTGTCTGATTTCTCAGTGGCGGGATGGTGGTGGTAGTGGTCTTTTGTTCCATGCCACCGAGGCGCTTCCAAAGACAAATTCCGAAACTATTCCAATTTGGATTACTGTTCTTCTAACCAATCTCCATTTGCTCTCTCGTTTTTTCCATTCATCGGTTGTCCTGCGCCAATTGCCGAGTAGCAAAGCGAATCCCCTCCTTCAGTAGCGTTTCCCCGCAACCTGTATATTTTTTTCACTGCAGTGTTTAAAAAAAAGGAAGGAAAGAAGAAAGAGGTGGGTGGGAGGAAGAGGAAAATAACTCGTGAAAAGTCCTCACACTGTTTAATGGAACTTGTAAGTGCCTGGCTGGCCCCAATTAACACCTTATCATAAGGCATTCCTAAAATGGGGTGCCAGACGCCAAATTGCGAATAAATGTATCTAATTAATCCGCCTAAGATGACAGTGATAAACAAATTTATATTTAAATCGAGATGAAAGATGCAGGTTATTTGTTTACAATAACAGGAAAAGTTAAAAATGCTGTAAACCTCCTTTGCTTTGGCATTATGGATACAGCTGCCGATTGCAGAATCAAATAATTCGCTGCCGGCTGGACTCCATCAGAATCCATGTGCAAAAGTGGGTCTCCCTGGGATTCAATCCGCAGACCAATTTGCATATAGTCTGCGGTTTTCAGATAGTAGCTTTTATTCAAATTCAGAAGATAGGGCGACTAGCACGGAGTCTTTTAATATTTGGTTGCCCAAATATAACATTTGAGGCAAGGAACGGAGGTCAAGGTGATTGTCATAGGAAGCAGAAATTGGGATTTTAATGGGGAAAGAAAGCAGGAAGTAAGACTGGAAATATGTGCACATGCTAATTACTGACTCAGGTGCAGCACTTCCACTAATTACAAGTCTATCATTACTTTTGTACCTAATTCAAACACACTGAAATCCATGAGATTCGTGTCCTCTTTCTGGTGTTTTAATTTATATAAAATCAGCCAGGATATAGGTCACAAGTGGTCAAGATTCGACGCCTCTGAAAAATGGGTTAACTTTGCCATTCAGTTGTTTAGAAGACAAGTGTTGTAAAAAGGTAAGACTTCGAAGGACTCCTGGTTATTTTCCTATATCTGGATAATTTTTCCCCGAACTTCCTAATCTAGCCTATAGTTTTAGGATTCTCTAGAGGTCTTCCATCCAAGCATATTTTACAGAAAGCCCAGTTTGACTAGTGAAATGTAAGGTTCTAAATGTCTTGTTTCCTATCAACCTGGCACACGGGGAAGAACAATTGTGCATTGCTCTCTTAAAAAAAAAACAAAAAAAACACTTCAAAGTCTTCTCCCCATATCGACCAATGGGAGGCACTGCTCTTAATTGGTCACAACAAATCCTATAAATGTGAGTAAAGCTTTACTCAGTAAAAAGTCTAAACAACAAGAACTTTGCCCCATTTTGACGGAAAGGCCAGGAACAAAGCTGGAGACCGTCTCCCTCAGCAGCCTCGCGGTCTGCACGTTTTAATGCGCTCTGGAAGGAAGTCTGGTCTCAGGTCAGTGGAGAGCAAGCTGAAAAGGCGAAGCCAGCGACCGAGCGCACCACGTAATACACGCGTGTATTATTTGTGGGTGCCCGTGCAAACGAATTCTACTCCACCCTTCCCCTATTTAAAGGAACCCCAAGCGGATTTAGACGATAAATGCATAGGACAGCAGCAGCGGGATTCCCAACAGCAAATTAAACTAAATGAGAGGCTTCTGCTGAGATTGGTTTGATAGTTCACTGCAATATATCCTGCAATGAGCCCCAGTTTAGATACAACTCAAAGCAGTCCCACTGAGCTTTATACCTATTACTGAGTCGATTTGTAACTCTCAGTGTGCGCTCCCTCTCTTTGAATTTCCAAGTTATATTTTCTTCCTGAATTCCTAATTATCTATGTCCCAGGGAGGGAGACCTGAAAAAAATTAAAAAGAAGGGGGGGGGAGAAAAAGAAAATTAGAAAAATTCTGAGGCTCTGCTTTCCTAATGTTCAAGGTTTCCAGAAGGGTGAAAATGCCATTCCACACCTGTAGTTTAAATTACATCTTTCTGCTACTGTCAAAGCAACAACCTTGCCATCTGGTTATCTGGATCCTTGACTCCATCTGCTCAGCACAACTTCTGGGCATATGTATATGTATATGACAATACACCCTCCTGCCCCACCCACTGCTCCACTATGGTGTGTTCACCATTTTTTTCTGGCAGTGTCATCTCAGATCCCAGAGCTGGAAGAGAGAAGAGTAAGTTAGCCTGCTGTCTCTATTCTGAGACAATTCGTGAGATAAGGTTCTTGAAGCTTTCTGAGCTTGGTGGGGTTTTCTCCCCCAGATATTTCATTAGCAAATTAGGGTACATCATTAATAGTAGAGAGAAGAGAGTGAGGTTTGTGCTTATTTTTTATAACTCTGAGCTTAAAATATTCTCTGGGTACCATTTGTGATATGCACTATTTCAACTTTCTGCAAATTTACTTTGCATACTCCATATGCTGTTCAGGTCAGAGACTCATGATATGCTCCCACTTCATATTTGAAAAACAACTTCTGGCCACAGACACAACAGATCGTCTCACTTCGTTGCCAAACTTTTTAGATTGTATGCCTTTTGGAGTTGTAATGGGGTAGCATCCGCTGTATTAAATGACTAAAGGTTGTTGAGCTGATGGGTTGTGAATGAGATGAAAGTTGTGTCATATGGGGGGGGGGAGGAGAGGTGGAAAGGTTTATGTAAATTGGAGATGGGGATATGTCCTGAGATAAAGGGGCTTTAAAACATAGACTACTCACTGATAAAAGACTTTCCTGAGAAATTCAACCCTAAAGAAAAAATGTTTCGGGATCCAAAATATGTAAATATACACCTCTTTGCAGCAGTCTCTTTTGGGAGAAAAGTTCCATAGACATCAGCCCCCAAGTGTGGGTATTACCTAAGAGCAAAAGTCTTCAAACTCGGCAAGTTTAAGACTTGTGGACTTCAACTCGCAGAATTCCTGAGCTACCATGACTGGAGGAAGAATTCTGGGAGTTGAAGTCCACAAGTCTTAAAGCTGACAAGTTTGAAGACCACTGCCTAAGAGTCTGAATAGGTCACAACGTTGAATCTGGATCAGATAATTGGTTGAGATGGAGAAGTTACAGGGGAAACAATTTTTTCTGATGAATCTGACATGGAAATGCAGTATGTAAACTTCACTCTACTCTGCCACCCTTCGGAAAAAGATGTGTTCAAGTCATCATCTCAGCTTGGATTAGTCATTGGCAGATTCCCGGAAAGAGGGAAAGGCACTAAAGCATTGTAGGGAATTATACGAGTTTTTGTTAGTCACCTGAAAGGGCAATACGTTGACAATCATAGCGGAACACTGCATTTTTATTACTGAAAGAAGTTTCTGTCCGTGAAGCAAAAGCAAAAAGCAGGATAAATCAGCGCTTGCTGCCTTTCCTGCTGGAGTCTAACCATTGGCTCTCATACTTCTGCCTGAATTGCATTCAGTTGGCCAGGGCCCTTAGCACACCCCGTTTTTAGTTATGCAGAGAAGGCAACTGAAAACTCGTCTTTTTCGTCACTTCAAAATGTTTTATATCTTTCAGCAGGGGCGCCATTCTGGAAAAGAGCGCTGCTTAACCACTTCCTCTGCATAGCTTAGTTCGGACCGGTGAAGCACCGAACTGAAAGTAGCTCTGGAGCGGACTAGAGGAGTCGAGTTTGTCGCGAAGCGTGAGCAATCTCGCCATTCGTTGATTCACCTATTTCCTGGTGGATTTCCGTAAAAACTGGACGAAAGAAGCACGTGCGCAAGGCCGCTTGAGAAATAGGAGAGCTTTTATCAACTAACTGATTGAATCAGGAAGCCCGGCAGATATCTCTCTTTCCGCCCCTTTTTTCTTTCGGATAAGCTTATTCTAAGCAATTTGCTCCCGGCATTAATCAGGATGTAATTCCCATGACTTTCTCATGACTAATACTTTCTCTTCAGGAGAGGGCGGATTGGTGTGGATTATATTAAGAATCACTCAGGGTCATTTATCCTGGAGCTTTTTTCAATTTCATATCAGCCGGCAACCAAATCATATAAGTATCATAAAATATATCCGGCTGACTCTGCAGGCTTTCTTGCCTGCAACTTAACCAGCTCGATACAGGACAGTTAGGTTACTTATCTTCTAAATAGACTTTCTGGAAATAATATGAAGAAAGTGGGTCTAATTTATCATTTCTATTCTTTATATCCCAAAGTTCCTCTAAAATATTAAAATATATTATTGGAGTGGGTGACCTTTGACCTTCCATAAATAGGTTTATCCTTCCTATTGGCTCTGCTGACTGGGAACTATAAATCAGAAGTTAATGGAGGACTACAGCTTCCCAATCCTTAAGAAATTGATGTTTTATCTACCTATAGGAATAAAGCAATTTCATTTTATTTCAAAGGAAATTTATAAACAGATTGGAATCAAATAAGGCTGCAAAATCCAAACAATGATTTTGTTAGGAACTAAGAAATACTGCCATCTGGTGACTTATCTTGGTTGATACTTTCCTATAGATGCACTAAAATCATTGGGATTCAGATTAATACAGAATTATAACAGAATTGGAGGGGAGCTTGGAGATCTTCTAATCCAAGCCCCTGCACAAGCAAGAGACCTGATACCATTCTGGACTAATAGCTATCCAGTCATTTCTTAAAAATTTCCAGTGATGTAGCACCCCAACTTCTGAAGGCAAGCCCAGTCATTGGTTAATTTAATCATTGGTTGATTGTTCTCACTGGCAGGAAATTTCTCCTTGGTTCTTTCCTTGATTATTGGTTTCCATCCATTGCTTCTTGTTCTGCCTTCTGGTGCAATAAATAGGTTGATCCTATTTGATCTGGTGTAATAAATAGGTTGATCCCCTAGTCTTTGTGGAAACTATAACATATTTGAACACTACTATCACGTCACCCCTGGTTCTTCTTTTTATCAGACTAAACATACCCAATTCCTGCAATCATTCTTCATATGTTTTAGCCTTCATATTATTTTATTCTAATCATCTTTGTTGCTCTTCTCCAGATTCTTTCCAGAGTCTCAACTTTTTTTATATTGTGACTAAAACTTGATGCAATACTCCAAGTGCGGTACTCATATTTGATTCTATCGCTCTGTTAATGTAAACCTAGGATTGCATTGGCTTTTTTTGGTGGCTGCAGCACACTGTTGGTTCATATTTAAATAATTGTCTACTGGAGCTCCAAAGTCCCTCTTGCATTTACTGCTATTGAATCAGAATCCACCCATGCTAGACCTGTACATTCGATTTTCTTGTCTAAGTGTAAAACCTTACTTTTATCAATATTGAATTTCTCTTTGTTAGATAGGGCCTAGTTTTCACATCTGTCAAGAACCTTCTGGGACTTAGGTTTCCGGGTTAAGCCCTTCTTGTTGACGGACTGGGGACTGCGACTGTCCACAGCTTTGATCCATGCTCTCTCGTTGGAGAGCCCCAATTACTATGATTAGAGGCTGAAGCTCCCTCAGAGGAGCGATGGAGTAAAGGGAAGTTGCCAGCCTGGTCGAGGGGAGCCACATCCCCCCTCCCTGGGCTACGCAATTTTCCCCCCTGAAGACGACCGAGTGGTGGTCTTGTTGCAGAAAATCCTGCTTCCAATTCAGGACACAAGATCACGAAGGGTTGGAGAATACAGTTTTATTTGCACAAAGGTTCAGAGCATTAATATGACAAATTCTGAACCCCAGGCTATTCCCGAGGTTTGACTTTTATTGAGCTTCCAACCTTAACTTTGCTCAGGGAGTTTCTCTTATTTAGCTGAGCATGCTGTATTATAACAAGAAAAGGAGAAATTTCATAACAAAGAAAAGAAAAGTTTCCATAACTGTTTACCTTAATACATTCACCATATATGGTATTATCTTACACCATCTGTTACCATCAGTTACCACCCTTTACAGTACATTTGTTATAAATAATATCTAGTTCATAGGTCATTAATGTTTAGCAAATTCTATATATTTAAGTAAAGCTTGCAACATATAAATTGGGTAATTTCTGTGAATAGCTACATAAGCTTAAGTAAGTCCTGTAAATTGAAATACTTTTCTAAGTACTTTCTCATACCACTTCAGTCTAAAATGGCTACCTTGAAGAGGTAGGACTTAGCTGGACTAAGATTTGTGCAGGGGAGAAGAAAGAGGTGGACAACATAAGAACCGGGCAACTTGGCACAACAATTAATTAAAAGGTACCCCAGGATGGTATTTTAAGAATTTTTATGAAAGAATAAGAAAGTGGCAAATTTTTAAAGGGAAAGGAAAAAAAAGTGAAAATATCTTTGACAGCAGAGCAGGGCTTGAAACCAGGACTGGAAGAAGCCGGAACAAGATATCCAAACAAATTGAATTAATATACATTGCTAACAAACAGGCACAATTTAAAGCTGGACTTAGGAGTTTTTTAAAAAGAAGGGGGAAATATTTAAATTGAATATTTTATTGGTTTGGACTATCGAGGTGTGGAAAGCCCCGAGCAATAAAAAGGGTGGGTGAGTAGGTGAGGACATTGTATAATGGAGTGTGCCATCTGGTGGACAAAAAATTAAGCTGAAAAAAGGGAAAGTTTCTATTTCTTTATGAATCAGATTTGATACAATGAAAAGGAAATATTGAAACAATATAACAAGGACCCTAAAAAGTAAAGCCCATGTCACACTGCACCAAAGGATGGAAAGAGGATGTAAAATGGAGAGAAACACTTGCCATCCATAGGTTAACGCAGTGCATCCGTTCTGTACTCACTGCATACGTTTTTCATACTCTCTATCCGTCCGGCATCTGTCTATTGAGATTTCATCCGCTCAAAAAGTTTTGAGCTGCACAAAACGTTTTGAGCGGATGAAGTATCCAACGTGTCCATTCTACATCCGCTACGCATATGGGGAACATCTGTTATACGTCCGTCGTCATCCGTTACGTGTCCGCTATATCTGCTAGGCATCCGCTGCGCATCCGCGCAACTCAAATCTGCTCCAGTGGAAAATAGACACAGGGAGGAAGCGAAATGGATGTAGAACGGACACGCAGTATTAGTAGCATGGACGTAGAAAGGATGAAAGCGGATGCAGCTCGCATATAAAGCATTAAAATGGAAAAAACGTTTGATTAGGGGATGTATCTTGGATATTTAGGATGTCTGCAGGATGTCTAGAGGATGCAGAAGGACGCCTAGCAGAAAAACGATATTTCCTATAAGAAGGGGGAGAGATCATCTGGATCTCACTTTCAGTCCAGCAGATGTGGGGTGCAGACCTCTTCAGCCTTGCTCTTGCTCTTCCAGAGCATCCAGTCATCTCCACCATGGATCGTCGCACACTCCTCTTGGTAGCCGCCATCATTCTACAACAGTGCGAAGCCCTCTACAGGCTCTTTCACCTGTTCTACAGGAAGAAAAGGAGGCATCCAAGAAATGTCTGGGTCCAAAGATGGATCGCGAGAAGAGCCAAGTACGGACTGTATGACAAGCTGATGGTGGAGCTAAGGAACGAAGACACTCGTGCATTCCAGAACTTCATGAGGATGCTGCCAGCCATGTTTGACGAAGTTGTGGAGTGTCTGAGACCCAGGTTGACCAAGGCAAACACCAACTTCCGGCCCAGCCTGGACCCTGGGCTCAAGGTGGCACTGACTCTGAGCCACCTGGCCTCAGGGACCATGTACAGGAGCATGCAGTATGCCTGGAGGCTGCCACACAACACCATCAGCATTGTGATCAGAGAAGTGGTGCAGGCCATCATCGAAGAATACGTGGAGGAGCTCCTCCAGTGCCCCTCCACTGAAGAAGGCTGGAAGAAAGTTGCAGAGCAGTGGTATCAGAAGTGGAACTTCCCACACACCGTTGGAGCCATAGATGGGAAGCATGTGGCCTGCAAAGCTCCAGCCAACTCAGGGTCCACTTATTTCAACTACAAGGACTTCTTCAGCATCATCCTCTTTGCCATGGTCGATGCTGACTACAAGTTCATGTACATCGATGCTTCAGGCAACAGGTCAGCTTCAGATGCCCAGGTATACAACACCAGTGACCTCAAGGAGGGGCTGGAACGCAACCTCATCATGCGCTTCCCAGATCCCCTTCCCAACGACACACAAGATGTGCCCTACTTCATCGTGGGGGATGATGCCTTCTCTCTCAGAACCTACCTCATGAAGCCCTACACTTCCAGATGCCTCACACGTGAAGAGAGGATCTTCAACTGCAGGCTGTCCAGGGCAAGATGGGTGGTGGAGAATGCCTTTGGCATCCTGGCCAACAGGTTCCAGGTACTTCTCATCACCATGCAGCATCACCCAGAGACCATGAAGAACATCGTGGAAGCTTGCTGCATCCTGCACAATCTCATGTGCACCCGCTACCCAGTGTTGCAGAACAGGCTTGTGGACCGTCAACAAGGCAATGGAGATATGGAGCCTGGTGAATGGAGGCAAGGGTGAAACCTTTGATAGACAGTGTGGATGTGCAAGGCCCCAACAGAGTTTCATGTGAAGGGAAGAAGCAGCGCAACCTCCTGAGACACTGGTGCAACTCCCCAGCTGAAGCAGTGGAGTGGCAAGACAGGATGGTAGATGCTTAATGGATGCTTCCTTGAGGCTGTCTCATCACACTGATGAGATTGTTCCAGGTATGTTGAGTGGTCCTTCAATGAATAGGGTATTAATAAAGAGTTGTGTTTATGTTGAAATGTGTTGATGAATGATTACATTGTTATTGATAATGAAGGGCCATAGGTGTGGCAGCTGGGAGGGTGGACCATACAGTCCCACTATGCTTGCACTGGAGGCTTATCTATCCCACAGCTATTACCCATCCCACAGGTATCCCTGCCCATCACACTGCTATCCTAACCCATCCCACAGCTATTACCCATACCACAGGTATCCCTGCCCATCTCACTGCTATCCTTACCCATCCCACAAGCATGCAAAGGCTTAAACCATTTTCTAAAAGTTTCCACCAAGACTTTATTGACTAAAAGAACTGAACCAAGTGTGTGAAGCAAAGATAACACTTTATTAATAACAAACTGTAAAACCAAATGACCCAAGTAAAGTGTCCCAAGCAAAGATAAAGTCAACAGGTAGCAACACAGTCTCTGGCACTCTTCTCAGTCACTCTGAGGCATGCCCATAGTCTCAGGGATGAAGGGTCCAGGTGCTGTGGAGGTGGCAGTGGCTGGAGTGCTGGTCTGAGGCACCATTGGGGTGCCTGGTCCCGAGAGGACAACAGGGGATGGTGTGTGGAGGAAGCTCTCAGAGAGCTGGCTCAGTCCCGTGATGTTGAGAGCCCCTTCCTCCATGACATGTGGTGTCAGTCCCAAGACCGATGACAGATGTCTGCTTGGCTGTGAGGTGGAGGAAGGAGGAGTGTAGTGGGGCTGTCTGGTCTGCAGCTGAGCAAGGTAAGGCGTCGGTGGTATCTGTGGCATCGGTGGCATCTGTGGCGTCTGTGGCATCGGTGGCATCGGTGGCGTCGGTGGTGTCGGTGGTGTCGGTGGTGTCGGTGGCGTCGGCGTCGGTGGCACACCTGTGGTGTGCGATGTACCAGTGCCTGGACTGGGAAGGGCTTCCTGTGCTGCTGGAACTCCTGGTAGCCATGGCCTAGGTAGGTGAGGGGCTGTTGAAAGCCTTGGAAGGGCTGTGACATCACCTGGGGTGGAGGAGCAGACCTGGACTGGGTCGGAGCAGGTTCAGCTGGGCCTGGAGGGTGGTGCAGAAGACCTGTGATCCTCTTCTTGATCACCTGGTACTGGGATTCGGACATGTCCATGAGGGTCTGGTTGACATAGGTGAGGAAGGGCTTTCTGTTAGAGGATGGTATGTCGGAGTGTACCAGCTGAGAGAGGAGATCTACGCTGCTTTTGATGGTGTCCCTGATCTCCAGCAGGGCAGTGTGGCTCTGTCCCTCCGGTCTGGCTTTCTGCCTGCTTTCTGTGGAGGTGGAGCTGGGGGTGGGGGTGGGTTGGTCTCTGGTGGCAGTGGCTTCTTCTTGCTCCAACTGCGTCTGGGGTCCTCCACATGCTCCACCACGGGGAGTGCAGCTGTCGGGGGGGTCTCCATCGTGGGGCTCTCCAAAGATACCTGCCTGGACACAGGAGCTGACTCTTGGCCAGAAGAAGACTGGCTCTCTGTGGGCTGCCTGAGAGAGAGGGTTGACAGAGGGGCTGCTCTTCGGTGGCGGACCTCACCCTCCAAGAAGCTGCACTTGGCCATCATGTAGGTCTCCCAGTTGGTGTGCTTGACCGTGGCCTGGCCAGACTTCTTGAGGTGCAGCTTCCCGTACCAGATGTGCATGTGCTTCCACCACCTGAGGAGGACCTCCGAAATGTAGCCCGGGCTCTCCGCCTTCTCTCTCCAAGCCGCCTGCTTCCACTTGGTGTCTCGATAGAGCCTGTGTCCCTTCTGCCAGAGGTACTCGTTCTCCCTCAGCCATTCGAGCACCACCTCCTCATGTTTCTCTTCAATGGAGTACTGTCTCCTCTCCCTATCTCATGAATGCCTCTTCCTCACTCTGGCAGGGCCTTCTGGGCCCTCATCAGTAGGGCTTTGAGGTTCTAGGGGCTGGTCCACCACACCACCACCAGCAGCAGCACCAGCAGTAGCACGAGCAGCAGCAGCACCAGCAGGACCAGGAGCAGCACCAGCAGAGTAAGCATCAGCAGAAGCACCAGCTCCAGGAGGAGCACCAGCAGAGTAAGCACCAGCAGAAGCACCAGCACCAGCACCAGGATCAGCACCAGAAGAAGCACCACCAGCAGAGTCAGCCCCAGCAGCAGAAGCCCCAGCAGAAGCAGAGTCAGCGCCAGGGGGTGGGATGGTGGTCCTGTCCTTCTTGCCAGGGCTGGCAGAAGTAGGCACAGGCTTCCTCTTCTTCCCCATGGTTGTTGGCTGAAGATGTGTCTGGCAGCAGGTCTTTCCTCTGAATGGTGACCTACTTGTGAGCTGCATCCTTTTATATCCACAGGGCTGACACAATGCATCCTCCCCGCATGCGCAGTGAACGCTCTGCATCCACTAGGCATCCACTAGGCATCCACTAGGCGTCCGCTCTGCATCCGTGTCATCCACTCCACATCCGCTCCGCATCCAACCCTTCTGCTGCGCATCCGCTTTGCTATGCTCTCCCGGAAGCCCTGCGGATGTGCCATCTGCTTCCATCCACTAGGTTTCCATTGAGCATCCGCTTAACATCCTCACTACATCCTCTCCCCGTCCGTTCCTTTCTGTTGTTGTCTGCTCTGTTTATGCAAATTTGGGGCACTTTTGAGAGCAGATAACAATGGATGGAACATTTTCTCGTCTGCTGTGTCCTTTTTACATACATTTTGCATCCATCGGCCGATGTGACCTAGCCTTAAAAATTGAATTTGAATAAAAGAAAAAAATATGGATTGTTGGACTGATTGGTGATTTTGCTATAAACTCAGTTCTGGAATAGTTGTTAATCCAGAAAGTTTGAAGAAGAAAAAAGAAAAAAAGAAGCTGATTGGTGGATTTTAATGACTATTAGATATAAGAGTGTGTAACAATGATATCTCTGTGGGATCTAAAAATGGAACTTAAAAGTTTGAAATTACATGCAAGAGATGAATCACTAGCCTCTGAGTTAAAAGCTATGGAAATGGTGATTGAAGAATATGAAGGAGAAACCTCAGAGAATGAGGAGTCAGTTCAAGAAGAAGCCATCTTAAATAGACAATCAACACAAAGAACACAAAGAAGAGGAAAAAGAAGGGGGGTTAGAAATGTAAGATTTAAAAAAATTACAAAAATGGGGAATATTTATAAAAATCAGAAAGACAAAGAAAAGTAAAAGGGGGAAGGAAAAATATATAGAGAGAGGGATATAAATCAGAAGGGGAAAAGATTTGGAAAAACAAAAGAGAAGATAGATAATGAGGAACAAGAACAGGAAAGAACGAAATATGGGAATTGTAAAATAAAGGAAAACTTTTCTTTACCTAGAATACATCAGGCCAATGGTTAATGAATTAAGAGGGGATTCCACATTGATATGAGGGGTAATAATAATGTACTTTGCAATTACAAATTATAGAATATAATTTATTGCGAGGAGGGAGGGGCATTGATATCTTTTCCAAAGATGAATGCATTTATTTGTATTGTTACAAGAAAGGTTAATATTTATTATATATATTGAAATGATTGAAATAAATTGTGAGAAGGTTTAAAAATGAGATTAATATAAGTGACCAAGCAAAATGGATTAATTGTTTGTTTCATTTTTATTTTTTTATTTTTATGATACCATAAATATTTTTTTGTGGAAGTAAAGAGAGAAAATACATTGCGGAATCTGACTGAAAAGTACAACATAAATTAGTTTATTTTTCTAGGTATTGATTATTACTATAGCTAAGTAAAATAGATGTTTAATTGGGAATTACAGATGAGGGAATTAAGGCATACTTAAACTACTGAGGTAACACTCCAAACTAGTAAAAGGGGAGGGGAAATTTATGTTTTGTTTTATGTTAAAAAGTTGTATTAATCTAGACTTCATGAAAAGAATATGCAATGGAATTGCAGATTTGACAAGATAAAAAAGAATTAAAAGGGAAGATATGGAAGATATGGAAACTATTAGTGATTTAAATGAGAAAAGAGTACTTTGGAAAAGGCAATGTTTAAAAGAAACGTTAAGGCTTAAGAAATACATTTGAAATAAATTGAAATGAATTGAGATGTTTAGAATGAGAGTAATATTAATGAATAGCATTAACCTGCCTGTTCCTTTTCTTATATAAAAGTTGAGAGGTAAAATGAGAAAAGAGTACTTTGGAAAAGGCCATGCTTAAAATAAATGTTAATATTTAAAAAATATATTTGAAATAAATTGAAATGAATTGAGAAGATGCTTAAAAAGAAAGTAATATCACTTAACAGAATTAATGTGTTTGGTTTTTTTCTTATGTAAAAGTTAAAATGGAAAAGTAATAATAGAATTAACTTAAAAATGGACAAGACAGAATGTTGACTGTAAAAATTAATATATAATTACTGTCATATTTGCATGTAAAAGTGGTGACTCAGAATTATTTTGTACACTGAAAAGAGCTTTTTTTATGTTGTTTTGGAAAAATTGAATAAAACTTCTTTTTTTTTTTTTTAAAGAACCTTCTGGAACTTGAGCCTATCTTCTGGAATTTTGGCTATCCCTGCCAGCTTGGTATTGTCTGCAAATTTGATGAGTTCCCCTTCTATTCCCTCATCTAAATAGTTTATGAAGATATTGAAGAGCACTGGGCCTAAGAGCCTGGGGTTATCCCACTGCTTTCTTCCTTTCATGTAGATGTAGTCCATGAAGGACTACACACTGAGTGCAGTTTGTCAGCCAGTTATTAATCCATCTGATGGTGATGCTGTCTATTCCACATTTTTCTAACTTACTAAATAGTAAGATTAGGAATAACATTCTTGGCTCTTAGATAGATCTGTTCTAAACATGTTCAGTAATACTACTTGTGAGGAAATAGACTAAATAGTGTTAATTTGTGACTTATTTGTAACAGAATCCTACACTTTCTACCATTTTACTCTGAAGTTAACTTGCAGTAACTTTAAATATATAATTTGGAACTGATTTATATTTAGTTGAAAGGAAATCTGAATTCAGAGGGTTTTATTTTTAGTTGGGTATTCATAGATATTCTTAGCAAAGAGTAATCTGTTTGAATTCAGTAGATTTAATTTCAAATAAATATGAGCAATCAACTGCAAATCCTGTATTTAAGATTACTATCTGAAATCTACCAAGTGGAGAAAGTAATTTAAATTAATGAGACTAATTTTTTAATAGATATGCATGCATGCTAACTCAGAAATGAGCTCAAATGAAACTTTGGGTGATGAGAGAGAAAGAAAGGTTTCATGAAAAGTAAATATGAGCTGAACTGAGTGAGGTTAATTTCTTGGCAAATAATTGCTTTCATTTTTCAAAATGCACACAATGTCCACACATCAAAGAATACAGAATCAGTTATTGGATGTTTGATCAATGGAAACACTAGGAGAATTCATGAAGATAAACACAGAGTTTGTTGAATATAGCAATTTTAAATTGCATTGGACTATAATTATCTGATTTTTCTCTCATTTCCCAGCAAGAGTGGCAACTCAGAATTTCTAGTTACTATTGAATTACAGGCAGCCCTTGACTCATAACCATAACTGAAACCAAAACTTCTGTCACTAAATAAAGCAGTTTAGTGACTAATAGCCAATTTTCAATCTTTCTTTGCTGCAGTCAATAAGCAAATCACCAAAGTTGTTAAGTGAATCTCATAGTTGTTACATAAATCTGGATTTCTCCATTGATTTTTCTTTTTGGAAGCCAGGTGGGAGAATTGCACAAGGTGGGAATGTTACCGCAGAATAGTACATCTGTGACAAATATATTCTAGTTGCCAAATGACCAAATTTGACCAGGTGGCCATGGGGATACTATGGCAGTTGTAATTGCAAAGCCAAGTTGTAAGTCACATTTTTCAGTGCCATTATAAATTGGATAGTCACTAAACAAATAGTTATAAATCAAGGACTACTGTACAATTCGTCAGATCTGTATTTCTGTCATTTTTTCAGTGGAAGAAGAAAAGGGGGGTGTGAGACTGATAACAAAATCCTTTCTTGATGTAAGTTGAATATATTTAATCTTATATCAAATTTGTATAATACACACATGATACAATGGAGGGAGAAAACCCAGATGGCCAGAACCTATCACCTCTGAGAGGCACAGCCAGGAGATGAGAAGACTATAAAAATTCCACAGTGAGATGTGTCCTGGGAATCTCTGGAAAAGTTCATTCTAAAAAGGGGGTGGGGGAAAATTAGGTATGCCCTGGGAAACTGAAAAAAAAAAGATCATTTTTACAGAACATAGTGGCTTTTGTTTCACTAAATACAGATCGAGGTAAGGGGAGGGGTTCTAAACTCCCTTGTCTACCCCTGTATGCCAGAGAGACCTTAAGGCTAGGTCACACCGGCCAACGGATGCAAAATGCATGTAAAAAGGACACAGCAGATGAGCAAATGTTCCATCCATTGTTATCCACTCTCAAAAGTGCCCCAAATTTGCATAAACAGAGCGGACAACAACGGAAAGGAACGGACATGGGGATGTAAAGTGGGGATGTAAAGCGGACGTTCGTAGGAAGCCTAGTGGATGAAAGCAGGTGGAAGCAGATGACACATCCGCAGGGCTTCCAGGGGAGGGAACAGCGAAGTGGACGCGTAGCGGAAGGAATGGATGCTTAGCGGATGTGTAGCGGATGATGCGGATGCATCATGGACGCTTATAGGATGTCTAGCGGATGCCTAGCGGATGAAAAGCGTTCACCGCGCATGCAGGGAGGATGAATTACATAAGCTCAGCGGATATAAAAGGAGGCAGCTCGCAAGCAGGTCACTATTCAGAGGAAAGACCTGCTTCCAGAGACATCTTGAGAGAACACCATGGGGAAGAAGAAGAAGCCTGTGCCTACTCCTGCCAGCCCTGGCAAGAAGGACAGAACCACCATCCCACCCCCTGGTGCTGACTCTGAAGCTGCTGGTGCTTCTGCTGCTGCCCCTGCTGCTGCTGGTGGTGGTGCTGCTGATGCTGCTGGTGCTGCTGGTGCTTCTCCTGCTGCTGCTGGTGCTGCTGGTGCTTCTCCTGCTGGTGCTGCTGGTGCTGCTGGTGCTGCTGGTGCTTCTCCTGCTGCTGGTGCTTCTCCTGCTGCTACTGGTGGTGGTGCTTCTCCTGCTGCTGGTGGTGCTTCTCCTGCTGCTGCTGTTGTGGTGGACCAGCCTCAAGGCCCTCAAAGGCCTGCTGCTGAAGGCCCTGAAGCCCCTGCCAGAGGGAGGAAGAAGCAAGGCAAGGAGAGGGGGAGAGGAAACAGTACTCTATTTCCGAGGACCGTGAGGAGGAGGTGCTGGGATGGCTGAGAGAGAATGAGTACCTGGTTGAGGAAGGGCCACAGGCTCCATTGCGACACCAAGAGAAAGCAGGCAGCTTGGAGAGAGAAAGCGGAGAGCCTGGGCTACACTTCAGATGTACTCCTTGGATGGTGGAAGCACATGCACACCTGGTATGGTAAGCTGCACCTGAAGAGATCCGGGCAGGCCGCTGTCAAGCTAACTGACCGGGAGACCTATGTCATGGCCAGGTGCAGCTTCCTGGAGGGTGAGATCCGCCACCGAGGAGCAGCCCCTCTGTCAACCCTCTCCTTCAGACAGCCCACAGAGAGCCACTCCTCTTCCAGCCAGGAGACAGCTACCGTGTCTTTGGAGGGCCCCACGACAGAGAACCCCCCCACAGCTGCACTCCCTGTGCCAGAGGATGTGGAGGATCCCCTGTCTCAGATAGAGCAAGAAGAGGCAGCCACCAGAGACCAACCCACACCCACACCCAGCTCCATCTCCACAGAAAGCAGGCAGAGAGGCAGACCGGAGGGACAGAGCCACACTGTCCTCTTGGAGATCAGGGACACAATCAAAGCAAGCACAGATCTCCTCTCCCAGCTGGTCCACTTTGACATACCATCCTCCAACCACAAGCCCTTCATCACGTAGATAGGCCAGACCCTCATGGACATGCCTGAGGCCCAGTACCGATGAAGGAGAGGATCACAGGTCTTCTGCACCACCCTCCAGGCCTAGCTGAACCTGCTCTGACCCAGTCCAGGTCTGCTCCTCCACCCCAGGTGATGTCACAGCCCTTCCACGGATTTCAGCAGCCCCTCCCCTTCCAAGCCTACCACTACCAGGACTTCCCACAGCAGAGGCAGCACTTCCCAGTCCACAGCCAGGTTCCTTGGACGCCACCGATGCCACCGACACCTCAGGTGACCCAGCTGCAGACCAGACAGCCCCACTACACTCCTCCTTCCTCCACCCCACAGCCAAGCCCTTCCTCAGAACATCTGTCAGCAGTGTTGGGCCTCACATCCCAAGTCCTTGAGGAAGGGCTCTCAACCTCACGGGACTCAGTCAGCTGTCTGAGAGCTTCCTGCACACACCATCTCCTGTTGTACTCTAGGGGCCAGGCAACCCAATGGCACCTCAGACCAGCACTCCAGCAACAGCCACCTCCACAGTCCCTGGCCCCTTTCCATCTGAGACCATGGGCACACCTCAGAGTGACTGAAAAGAATGCCAGAGACTGAGTTGTTACCTGCTCACCTTATCTTTGCTCAAAGATACTTTACTTGGGACATTTTGCTTTTTAATAAAGTCACACAGTTTATTATTAATAAAGTTTATCTTTGCTTCACACACTTGGTTCATTTTTTTTTACTTAATAAAGTGTTGGGGAAAACTTTGAAAAAAAGGTTAAGCCTTTGCATGCTTGTGGGATTGGTCAGCATAGCTGTGGGATGGGTAATGATAGCTGTGGGATTGGTAAGGATAGCTGTGGGATGGATAGCTGTGGGATGGGTAATGATAGCTGTGGGATGGATAGTTGTGGGATGGGTAAGGATAGCTGTGGGATGGATAGCTTTGGGATGGGTAAGGATAGCTGTGGGATAGATAAACCTCCAGTGCAAGCATAGTGGGACTGTATGGTCCATCCTCCCAGCTGCCACACCTATGGCCCTTTATTATCAATAACAATGTAATCATTCATCAACACATTTCAACATAAACACAACACTTTATTAATGCCCTATTAATTGTAAGGCCACTCAACATACATGGCACAATCTCATCAGTGTGATGAGACAGGCTGAAGGAAGCATCCATTAAGCATCTACCATCCTGTCTTGCCACTCCAGCTGGGGAGTTGCACCAGGGTTTCAGGAGGTTGTGCTGCTTCTTCCCTCCACGTGAAGCTCTGTTGGGGCCTTGCACATACACAGTGTCTATCAGGTTTAGTCCTTGCCTCCATGTACCAGGCTCCATGTCCCCATTGCCTTGTTGGAGGTCCACGAGCCTGTTCTGCAACACTGGGTAGCGGGTGCACGTGAGATTGTGCAGGATGCAGCAAGCTTCCATGATCCTCCTCACAGTCCCTGGGTGATGCTGCATGGTGGTGAGAAGTACCTAGAACCTGTTGGCCAGAATGCCAAAGGCGTTCTCCACCACCCGCCTTGCTCTGGACAGCCTGTAGTTGAAGATCCTCTCTTCACGGGTGAGGAGTCTGGAAGTGTAGGGCTTCATGTGGTAGCTTCTGAGGGAGAAGGCGTCATCACCCACGATGAAGTAGGGCACATCTTGTGTGTCATTGGCTAGGGGGTCTGGATCTGGGAAACCCATGATGAGATTGCGTTCCAGCCCACCCTTGATGTCACTGGTGTTGTATATCTGGGCATCTGAAGCTGACCCATTGCCTGAAGCATCGATGTACATGAACTTGTAGTCAGCATCAACCATGGCAAAGAGGATGATGCTGAAGAAGCCCTTGTAGTTGAAATAAGTGGACCCCGAGTTAGGTGGAACTTTGTGCTACCCATCTATGGGTACGTGCTACCCATCTATGGCTCCAACGGTGTGGGGAAAGTTCCACCTCTGATACCACTGCTCTGCAACTTTCCTCCAGCCTTCTTCAGTGGTGGGACACTGGAGGAGCTCCTCCACATATTCTTCGATGATGGCCTGCACCACTTCCCTGACCACAATGCTGATGGTGTTGTGTGGCACCCTCCAGGCATACTGCATGTTTCTGTATGTGGTCACAGAGGCCAGGTGCCGCAGAGTCAATGCCACCTTCAGTCCAGGGTCCAGGCTGGGTCGGAAGTTGGTGTTTGCCTTGGTCAACCTGGGTCTCAGACTCTCCACAACTTCGTCAAACTTGGTTCATCCTCATGAAGTTCTGGAATGCATGAGTGTCTTCATTCCTCAGCTCCACCATCAGCTTTTCATGGAGTCCAAACTCTGCTCTTCTCCCGATCCATCGTCAGACCCAGACAGTTCTTGGACATCTCCTTCTTCTCTTTGCATAGAAAAGGTGAAACAGTCTGAAGAAGGCTTGGTTCTGGTGTTGAATGATGGCGGCTACCAAAAGGTGTGTGCGATGATCCATGGTGGAGATCAATGGATGATGTGGAAGAGCAAGAGAAAGGCTGAAGAGTTCTGCACACCAGGGCTGCTAGACTGAAAGTGAGATCCAGGTGATTTCCTCCCCCTTTTTATAGGAAATGTCAGTTTTCCGCTAGGTGTCCTTCCACATACTCTAGGCATCCTCCAGACATCCTAAATATCCAAGATACGTCCCATATACGAACGTTTTGTCCATTTTAATGCTTTCTATATGAGCTGCATCCATTTTCATCCTTTCTATGTCCATGCTACTAACGCTGTGTGGACGTTCCGCGTACCTTTCACTTCCTCCCTCTTTCCACTTTCCGCTGGAGTGGATGTGAGTTGCACGGATGGCCAGAGGATGCTGAGAGGATAAATTGATATGTAACGGATGACAATGGACGTAGAACATTTGTTGCCCATATGTGTCGTGGATGTAGATCGTACGCGGCGGAAAGTTCATCCGCTCAAAAAGTTTTGTGCAGCTCAAAACTTTTTGAGCGGATGAAATAGCAATAGATGGATGTTTGTCAGATAGAGCATATGAAACACGTACGCAGTGAGTACACAACGGATGCATCGCATTTTCCAATGGATGACCAGCTTTTTTGTCCGTTTTACATCTTCTTTGCATCCGTTGGTTCAGTGTGACAGGGGCTTTAGACACTTGCTTTGAACTCCTACATGAATTGTCTCAATAAAGGATTCCTTTTGATACGTTTGGTTTTCAGAAGTTCATTCTTGTTAATTGAATGGGAAAAAGTTATGTAGCCTGACATAAAGCAGCATCTGCAATAGAAGTCAGTCCGGAGAGGAAATTAAAAAAAAACCAAAACTTTCACTCTACCCAGGGACTCTGCAAGAAAGGAAAATGTCAGAGTATAGCAAGGACAAAGAGGAAGCCAAATGCTGGGGAGAAACGTTGATAGTTACCCAGCCAGATATTGACTTGGTGCACCCCATCGAAGATAGCAAAGCTGCCTATGAAACCTCCATAAAGCCCCAGTGGTCTATAGGTGTAGGAAAGAGAGACAGCTGGGACGGGAGAATCAGGGATGTAACCCTCACCTAGGGCAATCATAAACCCAGATGGAAATTGGAACTGGAGGCCCTATCGGATCAGGAAGGATGGGGCGAGGAGCCATGGAATGAGACGGTACATAAATAGCATGATGGAATGAGATGGTGCATAAACTGCCTTGTGAGGGAAGCCCTGGAGAACCTCAAGGTGAGGGATGCACCAGGATGCCAACAGAGGAGACTGAGGGAACCAGAAAATGAGAGAACCCGAGCTGCCATCCCGGATTCAGCTGAAAATGATCAGGCAGCAGGAGAAGCTGAAGAACCAGCAGCCATACCAGGTACCCAACCCCTAAATGTCCAAGAACAGGGGATTAACCCTGGTCAATCCAGAGACATACAACTGCAGAGGGAAATTCCACCCCTGGGAGTAAAATTCAATGGGGACACCCAGATTTTTCCTGGCACAAGTCCTCACCTACATGCAAGAATATGGGCAGAATTTCTAAACCTAGGGGTCCCGAGTTGTCACCCTGGTCCTTGAAGGGGCAGCAGTGAGATGGATAGTGATGCTTCACAACGTCAACGCCCCAGAATTAAGGAACCTCAACCACTTCATGATAGCCCTACACCACCGTTTTGAAGACCCTCTCACCGATAGAAAAGTCCGAGACACATCAGAGTTTGTAAAGCAAGGCGGTCGCCTGGTAGCTGAATACACAGAGGAATTTCATGAACTGGCTGGCCGAGTCGACTGGCCAGATGATATCCTAATCTATTGGTTTAAAGATGAACTAAATGACGACCTATGTGCTGCCTGCCTGGCCTACGGGGCCCCAAACCTCCTGCATGAATGGTACATGATGGCAGAGGAGGCGGAGATAGACATGACTCAGAACTGGTACCGCAGTGGCAAGCTTTGGAAAAAATCCCCACCCTTGGGGAAATAGGAAATTTTCAAACCCCAAACCACCATGACTCCAAGAACATCTGGTTTCTTTAAGTGTGGAAAGGAGGGACACCGCACAGCAGAATGCCATTCAAAAACTCCTGCCAGAAAGCCAGACCACCCATCGGGGGGAACCTGGAACATCCAGCCCTCAAGGAAAGAAGACTGGCCTGAAAGGCTGAGTAGTTGTGGGATTCCGATCTCCCCAACCTAAAGGAAGAACCCCTAATGCTCTGAAGGGACCTGAGCCAGTCCGAAAGTGATCCAGAAGACGACCCGCTGGTAAGCAACCCAACTGAACCAATCACTCTACCCCTAAGACTATTTATCCCCATCCAAGGGAAGGGGGAGGAAGTTGTAGCATTGTTGGATTCGGGATGCACTTGATGCCTAATAAATTCCTCCCTTGCAGAGAAATTGGGGATCCAACTGACAGAAATGGAAAACCCCATCACTTTCTGCCAATTAGATGGAACTATAGTGGGAGGGGGAGCCAGCTAGGTTTACCACAGAACCACTGAAAATAAGATTAGGGAACCATAGTGAGATGCTCACATTCATTGTAGCCCCAGGAATGGAAGAGCTGCTCGTCCTAGGCCTCACATGGCTGCGGAAATAGAATCAAAAAATAAATTGGAGGAGAGGAACCGTACAATAGCTGCCCCAGTTTTATTCCATGAAAAGATGGCTCCGTACGCTTGTGTGTGAATTACCAAAAATTGAACATGATTAGCATAGAGATGTAGTATTTGCAAATAGCTCAGAGGAAAGGATAAAGAAAGGAACAGAGAACAAAGAGTCAGCCATGACCGGACAGTTGGCTGAACCTCTTAACATGCCCAATGAGTACCAGGATCTGGCCCAAGTATTTAGCGAGGAAGCTTGTGATGAACTCCCATCCCATCACACCACAGACTGCACTATCAAAATCCTACCGGGGCTAAACTCCCAAACCAAAAATGTACTGCATGTCTCCCAGAGAACTCAAAGAACTCAGAGCATTTATCGACAAAACTTTAAAAAGGGGTTTCATCAAACCCACCCAACCAAAAATAGCTGCCCCAGTTTTATTCCATGAAAAGATGGCTCCGTACGCTTGTGTGTGAATTACCAAAAATTGAACATGATTAGCATAGAGAATATGTACCCACTCCCACTCATGAAAGACATGTTAACCCACCTCTTGAATGGAATTTTTTTTTTCGAAGTTAGACTTACAAGAGGCATATTACCGCATCAGAATAAAGGAAGGAGATGAGTGGAAGATAGCATTTAACACCCCATTGGGATGCTTCCAATTTAAAATGCTCCCTTTTGGACTTCAAGGAGTGCCCACCATGGTTATGCAATTGGTCAATGAAACCCTTCATGAATTTTTATGTAAAGGAATTTTAGTGTATCTTGATGACATTTTAATCTACATGGAAAGGTTGGAAGAACACATCAAGCTACTCCGTGCAGTCCTCAAAAAACTCTTAGATGCTAAACTATATGCAAAACTCTCTAAATGCGAATTCCACCAAGAAAAAATTGACTATTTGGGATATAGGATATCCCATGAGGGAATAGAGATGGACCCACAGAAAGTAAAAGCTATCATGGACTGGGACCCACCCCACACCGGCAAACTGCAAAGCTTCCTGGGGTTTGCAAACTTTTATTGCCAATTCATTCCAGCTTTTGCAAACATCACCTTCCCTATCACAAAGTTGCTAAAAACGAAGTGGGGGGAGAAACCCTAACCAAGGCAACCCCTTATCTGGACAATGGAATGCCAAGCGGCATTCGAGAAACTCAAACGTCTATTCTCAGAAGAACCAATCCTTAAGCACCCAGATCCCGAACAATCTTTTGTCATCCAAGAAGAGGCTAGTGATGTTGCAATTGGAGAAGTCCTCCTCCAAAAGAATGGAATTGCAGTTGGAGCAGTCCTCCAAAAGAATGGACAATTACAACCATGCGCTTATACGTCCCAAAAATTGACAGAAACCGAGCAAAGATGGGCCATATGGGAGAAAGAGGCATATGCTGTGTGGTGGGCAATGCTCACATGGAGACATTACCTGGAAGGAAACCAAATCCCCTTTGAAGTATGGACTGATCACAAAAATCTGGAAGCCCTGAAAAATCCACGGAAACTCTGAAAAACAAGCAAGGTGGGTTCAATACTTTAAAGTTTAATTTCACTCTCAAATATTTTCCTGGGAGAAAGAAATTTTTAGCAGATGCACTGTCCAGAAAACCCCAATACAACAGCAAAAAGGTTGAGGTTATAAAACCGATGATCCAATCGACTCAACTAGCAGCCAAAGTAATCACCTGAGCACAAGAGGAAAAAAAATCATCCCTGACTGAAGACACAATGATGTCAATATTTAAGGAGGCATTACTTAAGGACGACTGGCTCCAGGATAACAAAAACACTTGTTTACTCAAAGATGGACTGGCTTGGGTAGAAAACTTTATGTCCCTGCAAGCCAGAGAATGGACCTCATGAAACACTGACACAACTCCAAAATAGCGGGATACTGCACTTCATCAAAAGGGAAACCCTGCACCTCATCAAAAGACAATTTTGGTGGCTGTCCCTCAAAAAGGACATTGAAAACTATGTTGCAAGCTGCCCATCAGTGCTGCTGGACTTTTATAACAGTAGTAGACCTTTCTGCACCCTGGAAAGAGATCTCAATGGACTTTATAGTGGAGCTTCCCGAAAGTGCTGAAAATACTGTCATTTGGGTTGTAACTGATCTTTTTTCCAAACAGGTTCACTTTATTCCATGCCAAAAGATCCCAACAGCCAAGGCAATGCAAAGATGTTCCTAACACATGGATCTCCCCAATGGATTGTCTCAAATAAGGGTGTTCAGTTCACATCCAAATTTTGGCGAGTGTTTTTAAACCTATTAGGCTCACCCAGGGGTTGTCATCATCAAGTCACCCAGAAACAGATGGCTCAATGGAGAGGATTAACAGTGTATTAGAACAATATTTAAGATGCTTTTTAAATTACCAACAGGACAATTGGACTGACCTTCCTTTTGCAGAGGTAACATACAATAACTCAGTCCATAGTAGCAAGGGGTTCACCCCATACCACATACTCACGGGCCAAGAATTCAACCCCATGCCAGAAGTACCCACAAAGAACCTGAAATCCCCTTCCTTAAGGAGTGGATGGATAACTTACAAGCCATGTGGCCAGTGGTAAGATTATCTTTACAGGAAGCTAGAGCAGTTTTCAAAACTCAAGCAGACAAAAAATGTTGCGAACCTAAACCTTTCAAGATTGAGGACTGTGTATATTTGTCCACAAAATTCTTAAAATCATTACAACCCTCTAAGAAATTAGGACCAAAATTCATAGGCCCATTCCCATCTCCAGAATTATTAACCCCATGATGGTAGAGCTTCGACTTCCAAAAACACTTAGACAGATTCATCCAGTATTTCACTGTAGCTTGCTCAAACTGGAGATTACTTCAAACCTCAGATCCCCCCTTCCTACACCTCCAACCCCCACCATGGTACATGGAGAACAACATTTTGAAATTAAAGATATCCTTGATTCACGCATTCACCATGGATCCACACAATATTTAGCAGTTTTGAAACACCTTCCTTCCTCAGAAAATGAGTGGGTAGCCAAATGACATGTAAAAACACCCACATTACTGTGAAAGTTCCACCTAAAATACCCTGATAAACCATCCTGAATTCCAAATGTAATGCATGATTTTTGTTTTTTCCAGGTTGACCTATCTTTTTTTTAAGGAGGGCAGGATGTTAGATTCGTGTATCTGTCATTTCTTCAGTGGAAGAAGAAAAGGGGGTGTGAGACTGATAAAGGAACCATTTCTTGATGTAACCTGAATATATTTAATCTTATATCAAATTTGTATAATTCATACATGATACAATGGAGGGAGAAAACCCAGACGGCCAGAATCTATCACCCCTGAGAGGCACAGCCAGGAGATAAAAAGACCATAAAAATTCCACAGTGAGATGTGTCCTGGGAATCTCTGGAAAAGTTCATTCTAAAAAAGAGGTGGGGGGAAATTAGGTATGGCCTGGGAAATTGTGAAAAAGATCGTTTCTACTGAAGGAGTGGGTGGGGAGTTAACATACTGGCTTTTGTTTCACAAAATACACATCGAGATAAGGGGAGGGGTTCTAAACTCCCTTACCTACCCCTGTATGCCAGAGGTACGTTAGACGCTGCTTTGAATTCCTACATGAATTGTCTCATCTCAGTAAAGGATTCCTTTTGATACATTTGGTTTTCAGAAGTTCATTCTTGTTTATGGAATGTAAAAAAGTTCTGTAGTCTAACACAACTGCCAGTCGTACTTGTTAGCATGGTTAGAGATTAAAGGTGTTCTGGGAGTTGTTCTTATTGCTCAGAAGATGTATTTCTTGTATGTGTACAAGCAGTATGTATATCTTTGTATACTGCCGGATCCATAGGTCTTGTGGCAGTTTTCAGGAACCCAGTAAAACTTATCAATTAAAATGCTGATAGCATCATTTAATAACCAAACTGTTAAGAGGATAAAGATGGTCCTGCAGGTTCCAGAGCGTCAAGCCATATAATATTTTTAAAATTAATACCAGCACACTGAATTCACTCTGGAACACTATATATTGATTTCCTATTCTGATCTGGGAGAAGACATCTGTGATAGTGATACTGTACCTTGTAAGTTCTAACTCATAAATCAATGGCTGGTTTGAGAAATAAACCTAAGGTCATATCTTGCACAATATTATTATGGACTTTTTAAAGGTCTCTATCTTCAGGAATTGTGTAATGCATATAAACTCAACAGGGTGTTTCAAAATCATGGTACAGGCAATCCTCCATTTACAACAGTTCATTTAGTCACTGTTGAAGTTACAATAGCACTGAAAAAAGTAACTTATGAGTTTTTCACATTTATGACCATTGCAACATCCCCATAGTCACACATCAAAATAGTCAAAATTCAGATGCTTGACAACTGACTCATATTTATGATAGTTGCAGTGTCCTAATGTCATGTGATCACCTCTTGCGACTTTATGATAAACAAAGTCAGTGAGAAAGTGACATTCACTGTATAACCAGGCTACTAATTTAACAACTGCAGTGATTCACTTAACTATGGCAAGAAAGATCGTAAAATGTGGCAAAATTTATTTAACAAAGTCTCACTTAGCAACAGAAACAAAACTGAAATTTTGATCATAAGTTGAAGACTAGCTATCTATAATGGTTTGCAAATGGAGCTTTACTGTGTGCTTCCTAAGTACAAAATGAAAAGTATGAATTAAACTAATTTCAAGTGGAGTAAAGTTACAGGGATCACAGCCCTTGATTGAAGCCTACTGAACCTTCCAGGTTCACCAGATAATTTGTAACTTTGTAACTTGAGGCCTGGCAATATCACATCCAATTCTATCACTCACTGGGAGAATTTCAGTGTTTAGATAAACAGATTACAGGTGTGTCTGTATAGGTGTATGTGTATGCACATGTCTTATTTTAAGATCTATCTTATCTTCTGGCAATTACAAGTCCTTACGGTTTTTTCAGAAATGGCTTACAAAGACTAAGGCCCAGTCCCACTGCACTTATGGATGCAAAGAGGATGTAAAACGTTAAAAAAAGCTTGTCATCCTTTGGAAAACACTATGCATCCATTGTGTACTCACTGCATACGTGTTTCAAAATGGAAAGAGGGAGGAAACAAAAGGTACACAGAATGTCTACACAGCGTTAGTAGCATGGAAATAGAAAGGATGTAAGCGTATGCATCTCGTATATAAAGTATTAAAAACTAACAAAACTTTGGATATGGGATGTATCTCATATATTTAGGATATCTGCAGTATGTCTAGAGTATGTAGAAGGACACCTAGCGGACAACTGATATTTTCTATAAAAAGGGGGAGAAAATCATCTGGATCGCTGGGATGGTGGACCATACAGTCCCACTATGGCTGCACTGGAGGTTTATCTATCCCACAACTATCCTTATCTATCCCACAAGCATGCAAAGGCTTAACCATTTTTTCAAAGTTTTCACCAACACTTTATTAAGTAAACAAAATGAACCAAGTAAACTAAGTGTCTTAAGCAAAGATAAACTTTATGAACTTTCTTAGGTAAACTTTATGACTTTATTAAATAAGCAAAATGAACCAAGTAAACTGTATTAAGTGTCTTAAGCAAAGATAAATTTTATTAAACAAGTAAACAACTCAGTCTCTGAGACTATTCTGAGTCAGAATAGACTATTCTGCGTGCGTGCTGCATCCTTTTATATCCATGGAGCGCACGCAATTCATACCCCCCGCATGCGCAGTGAACGCTTTGCATCCGATATACATCCGCATGGCATCCCCTTTGTTTCCTATAGGTGTACGTGATGCATCCGCTTCATCCGCTATGCATCTGCCCCTTCTGCTATGCATCTGCTTCGAAATTCTCCCCGGAACCCCTTCTGAGGTGTCATCCGCTTCCATCCGCTTTCATCCGCTAGGCTTCCGATGAACATCCGTTTAACATCCCCGCTACATACTACCCACATCCATTCTTTCCTGTTCTGTTTATACAAATTTCCCCCACTTTTTGGAGCAGATGAAAATGGATGGAGCCACCCCCGAAATTTTGCTCGTCCGCTGTGTCCTTTCTGCATATGTTTTGCATCCATCGGCGAGTGGGACCTAGCCTTAAGAAAAAGTGTGTGACTGGTGCAAAGTCACACAGTTGACTTCATGACTGAGGCAGGACTAGCACTCACACTCTCCTAGTTTCCAATCTGGTGCCTAACCCCCACACCAAATTGGCTCTCTTGAGGTCTTGTACTACAGCTCTTTTCAAATATGAGTCTGGGTAACTGGAGACCTTCTAAGACAGGGGTGGGGAACTATGGCCCTTTTATGACTTGCGGACTTCAAATCCCAGAATTCCTGAGCCAGCCATGCTGGCTCGGAATTCAGGAAGTTGAAGTCCGCAAGTCATAAAGAGGACATAGTTCTTCCTCTCTGTTTTAAGAGAACAATATGGAGCCATCTGTTCACCACCTCCTAAAAATTTTGGATGTTGCCAAATAACCTGACCAGAATTAAAGAACATATTCTCTGAAGGATAAGTGATTTCTCAATTCTTCATCCATCAATAAATAAATAAATAAAGTCATATAAAGTGTGAAAAATGACATCAATAAGTTGGAAATAATAACAGAATATATACAAGATGGTGGCTGTGACTGTAGTTTATTGAAAATCTACTCATTTTAGTGTGACTGATTCCTTAAAAAAGCAGGGCTTCTATCATATAGCAGGAAATAACATCTTGCCCCCATACACATACATACAACCTATACACAAGTTAGTTTGGTATAGTGGTTAAGACACTGTGCTAGAAAAGAGATCAAAGAGATAAAACAAACAGACAAACCAGCAAAACATTAGTACATTCTATTACTCATTAGAATTTTCTTTTCTTAGTTTGATCATTTTTTTAAAAAATAGAATGACTCTTGTAACCCCAGAATCTGTAAATGGTTAACTTGTAACTTGCTTTCTCCATGAATATTTAGGTTTAACTTTGCAATATGTGTTATACCAGGGGCCCCAACTTTTGGGCCATGTAAGCTATTTGCAAATGGGCCATGCAAATGGCAGGTGAGGGTGTGTACATGTGCATTCCCACTTGCATGAACAGCGGGTGAATGGGTGTATATGAGCAGCGGACGTGTGTGCCTGATGCTCATGAACATGGAGCTGCACATGCTGCTTGCCAGTTGCTCATGTGGAACACCTCTCTACTCCTGCCACCCCGCTGGTCCATAAAGCTGGAAAGGTTGAAGAGCTGTGTTACACTGTTTAAACATTTATTTTTAAAATAAATGGATAATATATACATAATATAGGGTTCTGGCTGTAGGATAATTCTAAGCATGCCTATTAAGAAAATATCCACTTGGAGTCTTTTGTACATAAAAATAATTTGGACATGTTTAGAAATATTGATTCAATTAATATAATTTTCTTCAATTCCTCATTTTATCTTTATACTGATACTATGAATAGATCTCAATGAAAGAAAAAACAACACATGCTTGTCAATGGTTGAGTATTTTCTTCCTTTTTAGTTGAAGGGAATGGTGACTATTCATGATGAAAAATAAAATAAATTAACTGTTGCAGTATCTAAAGGTACTCCTGTGCATAGTCACGTAGCAGAAAATGAATCATACCTGAAAAAGACTGAAGGCAATAAACAACTCCATATTAGGCAAAAGGAACTGGCAGGAACAAATAAACTCCAATACACATCCTTGTCTCTAATCCAATACACATCCTTGTCTCTAAAACTACTCAATAAAAGAGAACGTGACCAGTCCTCTGGGCGCTCTCATCAAGAAGATTTATTGTGTCCGTGTGGTTCTTCTTAATCGATGCGAGGTCCAGTCACCTAGGCGGGTGGTCGAAACTCTGCCAGTTCCCGCCGGGTGATCTCTTCCACTGCGGTATCTAACAAACTTCACAACTGGTGACCCCGACGTGATTCTTGTCCAGGGATACGTCGCCCAACTCCTATACTATGCACCGGGAAGGCAAGCGCTTCGTAAGTATGAGCTCCTCAAAATCCAAAGTTCTCTCCAAACATGTGGAGGAACTTTCCTCTATAGTCGGGAAAGCTAACAACCTGCAAAAGGTTAACGGCACAACTATATATCCTCTATCGAAGAGACAAATTTCTCATTTTCTCCTTTACCTTCAAAAAAATTGCCCTGCTTATCCTGAAGAAGGCACTCTCAAGTCTTCTACATGGGCACGTATTGGCAAATGGCTCCGTAATCCCCCCAGAGCTCCTCCAGACATTTTGTGTACATGGCAAGCCCTAATGACTGCCATAACGACGATGTTTCCAAATTCAACTAATCCACAAACGGAACAATCCCTTGAAGATACATCGTCTTCCAAAATTGACACTGTTTCAAATTCTGTTTTCCTTAATACCTCTTCTAACCACTCTTCTCTATATCCTTCGCTAACATCTTTAAATTGTCCACCCCCCTATCAATTGATTAACACACCGTCTCTAACTTCCTTTGACGAGCCTTTAAAAACCCCTGACAAAACCAATTCGACAGAACCTCCTATCATGAATTCCTTTCAAAAGGCAATACAAACTGGGAAGGTTTCGCCGGAAGACCTTTCCTGTTTTCCTATGGTATTACACACTCCGGCGGGGGCTAACGCTCCCTTTCCTCATTACGTTCCAATGGAATGGGACATATTGAAGGAACTGAAAACTGCCACAGTTAAATACGGTCTTCAGTCACCATATGTCTGTACTCTTATGGAAAATATGGCAACTAATTACCGTATCTTATTTTCTGAATGGCAAGCTATGGCTAATATGTTACTCACTTCCTCACAATTGGCTTCATGGCATAATGATTATAGAATAGCCATCCAAGCCGCGGCGGCTGCTGGTTTACCACCGAATGTAACAATAGACCATTTATTATGCCAAAATACTATAATTACTCCTCAGCAAGAAATTACAATTGGCATTCAAGGATACAATTTAATGAAAAATGCTGCTTTAAATGCTTTCCGCCGCATACCCGATTCTTCGCAACCTACTTTGTCCTTTGCGAAGATTCTTCAGGGACCTTCTGAGCCCTACTCTACCTTTATAGACAGACTGTCTGATGCTATTAACAGACAAATTGACAATCCGCTTGCACAGGCTGAATTACTAATAAAATTAGCAGTCTCTAACGCTAATGCAGACTGTCAGGCGGTACTAAAACCACTGCAATCAATACCACATCAAACTCTGGCAGATTATATCAGAGCCTGTCAAGATGTTGGCACGGAAGCACATCGTGCCCGTTCTAACGCTTCTGCCCTTGCTTCTGCGCTATCCTCCACCTTCCCTATGACTGTGCCTCGTCAAGGAAACTGTTATAATTGTGGAAAACCGGGTCATTTTAAAAGTCAATGCAGGGCTCGTGGAGGGGGAAATGCTCCAAAAAGAAAAACCTTTGCCCAAACCACCAAGCCTAAAACCATATGTCCAAGGTGCCGTAAGGGCTATCACTGGGCGAGCCAATGCCGATCCAATCCTCAACAGGGACAGGCTTCGGAAAACTAATTGCAGGGTTGGCAACTAGCCCCGACAATAAGGTTGCAAATCGGATTGCATTCCCTGCTGAATTATCAGAAGATGTAGTTTATGAGGACGTAGGGGCAGTCATTACTCTTCCCCTCACTATAACTACACAACACCCTATTGCATCTGACTGTTCTGCTTTGCTGATCCCCACTTCCGCTCTGATAATAGAAGGAGTAATAGCTGCTCCTTTTCTTTACAATGTTTATTCTATAAATTGTTTGTCCATGGCAGTAATGGGAGATCGCCCCTTTTTTCTAAAAAAGGGCATGATTGTAGCTACCTTTATACTTCTTTTGCACTCCTCCGATTCCCTTTCCTTTATGGCTTTGCAACGACCTGTACAGACCTCGAAACCTTTACTCACGGTTATTCTCAACAACCGATCCTTTTCAGGTCTCATTGACATGGGTGCTGACGCTTCTGTTATTTCTGCCTCTGAATGGCCCCCTGAGTGGCCGCTCGACCCTTCGCTGGCAGTTCACTGTGTGGGAGGAGCTCAAGCCGCTCAGGTCAGCTCTAACTGGTTGTCTGCTTCTATTGCTGGGGTTTCTACTATCGCGCACATAAAACCCTATGTGCTTCCGCTGTCCTTTAACCTGTGGGGATGGGATCTCCTATCGCAATTGCAAGCTACCATTTCTTTTCCCTGACGATCTTCCTTATGCCTCATACGCTACCGCTATCTTTGACTACCTCTGTTCCTGTCTGGGTTGATCAATGGCCTCTCCCATTAGAAAAATTGAATGCCCTAAAAGAATTGATCCATGCTCAAAAAATTGCTGGACGTATTGAGCCGTCCACAAGCCCCTATAATACACCGGTTTTTGTGATAAAGAAAAAATCCGGCAAATGGCGCTTATTACAGGATTTACGCACCATAAATGCTATTATAAAACCAATGGGGGCTTTACAATGTGGACTACCTAACCCCAATCTCATACCTTCAGATTATGATCTAGTGATCATAGATTTAAAAGACTGTTTCTTCTCCATCCCCCTTCAAAAACAAGACAGGCAAATATTTGCATTTACTATACCTGAATTAAACAATTCTCAACCCACCCAACGATATCAATGGAAAGTGCTACCCCAGGGCATGCTTAATTCACCAACTATGTGCCAGGCCTATGTTAAAGAGGCATTACAACCTTATAGAGCACTTTATCCCAACTATCTTGTATATCATTACATGGATGATATACTAATAGCAACTGCAGGTGAGAAGGGCATTATACAAGAGAGCCTACCCCAGTTGACAACTATATTACAGGCGGCAGGACTTTACATAGCACCTGAAAAAATACAGCGCAAATATCCATTCACATATTTAGGTCATAAGCTTTTACAGGCTGCTGCTACTCCCGCGCTGCCTATATTGTCATTACCCTCTAACCCCACATTAGTACAGCTTCAGCAATATCTTGGCACTCTCAACTGGGCCAGACCATATCTCTCTCTTACCACTGCTCAGCTCTCTCCGCTCTTTAATGCTCTAATAGGTCTAAAACATCCTTCGGAAAAAGTAATTCTCTCCAAGGATCATAAGGATGTCCTGCAATTAGTTAACAGGACATTAACTCATCTATGGGTGGATCGGGTAAGTGACAATCACCCGCTATCCCTTGCTCTCCTTAACACTCCAATGCTCACTACGGGTATATTATTACAAATCCCACCCTCGCCAAAGAAATCCCTGCACATTATAGAATGGTTACATTTACCCCATACTCCTCGTGTCACTATCTCTACCCACCACATACAAATTGCACAGCTTATACAAAAGGGACGACACAGGGCAAAAACTCTAATTGGATATGACATAGACACCTTATATGTTCCCATGAAATTAACTCAATGGGAGCCACTATATCAGTCATCTGCCATCATACAGGATGCCCTGGCTGATTGGGTAGGACATACGTCGTGTCACCTCCCCTCTGATCCTAGGCTTCAACTCATAAAAGTCATCCCTATATCCTTCAGTAGTCCCATCACCTCGACCCCCATTCCTGCTGCTCTCACGGTTTTTACAGACGGGTCCAAAACCCATGGGGCATGTACATGGACATATCTTAACACCTGGCATAAAAGGCTAACTCTTCCACAAACCTCTGCACAAAAGGCGGAATTGGCTGCATTCAATATGGCCCTTGCCCTGTTCCCACACCAATCAATTAATGTGATCTCTGATAGTCTATATGTTACTCAGCTGGTTAATAATATCTTTGAAGCATATATATCCCCTGCTACTCCGCATGATCTGTATGATTTACTAAGTGATCTACAGGTCCTGCTGAATAAACGCAAATGCCCCCTCTTTCTAGCCCATATACGAAGTCACCAAAACCTACCTGGGTTCCTATCAGAAGGCAATCAAAGAGCCGATGAAGCGTGTATTGCATGCCCAATTACCATTAAAGCACCTATGCCTATTGCACTCACAGCTTCTCAGAGCCATGAATATTTCCATCAAAACAAAAGAGCCCTTGTAAAACAATTTGGAATTACAATGGCTGAAGCAACAGCCATTATTCAACAATGCCCTACTTGTAGTAAGCAGAGTAAAGGCTTAGCTCAAGGCACCAACCCCAGAGGGATTCAAGCATGTGAAACCTGGCAAATGGATGTTACTCAATTTATTCCATTTGTACCTTGGAAATATTTGCATGTATCAGTGGACACCTTTTCGGGTTTTATTATGGCAACTCCACAAAGAGGTGAATCCACCAAACATGTAATTAACCATTGTATTCGAACCTTTACAGTGCTGGGATGTCCACACACGCTAAAAACAGACAATGTGCCAGCTTATATTAGCACCGCCTTTGCGGAATTTTACCATAAGTGGTCCATTGTTCACAAATTTGGTATACCATTTAATAGTCAAGGGCAAGCTATCGTTGAAAGAGCTAACCAAACCCTGAAGTTAGCTCTTCAGAGGTATATGGGGTCAAATGGCCACCCGAGGCCCCCCAACCTCCCAGCACTGCAAAACATTCTCAACGTATGCCTATATACGTTGAACTTTCTGAACCTCACTGGAACCCCTCCTCTCACCCCAGCATCTCGACATTTTTCAAAACCTCCTGTTCCCACTTCCAGACCCCTTGTTTATTACAGGCATCTACCAGATCCTGCTTGGAAAGGATCAGCAGAGCTTATAACATGGGGTTGAGGCTATGCCGCTATCCAATTGCCTGATAAAGTTTTGTGGATTCCAGCATGCTGCGTTCATCCTTTCCATCCATCTTCCCACGACAAACGCAATGAAGCATCTGATTGTCAACCAGATACTGTTATCCCTGTTTGGTTTTTTGGTGGCACATAATTTCAACCCACACCGCGCCTTATCAATATGCTGGACGGTCAAAGACTCTCAGGGTGAATTATTAACTCAACTTTGCAATATGACTCGTTTAGACCTATTTTTCCCGCAGCTGCAGTTTGATTTTGCGGAAATGCTTCATGGTGTTATTCCTTATAAAGACTTTATTAATTCTGCTTCCCGGCCTCCCCAACCCTATCCCTCACATGTATATAATTGCTATTTTTACTTCTGTCCTGGACACTCTCAAACAGCAGATGATAAATATCAATGTGGGGGTGTCGCGGACACATTCTGTAAAAATTGGGGATGTGAAACGACCGGTTATATGTCATGGACTCCACACAAGCCTGATACCTACATCTCCATCGGAAGATCTACCACCAGGAAAAAATGCGATTTTGGAGAGACATCTTCCCGGAACACTCGGTGTAATAACATCACTATAACTTTTCTATCACAGGGCAAGGACTCTCCCTTATGGGATCAAGGCATGAAATGGGGGGGACGGATGTATGATCCTTTGGGTTATGATTATGGCAATGTATTTTATATCCAAAGACATGTGACCCTACCATCTACTAACCCTATAGGACCTAATTCAAATATCAAATCTTCCTTTCTACAACCGTTAAGCAATCCTACTAATCCAATTCTCTCTTTAATCTCTTCATCATATGCCTTTTTGAACGCCACCTCCAATTTTACTCATCAACCCTGTTGGCTCTGCATATCTTCCACTCCACCCTTTTACGAGGCAGTAGCCTCATCAGAGGCTTTTTCAAACCAAACCACCGATCATCAATGTAGATGGAAGAACTCTATCATTACTGTTACCTCTGTTATAGGTGTTGGATGTTGTTTAGGTAACATTCCCTCCAATTATTCCCAGTATTGTCATAATGGTTCTACTCACTATAAATGCCAGATCTACTTAGGAAAGGGAAGAACCAGCATTGGAGAAGGATATAATCAGGTCTACACTTCTATGGGAGGGAACATTAATGATTGATTAAAAGGACAATATTTTGTGGCCGGAAACACTTCTATTTGGGCATGTTCCACAGGTGCTACCACCTGTGTATCCGGAGATGTACTTATACAACAAAAGGCCTTTTGCATACAAGTAATGTTGTTACCAAAAATTGAATTATATAAGGATCCCGAATTTGTCTCCCTTCTAGAACCTGAGATGCTTCTTAGAGCCAAAAGGGAAATTGTAACTGCTCTTACATTATCAGTTTTGCTAGGTTTGGGAACAGTAGGAGCTGGCACAGGCATAGGCGCTCTCATTCATAATACCAATCAAATAAGTAGACTATCAGCTGAAATAGATGAAGACTTAAAAACCTTAGAAGTCTCCATCTCAGCTATGCAGGAATCACTCACTTCCCTAGCTGAAGTTGCACTACAAAATAGAAGAGGCCTTGATCTGTTATTTTTAAAACAAGGAGGCTTATGTGCAGCTTTAGGAGAGGACTGTTGTTTCTATGCTGATTCATCTGGAGTAGTCACAGACTCCTTAAATAAATTAAGGGAACGACTGAAGAATAGAGAGATAGAACGGCAACAGTCGATGGGATGGTTCCAAAGCATGTTTCAAATATCACCATGGTTAACAACATTGCTTTCTGCACTTATAGGACCACTCATATTGCTAATATTACTGTGTACTATTGGACCTTGCATGCTTTCAAAAATACTTAACTTTTTGCGTAATCGACTATATAGCATGAATGAAGTCATCACAGATACTCACACAAAGATCAATAGCCTTACATGCAATATGGAAAAACAAGCCTTGTTACAATTTTCTGATAGTGACTATGAGGAACCTGATATCATGAAAGAAGATATGATCTCTCTTATGGACATGGGGAGCGATGGGTCGGAGGACTTACCGCTCGCCATTAGTAAGAATAATATCATAAATAAATAAAAACAGACGAGATGTTGCAGTATCTAAAGGTACTCCTGTGCATAGTCACGTAGCAGAAAATGAATCATACCTGAAAAAGACTGAAGGCAATAAACAACTCCATATTAGGCAAAAGGAACTGGCAGGAACAAATAAACTCCAATACACATCCTTGTCTCTAATCCAATACACATCCTTGTCTCTAAAACTACTCAATAAAAGAGAACGTGACCAGTCCTCTGGGCGCTCTCATCAAGAAGATTCATTGTGTCCGTGTGGTTCTTCTTAATCGATGCGAGGTCCGGTCACCTAGGCGGGTGGTCGAAACTCTGCCAGTTCCCACCGGGTGATCTCTTCCACTGCGGTATCTAACAAACTTCACAATTAACTGCATTATTATTTGCATCATATAGTAACATAATGTTGGATTTGAAGCTAGTTCCAGAAAGATCTTGAAGAAATAAAGTCCACATAACCCAATAAGATTATGGTTCACATCCCCCCAGTTGCTTTAGATATTGCAGAGGAGCTAAAGTACTGATCACTTCATCTTTCTCCTTTACTTTCTCCTTTAAATCACTTTTGTTCTGGAGTTCAAGAAGAGAATTGGTGTTAAAGGGTAAAACTAGGTTGCAAAACTTAGGATTTTTTTTTTAAATTTTGATCTTTATTCTTTCATTTCTTCCCGCCACCACCACAATACTACAATGAAAACTTTGAATATTATTAGTATAACATTCAAGCCTCATTTTTAAAATATTTTTCTGGCAGAATTTCCCCTATGCTAATAATATAATGTTGTCAGATATGAATATTTACCTAAACCTTTATGGGACGGATTTTAGTGCTTGTTGGATTTCATGAAATATAATCCAAGGGAGAACATTATACTGCCACTGAGGAATGCAAACTATGATTTGAATAAGATGATAGGAAAGATATTGAATGCCTCCTTGAGGGAATATTATGCTCTGAGCTGTCACAACAGATTGTGTGAATAAACTCGACTGGAGATGTGATTCTAATCATATTGATGAAACATTCATCTGAAAGAGTGAATGCAACCAGAAGGGACTCACTAGGAATACAATTAAATCCTAATCCAGACAAGACAGACCCTGGCAGGAAGACAATGAATATATGTTTCCCTGGAATCAGTCCAACATCCTGAATGATTTATCTAAACAAAGATGAATATCAAGACAAATTCAACGCGCTTAGATGTCTAGAAGTCATCTCAAGTTTCTAAATGTTTTACAATATTTCATTTTTTCTTCTACAGAAGTTACAAAGCTATGCTGGCTCTAAGAAAAAAAATATTCTGGACATACTATATAGCAAGGTGAACTCAAGGTTAATTTAAAAATCAAGTTACTGCATGCAGCAGGCATTAATACACAACTTTTATTAGTCAACAACAAAGCAAATTATTGCTGATTCTTCTTGTAAAATAAAAAAGCAGTAATTATAATTTCAAAATATAATGCTGTTTTTTAAAATCAATTCCATATTTAAGTAAACAATACAGGTTCCTCAATAAGTGGAAATTGAACTAGCTAGTTGTATGTTGTGTCTTGCTAACATGGGGCACTTTGACTTTACCATTATTTTCACTTCCAAAATCTTCAGAAGCAATTTAAACCCCTAAGTGATTGTTTCCAATTCTGTTGACATGAAATTCAGGTACTGAGAACCAGGAGGAAAATTCCCTGTCCTTACCCTGAGATGCTACAGGATTTGCTGCAACAAAAATCATTTCACCCCATTTCAAAGAGAAAGAAAAAGAGGGGAATTTTTTTTAAAATAAAAAAGCCGTAGCCTGGTCCCTAAAATAATTGATGCTTATTTATTTTTCTGCTGTTCATTTTATCTGAATTAGTGTTGGACTAGCCTGGCTATTAATTAGGAAGAAAATAAGAATAAGAATTCCACATCATGAGGAAATGGTATCAAAGCATCTAAATCTTGATTATCAAATCTATTGTTGATAATTAAAAGTAAAATTGTTAAAATAATGCCTCTACTTTTTATAAAAAACTGCATTGATACAGATTAAAAAACATTTGTCTACAAAAACCAGTTTCATTCTGAGGCTAACCTCAAATTAAAATAAAAATTTCCAGATTGAATATTAAAATGTACAATCCATTTATTTTTTAATCTAAATTATTACATCATCCGAAGAAGTCAGTTATGCTTGGACACTATTTATGCAGCAATCAATATTTTGGATTTTATAGTCAACCAATATCTGTTGTAGAAGTTAATGCCATGGATTTCTCAGACACATAATTTAGATACATAATATGAAATACATAACTTGTATTACAAAGGAAATCAATTGTGCTCAAATGTAGTTATAAAATACTTTAAAAATAATTAAAATAATTTTAAATAGTCAGATTTATAGAAGAAAACATTTTTCCAGTTCTTGCATTGTTGCTTATGTTCATTACTAAATCAACAGCTAAATTCCAATATGATGTTAATTAAAATAAAATTGTAATTTTTCTCCCCATCCAAGTTAATGTATCTCTTGAACTTGGTCCATGGAGTCCAAAGAAGACTTTGAAGTCCATGTTAAGAGCTCTGATCTAATATCTATCAACGAACTCTCACAGTAAAGTCATAGTCTCAAACATCTAACGCTCAACAGTTGAGGAAGATTGATCCAACTATCATAGCATACTTGCAGTCTGATATACAGGAACATGGATATCAAGTAATCTGAGATGTACTAACCCCCAAAATTTCACATATTCTAAACTGAATAGAATATGGGGAATTTGGGAGAGTGGTTTAAATTGAGGTATGCGTGAATGGGGAATACTGTCTACACCTGCGAAATAAACATCTGAGCCTAAATAAGTCTTTGAATGGGAAGTTATAAGACTTGATTTTGTCATAACATAGATTCACAAGTGTTTTGTTCGGAAAACACACGAGGTAGACCGGGTTCCAACAACA
>BLBF01000019.1:24339504-24443332 GCA_015471245.1 Laticauda colubrina
ATATAATTCCTGCCATCCTGTCTGTCCTGATGTCCTGCTGTTTTTTAAGTCATTGTTAAATTTGTATATTCCGTCTGACCTAGGCTTAACCTAGGTTCTGAATAAACAATCACCCCCTTTTGAATGAACATAATAAAAGAGCTTGTACCCAGCCATTCTGGGCACACTCATCTCGAGGAACTTCGCCTCCTGTCGTTTCTCTCTCCTTCGCTCCCTGTCATGAGACGCCCATCTGATGCGGGATAGCAGATACCGCAGTAGTCAGCATCGACCATGGCGAAGAGGATCCATTGGTGCTGTGTGACGTGGGGTTTAGAAAATGGTGGGAGGTTTTAGCCATAGCTTGAGAGATGTTCTGCATTTTAAAAAAAGAAAATAACTGTTGCATATTAGAGTGAGAAACTTTGATGCTGAACAATATTTATTTTTTACATGGAAATTTATTAATTTATTTAAAATATTTATATAGCCAAAACAACTCTGAGTGACTTATATCCAACAAACAGTATAAAATTGTATTACAGTGTAAAAAACAACAATAATCAAAATAAAAACAGAAAAAAAACTGGTGCCACGCCAACCCACAAACTTAGGTTAAGAGTCCCCATTTTGTTTAAGCCAGTTGGTAAGTTAACATATTTAGGTTACACATGTCTACAAAAAAGGCTGGATGAAAGAGGCAAATCTGGTGCTACCTTTGTATGGCACATGGAATCACATCCTATTAAAGTTCAGTCCAGAAACTTTATAAATACACATGTAAACTCAAGCAAATGAATTGTTTCTTTTATGCACAAGTTAAATTAATAGAAATCTATATCTTTACTCCTTCTTCTGCAGAAGGAGAAACATAAGGAATTAAAAGGGATCAGGTGGTATGGAGACAAATAATACTGCGACAAACTCATGCAATCATATCATTGTGGCCTTTGAAGATCTAGAAAGGGCCTTCATAAATTCTTTTCATTCAGTCTGACAAGTTACAAAGAAGATTGAAAAATGAAACAAGAATGCAGTAAGTGAAACCTGACTATGCCAATTATGTCAGTAGGGAAATTTGGTTTAAAGACATTGACATGAATTACTTGAGTGATGGACTGCTGATATGGAATGGGTTACACATAAAAAGGTCTGGTGAAAATGTGTTTTGCCAAAGCATTGAGGTTGATCAATATAGTATGGCTTTAAAATGAACCCCTTTGAAATTGGGGTTGAAAATCCCAAAGTCCAAGTTGTCTTCAACTTACAAGAATCCATTTAGTGTCCATTTGAAGTTACAACAGCACTGAAAAAAATGATTTATGACCATTTTCACACATGACCAATCCGGCATTTCCATGATCATGTGATAAAATTCAGATGCTTAACAATTGACTCATATTTATAAAGATTGCAGAGTCCCAGGGTCATGTGATCACCTTTTGAGATCTGCCAAGCAAAGTCAATGAGGAAGCCAGATTCATTTAGCAACCATGTTACTATCTTCACAATTGCAGTGATTCACTTAACAATTGTGGCAAGAAAGGTCCTAAAATGGCAAAATCCACTTAACATCTGTCTCATTTAATAACAGAAATTTTGGGTTCAATTGTGGTCGTAAGTCAAGGACTATCTAAAAATATTTCATATAAAATGCCTTTGCATCCTAGAAGAAAGTGGCAGCAATGCTTTGCTATTTGAGTAGCTATTCTTTGCTTTGAGTAGCAATTGCTATTTGAGTAGCAATGCTTTGCTATTTGAGTAGAAAAGCAGCAATGCTTTGCTACTCAAAGCTTGGAGTATTAAAAATGTGCTGGTACTCAAGGCAGATGTGATTTAATAAGTAAAATTGATATAGAATGTGTTATGATTGGAATATGTCATACAAAAGACACAATTTTACTCAAATAAACAAATAAATAAGGGAAAATGCATTTATATTAAAAGCATCCATTCATGATCAGAAATTCAGGTGGATGAACTTAACATTACAGCAATAACATCTCTGTTATAATAAATGACAGAAAATAAAAATGGTTGTTGGTGATCAGTATTATCAATCTCTGTGTCCCCAAAATTGGACTGTGCTTTAAAAGTGGCAAATGTTAGACATTCCCTAATAACATCTATAGAAAGACAAACTTCATCAAGTATAATATCTTGGAAATATTGGAGCTGTTTTATAGTAGGAACGATGGAGAAAATGACTGAGTAAAGGAAGAGGAGTTCTTTTATTTATTTTAAAAGAAACTAAAGTAAGTCTGATAAAAAATATATTTTAAGCTTCAAAACAGCAGCAATAAATAGGATTCCATGATAAGAGAATTAATAGGAAAAAGATTCAATATAAGTGAGGATTCCTAAAAGGGGAAATACTAAAAAAACAGCAAAGAAATTCAATAAAGAAAATAAAATAAGGGATATTAGAATAATACGGCTGCGGGACTTCTGGTTGGGCGCTGTGTCAGTGCAGAGCTGAAGAGCAAATTTCCACTCTGAAAGATTCTGATTTTCACTAGTTGGTAGCTTTTTGGAGCGTGTTGGACCCCGGAGGGGTAAGGAAAAAAAGGGGGAAGACACGGAGGTCTTGGGGAGGTGCTGCAATCCCAGAGACTGGAAGAAGAACCCCCTGAAAACCAATGGCAGAAGAGGGAGATCGTGACAATCGGAACCAGATATGCAGCAGCCCAGCCGATTAAAAGAAGCAAAAAGAGGGAAACAGCAGGCTGAGCACTGGAAAGGCATATTTAAAGAAGATTTTCAGAATATTGGTATATATTGTAAAGGAAACTCCGAATTGAGTGGTGTGGTGAAGCGGCAGAACTATTGACAGAAGCGCTGACTGAAACAACAGCAGAGATTTATGCTAACTAATGGAATCGTGAAATCTGAGGAGACGAAGAGTGAGATAATATTTGTTTTGCAAGTGGAGGAGTGAACTATAGAACTTTATTGTCCATTTATCTGAGAAGTGGGGAAAGAAAGAAAAAGAAGTGAAAGTGTTTAAGTGGTATAGGAAAATGAAAGGACAGTTAAGAGTGTAAAACTTGGAAAAGAACTTTTGACTCATTGAAAGATCAGAAGAAAGGACTGGGGAAGAGAAACCTTAATTTGATAAATATTAATAGACAACTCTGACAACAAAACAAGGAAGATCCATTAAGGTTTATAAGTGGAACTGTGACTGTGTGGGAGTAAAAGAACAAAAGAGTAAGAAGAAAATACACAAATAGAAGAAACAAAATGGAGAAAGTGACTGTGCAATTTGAAATGAGGACATTTTGAATTAAGAGTTAGACAGTTAGCAAAAAAAACTTTGGATCTGATTTACTAGATGTTGGTAAGATACAAACCTATTTAAGTGATGCTGATAGAAAAGTAATTTGATAGAGGTAAATATATTAGAAATTTGTATGTAGAATAATGCTTAATACTGATTGAATTTTTTTGATTAATTGAATTAATTAATTAATTGTTGGAAAGTGATTCCATAAGCATATGAATCAGATGGTCAAAGAATAATTATATAATATTCTTATCGTTCCACTGATAAATTATATTAATCAATTTTCGATTAAAATTATATAAGAAAACTAGGGGTAAAAAAAGAATTACTTCGATTAAATATATAATCTTCAGGAAATCGATAAATTCATATATATATAGGAATTCAAATATATTAATGAGCTGGGTGCTTTAACTATTTACATTAATTACTTAATTATATAGATTTGGTGTTTTCCGGTTAAGCATACTATTATCTATTTAATTGTATTTATATTGGATTAACTATATATATATTGGATTAATATTTAACTTTCTAAACCTTAGAATATTTGAGCATTTAAGAAATAGAAATAAGATTTGTCTGGGACTATCTATAATAGAAAACTCTTATTTAACATTATATGTATTAATAGATATACTGTATTCAAAGGAGAAGACAATGTAACTTTACTAAGGATAGTTGATGGTGAATTGGAGAGAGCTTCTGCAAATAGTTAAAATGGCAACAATAACTACAAATGTAAAATCAGGGAAGAAACCTACAATAGTGACATCTTCATCTCTGGGACAGAAATCGTTTGACGCAATGTTACTGGTGGAAAAGATAAGTTCTGCCCAAAGTTTGCAGGCAGTACAGTCAACACTTGCTATGATGCAGGAAATGATGGTAAAAACCCATGAACAAAGAATCATGAAGACATGAAATTAGAAATGAGAACAGAAATAGGAGTGAAGAACGAGATACAAAATTTGGATAGTAAAATCAGAAAGATGCAGGAGACAATGACAAAAAAAATGAACAAAAATTAAACACAGTACAGGCAAGAAAAGAGATTTTCTTTTCTTGGAATTTTCTTTTCAAGGAATCGGAACAAAATTGAAAGGCCTTATATTGTGAACTTTGGGATTTTGTGGTGCATATAGAATTAGAAAAAGCATCATTTTATTTGAGATTCCAGAACGTTGTTGAAGATAAAAAGGAAGATCTATGTGAAATAATGGTGAATTTGATAGCAACAGCCCTACAGAAAGCCAAACAGGAAATTGAGAATGACATCAATGAGATCAACAGAGTATATACGCATTACATCCGAAGATACAGACTACCCCGAGAAATCCACATCAGATTCGTGAGAAAGATGATACAAGACATGCTATACGGCAAGACCAGAGATGAGCCACTGATATATAAAGATCATGAAGTGGTAATGTTGAAGCTAGGAGAGTCAGAGAGCAAAGAAGGTGCTACCAGTTTTTGTCATCTCAGTTAATTAAGAATGGTATATCGTTCAGATGGCTCACCCCGGAAGGGCTCCTAGTAGCATGGCAGGATAAAAAATATAAAATCAATACAATAGAGAAAGTGCATCAATTTCGTGAACAATATCTGGGACCTGAGGAAGAATGTGAAAGTGGAGAAGATTCAAATACAAGAAGTCAGGAAGAACAACTCTCTGAAGAGAAAGAACTTACACCACATCAGAATCTCAGAAACTCAGAGTAGAAGAGGACAACAGACCAAGCACAAGAGAACCCAGAACAAGGAAAGAAACAAAAAAATGCTTTACACAGACAGTAACATGAACAGAGAAATCACCTTATTTTCAGTTAATATCAATGGTTTAAACTCAACATTAAAAATAGTCATTTGAAAAACTTAAAAAACAAAATGCAGACATAATTTGTATATAAGAAATACACATCATAGATAAACAGGCAGACCTCCTAAAGGATACCAATTTGGGAAAAATGTATTGGGCTCTTTCAAATCAAAGAAAAAGGGGTATCATAGTATATATAAAAGATTGGCTGCAACACAAACAAGTATACAAGGATGGTGAAGGGAGAATGTTATTTATAGAAATAATATTAAACTATTTGTTAGTTACAGTATATGACCCGAATGTAAATCAAAAAGAATTCTATAATAAATTCCATCACAAGATAGTAGAAACTGAATATACAAGTGTATGTATTGTAGGAGATTTAAATGCTGTTTCAGACAAGGACAAAGACTATAAAAGCTCCAAAAAAAATAAAAAATGAATAAAAGGAAACCATTCCCATCTTCTTTTAATAACATGGTGAGGGAATTAAATTTGAAGGATGTGTGGAGAGAACTATATACAACTAAAAAGCAAAATATTTTCTTTTCCAATCCCCATCACTCTTAGTCTAGAATAGATCAGATATGATGGACCCAGGCTTAATGGAAAACATCAAAAATATAGAGATCTTGCCAAATATATGGGCTGATCATAACCCTATTCAAATCAAGTGGAAAGGAAAGAGAATGATTGGAAGATGGACATTTAATAATAGTATTATTTTGAAAATACAAATAAGCCAGGGAGATGGTTAACCCATAAAATAAAAAAGAACAAGGAAAAAGAACAATTGTAGCTCTCCAAGACTAAGAAGGGAAAGTATGTACTAAAGCTAAGGAAAAGAAAGATATTGCCAAGGACTTTTTTTATAAATCTATACAATCAAGAAGAAGTGCCAGAAGAACTTATTAATCAATATCTGAAGGAAAAAAAATTACCAGAAATTATGGATGAAGAGAAATGCATTTAAAATAGTAAAATATTGATAGAAGAAATTATAAAGGCAACTGAACCCCAAAAACCAAATAAAACCTCAGGCCTGGATGGAATTCCATCTGAATTCTATAAGGAGTTTCAAGAGTTATTGGAGGAGTTAATGACAGATTTATATAATGAAGCCTTGGATAGTGCTAAGATACCAAATTCATGGACCGAAGCATATATAACCCTTATTCACAAACAGCAATTGGAATTTTCTTATTAAACAATTGACAGGCATGAAATTTGGTGAATTTTTTTTAGGATTCATTAAAACAATATATAATACCCAAATTGCAAAAATATTAATAAATGGGGAAAATACAGATAATATAAGAATAAATAAGGGTGTAAGACAAGGATGCCTCTTGGCTCCCCCACTTTATATATTAGTAGAAGAGACGCTACTGGTACAAATCTGACAAAATCAAGAGATCAGAGGGTTAAAAGTTAAAAAAGATGAGTACAAACTTCAAGCATTTGCTGATGATATGGCATTTATAGTGGAAGATCTTCTGGAAACGACACCCATTTTGATGAATGAAATCGTACAAAGAGAATCTCTATAAAATGGTGTATCGTTGGCACTTGCCACCCACGAGACTGGCTAAGATGTTCCCGAATCTCCCCCCAAACTGTTGGAAGTGTAACTGCATCCAGGGAACATACTTTCATATGTGGTGGACATGTCCATATGCCCAGAAGTTTTGGAAAAATATCAGAAATTGGATTCTAAATATAACTAAACAAAATGTAAAACTTGAACCTGAAACCTTTTTGCTGGGTATGATAGACTCAAAAATAGAAAAAAAATTCAATATTTAATCTTGCACATTATAATGGCAGCCAGAATACACTCAAAATTGGAAACTGTCTATTGTCCCTTCAGAGGAGATGGTCATTAAAAAAATTCACAAATGTGCAGAGATGGACAGCCTAACTAAATTACTAAAAAACAACAAAGATAGTGAATACTATAAAGTTTGGAACTGTTGGTATGAATGGTTAAAGAAAAAGCAACATTTGACAACTGAATAACTCATGAAACTATGAAGGACGTGCATTTAATCATGAAGTATTCTGTGAAAATAAAACATTAAAAGAATGAGGAAGGTATTGTAACAAGGCAGATCACGTCAATGTTATGGGGTAAAAGAAAAAAAAGAAGTGTAACCAATGCTCAATACCTGCTGCAAAATGTATATATGTATATATATTTGTTTATATGTTTGTTTTTAAATGTTTTAAATATATGAAACTTAAATAAACTTTATTTTAAAAAAAGAATAATATGGCTGCACAAAAGGTTTATGAAGGTTTAAAAATAAAAAAGGAAATATATGTGGAAAAAGGGGACAAGTCAGCATGGAAGGGAACGTAAAGACATTCTCAAGATAATATTGATAACAACCAAAGAACAGAAGTTGGCCATAGAGAGAGGGAGGGGCTGACGTCGTTATGAGATAGATGAAGGATCTCGAGTCTCCGAGGCTGATGCCAATATCCCCACAGGTGGATGGTCCAACTGGACCTAAACCATCCCGAAGAGATGGTGGCAGGGGTTTGTTTTGTGACAGAACTTCCAAACTACAAAGCCTTTGCTATTTTTTTCCCCTTTTTGCTGACAGCTGCACTTGGCCTGACCTTTCTGGTTTGCTTGGTTTTATTTTTAACTAGGCCTCGACTTTATAATTGAATAATTTTTTTCTCTTCTTCATCCTTATTTTTTTTAATTCTATCTTGGCCTTTTTTCCCTTTCCTTTTTCCTTTTTCATCTCCATTATTTTTATACTACTGTTGGATTAATTTTGGATTAAATATGATATCGTTGGAATAACAGAAACTTGGTGGGATAAAACCCATGACTGGAACATACTGGTAGAAGGATACAAACTATTAAAAAAAAAAAAAACAGACTCCATAAAAGAAGAGGTGGAGTTGTACTGTATGTAAAGGACCATTATATTGCTACAGAAATGCATGAAACCAAAGATGAAAACCTCCTAGAATGCATATGGGTCAATATAAAAGAAAAAAAGAATGACATGGCCATAGATGTATATTATAGGCCACCCAATCAAGTAGAAAAAAATAGATGTCCTTTTTGCCAGCCAACTAACAAACATATTTAGTATTTTAGTATTTATTTGATTTGTCAATCGTTTACAAGACACATGTATTAGAATAAACATAGTTTTGAATACATGAGATAGACACTTATAAGAAAAATAAAAAGAAACAATAGGACAGGGATGGTAGGCACGATTGGTGCGCTTATGCATTCCCCCTACAGGCCTCTTAGGAAGGGGGTGACGTCAATAGTAGACAGTCTAAGGTTAAAGTTTTCGGGGTTTGGGGAGGAAACCACAAAGTCAGGTAAAGTATTCCAAACATTCACCACTCTGTTGCTGAAGTTGTATTTTCTGCAGTCAAGTTTGGTGTGGTTAACCTTGAGTTTATATCTATTGTGTGCTCTTGTATTGTTATGATTGAAGCTGAAATATTCATTTGCAGGTAGGACATTGCAACGTATGATTTTATATACTATATTTAGATCAGACCAGTTTTAATTTTTCTGATTTATGAAATATTTTCCTTCTTTTTATAGCTGAGTTCAATCCATTTATATTCATTGTAATCAGTTTCTCTTTTTCCATTGTTTATACCTTATATGTAGCATTTATAGCTCTGGTAGACCTTTGCTCCCTTGCTTCTTTATACTCCATTCTTCCTCCTATTGCTTCTTCCTCACATGTTGCTTCTTCTTGAATTGTTTTATCTCTTCCTTCAATCATTTCTTCTTGGATTTTGACTATTTCCTCTTCTTGCAATTTCTCATCCTCTTTCCCTCTAAAGTATTCTCCATAAAATAGTTCTGCTTTCTCTATTGAATCTATTCTATGTCTTTGCTCTTGCCAGGTAAACATAAGACTTTCAGGGAACAGCCATCTATAATTCACACCTTTCTTAATTAGGATTTCTGTCAAGCATTGATACTCTCTTCTTATTTCCCTCACTTTTCTTGGTATTTGTTTTAGGAACACAATCTTTATACTTCAGTGGTTCATCTCTTGAACTTTGCAGTATCTGTGTTTTAATTGCCTTTTGGTCAATCTTATGTGGACTTCTCTAGGTAGTTTATTTCTCATTGAAAGAGGGAGGAAACAAAAGGTACACGGAACGTCTACACAGTGTTAGTAGCATGGAAATAGAAAGGATGTAAGTGTATGCATCTCGTATATAAAGTATTAAAAACGGAAAGAAATTTTTTCAAAGTTTTTGCCAACACTTTTTTAAGCAAACAAAATGAACCAAGTAAACTTTATTAAGTGTCTTAAGCAAAGATAAACTTTGTTAAACAAGTAAACAACTCAGTCTCTGATAATATTCTCAGTCACTCTGAGTCATGTCCATTGTCTCAGCTGTTAAGCGGGCAGGGACTGTGGAGGTGGAGGTGGCTTGAGTGCTGGTCTGAGGCGCCATTGGGGTGCTTGGCCCCGAGGGTACAATAGGTGGTGGTGTGTTCAGGAAGCTATCTGAGAGCTGACTCAGTCCCGTCAGGTTGAGAGGCCCTGCATCAAGGACTTGAGATGTCAGGCCCAATACTGATGAGAGATTGTCCATTGACGGGCTTGGCTGTAGGGTGGAGGAAGGATTGGGAGGAGTGTAGTGGGGCTGTCTGGTCTGCAGCTGGGTGAAGTGTGGTGTCTGTGGCGTCCGATGAACCTGTGCCTGGACTGGGAAGTTCTGCTTGTGCTGTGGGAAGTCCTGGTAGTCATAGCCTTGGTAGGTGAGGGGCTGTTGAAAGCCGTGGAAGGGCTGTGATGTTGCCTGGGGTGGAGGAGCAGACCTGGACTGGGTAGGATGAGCTTCAGCTGGGCCTTGAGGGTTGTGCAGAAGTGCTGCAATCTTCTGCTTCATCACCTGGGACTCAGACTCGGGCAGGTCCCTCAGGGTCTGGCTCATGTAGGTGATGAAAGGCTTCCAGGCTGAGGATGCTCTGTCCAAGTCGACCAGTTGAGAGAGAAGTTCTATGCTGGTCTTCATTGTGTCCCTGATCTCCAACAGCACTCTGTGGTCCTGGCCCTCCAGTCTGCCTCTCTGTCTGCATCTTATGGAGCTGGGTATGGGTGTGGGGTGGGTTGGCCTCTGATGGCCAACTGCTCTGCTGCTTCTTCCTCCATTTGTGACAGCAGGGCATCATCCTCCATGGGATCCTACAAGTCTGCCAGCATGGGGAGTACAGCTGTCAAGGGGGTCTCTGCTGTGGGGCCCTCTGAAGGACACCTGCATGGACAGCATAGCTGGCTCTTGGCTGGAAGAGGACTGGCTGTCTGTGGACTGTCTGAGGGAGAGGGTCTCAGAGGTGCTGCTCCTTGGTTGCAGATCTCACCCTAAAGGAAACTGCACTTGGCCATGATGTACATCTCCTGGTCAGTGAGCTTGACAGCAGCTTGCCCGGATTTCCTGAGGTGTAGCTTGCCATACCAGGTGTGCATGTGCTTACACCATCCAAGGAGTACTTCTGTAATGTACCCCAGGCTTTCTGCCTTGTCTCTCCAAGCTGCCTGCTTCTTCTTGGTGTCCCGATACAGACTGTGGCCCTTTCTCCAGAGGTACTCGTTCTCCCTCAGCCATTCCAGCACCTCATCCTCATGCTCCTCAGAAACTGTGTACTGTTTCCTCTCTCCCTTCTGCTTCCCTTTCCTCTTCCTCCCTCTGGCAGGGGCTTCAGCAGGGCCTTCAGGGGCTTCAGCAGCAGGGCTTTGAGGGGCTTGAGGGGCTTGGGGCTGGTCCACCACAGCAGCAGCAGCAGTAGCAGCAGCAGCTTCAGAGTCAGTGCCAGGGGGTGGGATGCTGGTTCTGCCCTTCTTCACCTTGCCAGGGCTTGAACAAGTAGGCACGGGCTTCCTCTTCTTGCCTGACTGACGAACCATGGTGTTCCTGCAAGATGTGTCTGGCAGCACATCTTTCCTCTGTATTCTGACTGCGTGCATGCTGCATCTTTTTATATCCACGGAGCAGATGCAATTCATACTCCCCGCATGCACAGTGAACACTTTGCATCCGATATACATCCGTGCGGCATCCCCTTTGTTTCCTATAGGCGCACGTGATACATCCGCTTCATCCGCTATGTATCCGCCCCTTCCGCTACGCATCTGCTTCAAAATTCTCCCCGGAACCCCTTTGGAGGTGTCATCCACTTCCATCCACTTTCATCCGCTAGGCTTCTGATGAACATCTGTTTAACATCCCCGCTACATACTACCCACATCCGGTCTTTTCTGTTCTGTTTATGCAAATTTTCACCAATTTTTGGAGCAGATGAAAATGGATGGAGCCACCCCCAAAATTTTGCTCATCTGCTGTGTCCCTTTATGCATACGTTTTGCATCCATCGGCCAGTGGGACCGGGCCTTAAGATCTTAGTTAAAATATGGTGGAAGAACAAAAGAAGGAATTGATGAAGAGATTGAATAGTCAGATCACAAACAAAGTTAAGCCCATGTCCCACTGCACCAACGGATGCAAAGTGGATGTAAAATGGACAAAAAAGCTTGCCATCCATTGGAAAACGCGATGCATCCACTGTGTACTCACTGCGTACGTGTTTCATACACTCTATCAATCAAACATCCGACTACTGCTATTTCATCCGCTCAAAAAGTTTTGAGCTGCAGAAAACTTTTTGAGCGGATGAATTTTCCGCCGTGTACGATGTACATCTGCGACACATACGGGCAACAAATGTTCTACGTCCATTATCATCCATTACACATCCACTGTATCCTCTCGGCATCCTCTGGACATCCTCGCAACTCACATCCACTGCAGCTGAAAAGGGAAAGAGGGAGGAAGCGAAAGGTACACGGCACATCCACACAGCGTTAATAGCATGGAAATAGAAAGGATGTAAATGGATGCATCTCGTATATAAAGCATTAAAATGGACAAAACATTGGTATATGGGACATATCTCGGATATTTAGGATGTCTGGAGTATGCTGAGAGTATGTGGAAGGACACCTAGTGGAAAACCGAGATTTCCTATAAAAAGGGGGAGGAAATCACCTGGATCTCAGTATGAGTCCAAGCAGCTGTAGTGTACAGACCTCCTCACCCTTGGTCTTGCTCTTCCACATCATCCATTGATCTCCACCATGGATCATCACACACTCCTTATGGTAGCTGCCATCATTCAACACCAGAACCAATCCCTGTTCAGACTGTTTCACCTTTTCTATGCAAGGAGAAGGAGGAGATGTCCAAGAGCTGTGTAGGTTCAATGATAGATTGGGAGAAGAGTGGAGTTTGGACTGTATGACAAGCTGATGGTGCAGCTCAGGAACAAAGACTCTTGTGCATTCCAGAACTTCATGAGGATGCCACCAGCCATATTTGACGAAATTGTTGAGCGTCTGAGACCCAGGTTGACCAAGCAGAGCACCAACTTCCGTCCCAACCTGGACCCTGGACTGAAGGTGGCACTGACTCTGCGCCACCTGGCCTCTGAAACCACATACAGAAATATGCAGTATGCCTGGAGGGTACCACACAACACCATCAGCAAAGTGGTCAGAGAAGTGGTGCAGGCCATCATCAAAGAATATGTGGAGGAGCTCCTCCAGTGCCCCACCACTGAAGAAGGCTGGAGGAAACTCTCAGAACAGTGGTATCAGAGGTGGAACTTTCCCCACACCGTTGGAGCCATAGATGGCAAGCACATGGCCTGCAAATCGCCAGCCAAGTCGGGGTCCACTTATTTCAACTACAAGGGCTTCTTCAGCATCATCCTCTTTGCCATGGTCGATGCTGACTACAAATTCATCGACATCAATGCTTCAGGCAACTGGTCAGCTTCAGATGCCCAGGTATACAACGCCAGTGACCTCAAGGATGGGCTGGAACGCAACCTCATCATGGGTTTTCCAGATCCAGACCCCCTACCCAATGACACACAAGATGTGCCCTACTTCATCGTGGGTGATGACGCCTTTTGCCTCAGAACCTACCTCATGAAGCCCTACAGTTCCAGATACCTCACCCTTGAAGAGAGGATCTTCAACTACAGGCTCTCCAAGACAAAACGGGTGGTGGAGAACACCTTTGGCATCCTGGCCAACAGGTTCCAGGTACTTCTCACCACTATGCAGCATCACCCAGGGACTGTGAGGAGCATCATGGAAGCTTGCTGCATCCTGCACAATCTCATGCGCACCCGCTACCCAGTAATGCAGAACAGGCATATGGACTGTCAACAAGGGAATGGGGACATGGAGCCTGGTGAATGGAGGCAAGGATGAAATCTGATAGACACTGTGGATGTGCAAGGCCCCAACAGAGCTTCACGTGAAGGGAAGAAGCAGCGCAACCTCCTGAGATACTGGTGCAACTCCCCAGCTGGAGCAGTGGAGTGGCAAGACAGCATGGTAGATGCTTAATGGATGCTTCCTTGAGCCTGTCTCATAACACTGATGAGATTGTGCCATGTATGTTGAGTGGCCCTACAATGAATAAGGCATTAATAAAGAGCTTTGTTTATTTTGAAATGTGTTGATCAATGAATAAATTGTTATTGATAAAAAAAGGGCCATATGTGTGGCAGCTGGGAGGGTGGACCATACAGTCCCACTATGCTTGCACTGGAGGTTTATCTATCCCACAGCTACCCTTACCTATCCCACAACTATCCTTACCCATCCCACAATTATCCTTACCTATCCCACAGCTATCCTTACCCATCCCACAGCTATCCTTACCTATCCCACAACTATCCTTACCCATCCCACAACTATCCTTACCTATCCCACAAGCATGAAAAGGCTTAAGCCTTTTTTCAAAGTTTTCACCAGCACTTTATTAAGTAAATAAAATGAACCAAGTGTGTGAAGCAAAGATAACCTTTATTAATAACTGTCTTAAGTAAACTGTATGGCTTTATTAAAAAAGCAAAATGAACCAAGCAAAGTGTCTTAAGCAAAGATAAAGTGAACAGGTAACAACTCAGTCTCTGGCACTATTCTCAATCACTCTGAGGCATGTCCATGGTCTCAGCTGTCGAGCGGCCAGGGACTGTGGAGGTGATTGTGGCTGGAGTGCTGGTCTGAGGTACCATTGGGGTGCTTGGCCCCGAGAGTACAACAGGGAATGGTGTGTTCAGGAAGCTCTCAGAGAGCTGACTCAGTCCCATGAGGTTGAGAGGCCCTTTCGCAAGGACCTGAGATGTCAGGCACAATACTGATGACAGATTTTCTGTTGAGGGGTTTGGTTGTGGGGTGGAGGAAGGAGGAGTGTAGTGGGGCTGTCTGGTCGGCAGCTAGGTGAGGTGAGGCATCTGTGGAGCGCGATGTACCTGGGCCTGGACTGGGAAGGGCTGCCTCTGCTGTGGGAAGTCCTGGTACTTGTAGCCTTGGTAGGTGAGGGGCTGTTGAAAGCCGTGGAATGGCTGTGACATCGCCTGGGGTGGAGGAGCAGTCCTGGAGTGGGTCAGAGCAGGTTCAGCTGGGCCTGGAGGGTGGTGCAGCAGTGCTGTTATCTTCGCCTTCATTACCTGGTGCTGTGCCTCGGGCAGGTCCATGAGGGTCTGGCTCAAGTACGTGATGAAGGGCTTGTGGTTCAAGGATGGTATGTCGCTGTGGACCAGCTGAGAGAGAAGATATGTGCTGGTTTTGATTGTGGTGGGTGTGGATTGGTCTCTGGCTACTTCTTCTTGTTGCTCCATTTGAGACTTCTTCTTCTTGCTCCACATCTTCTGGCATGGGGAGTGCAGCTGTCAGGTGGTTCTCTGCCATGGGGCCCTCCTAAGACACCTGCTTGGACAAGGTAGCTGTCTCTTGGCTGGAAAAGGACTGGCTGTCTGTGATTGTCTGAGGGAGAGGGTTGAGAGAGGGACTGTTCCTCGGAGGCGGACCTCATCCTCCAGGAAGCTGCACTTGGCCATGATGTACATCTCCTGGTCAATGAGCTTGACAGCGGCCTGGCCAGATTTCTTCAGGTGCAGTTTGCCATACCAGGTGCGCATGTGCTTCCACCATCTGAGGAGTACATCTGCAGTGTACCCCCAGGCTCTCTGCCTTGTCTCTCCACGCCGCCTGCTTTCTCTTGGTGTCGTGATAGAGTCTGTGGCCCTTTTTCCACAAGTACTCATTCTCCCTCAGCCATTCCAGCACCTCCTCCACATGGTCCTCGGAAATGAAGTACTGTTTCCTCTCTCCCTTCTCCTTCCCTTGTCTCTTCCTCCCTCTGGCAGGGGCTTCAGGGCCTTCAGCACCAGGGCTTTGAGCGCCTTGGGGCTGGTCCACCACAGCAGCAGCAGTAGCAGTAGCACCAGCACCAGCAGTAACACCAGCAGCAGCAGGAGAAGTACCACCAGCAGCAGGAGAAGTACCAGCAGCAGCAACACCAGAAGCTTCAGAGTCAGAGCCAGGGGGTGGGATGGTGGTTCTATCCTCCTTGCCAGGGCTGGCAGGAGTAGGCACAGGCTTCCTCTTCTTCCCTGACTGACGAATCATGGTGTTCTTTCAAGATGTCTCTGGCAGCAGGTCTTTCCTCTGAATGGTGACTGCTTGCAAGCTGCATCCTTTTATATCTGTAGAGCTGACGCAATTCATCCTCCCCACATGTGCAGTGAACGCTTTGCATCCGCTACGCATCCGCTATGCATCCTATGGGTGTCCATGATGCATCTGCGTCATCCGTTATGCATGCGCTCCTTCCGCTATGTGTCCACTTCGCTATTCTCCCCCGGAAGCCCTGCGTATGTGTCATCCGCTTCCATCCACTTCCATCCGCTAGGCTTCCTACGAACATCCGCTTACCATCCTCACTACATACTACCCCCGTCCGTTCCTTTCCGTTGTTTTCCGCCACTTTTGAGAGCAGATAACAACAGATGGAGCCACCCCTGAAATTTTGCTCATCCACTGTGTCCTTTTTGCGTACGTTTTGCATCCATCGGCCAGTGTGACCTAGCCTTTAAATACTTAGGAATAAAATAACAGCAAGATGCAGAACATTCAGTGAAGATAACTATCATAAACTCAAACAACAGATTGCAACAGATTTGAAAAACTGGGAAATTTTACAGCTATTTATAATAAAAAGAATATCTACAATTAAGATGAATATATTACCAAGAATTTTATATTTGTTTCAGACAATTCCAATTAAACTAGGGACAGAATACTTTGAAGATTTTAATAAAATAATATTGAAATATATATGGCAGGGTATAAAGGCAAGAATTAAATTTAAATTGTTACAATATGCTAGATCAGGAGGAGGTTTTGGATTACCTAATTGGGAATTTTATCACCAGGTGGCAACATTGATGTGGATAAAAAAAAATGGTTTTAAGGAGTACTAGATTATTAACATTAGAGGGTCATGATTTATTATTGGGATGGCATGCCTTTTTATGGTATAAGGAAAGTAAAACACATAGGTATTTTAGGAGACACTATATTCACAATGCTTTATTATTAATATGGAGAAAATTAGGAAACAACATTACATGAAAATACCAGTCTGGTTGTCAACTATAGAGGCATTTGCATATCCAATTGTTTATAGAATGGAAGAAATTGTAAGATACAATGAAATATTTAATGAAAAGGGTGAACTCAGACCTAAGCAAGAACTGGAGGAACAAGGAATAGAGATGAATTGATATTCATATATGCAAATATATTCTAGATATGATAAAGATCGTAGGATAGAAGGATTTTATAATGAATTGACTGAATTGACAGGTACTGATGAGAAGGTGATCAAAAAACTATATGGATGGAGGGCAGAGCTGGCGTCCCGGATGGGAGATCTTGATTTTCCAAGATCACCATCGATATCTCAGCTGCTGGTTGGTTCCCATGGACCTAAACCGTCCCGTAGAGACAGTGATTGACAAGGGCACATCCTGTTGATCCCAAGGACATTGCAAAGTCCCTGGTTGATCCAGGGAAAGCCCTTTTTGCTGGTGGCAGAGAGGCAGCCTTGCAAGCTGCTGAAGCTGGGACAACTCCAGAATGGAAGAGACTGGAAGAAAGTGTGTCAGCTTGGTAAGATGAACTTTTACTTATTATTTCTTGGAGAGAACACTCTGGAAAAATGAAAGTGGACTAAAAGTGAAGAGGAAAGAATTTAAGCGGCATGATTAATTGTCAAAGTGAAAGTTTTGTCCTTTTTCCCCCTTTTTATTGGAATTTTGAACTTGGCAAAACTGTTTTACTTTAAGCTGGACTGGTACTTTTTAATCTTTTTATTTCTGTTTGTATTTCTTTCTCATTTTTTAAACAATCCTTTTGAAAATTATTTTTTGATTAAGACTCTTCTGCTTGACTTAAGATTTATTTTTCTCCCTTTAAAAAAAAGGGGGGGGGGAAGATTTTACTTTTTTTTCTTTTAGTTCCTGGATGTAGATTGAGGAGGGGGAAGTGAAAGTGAAAGAAAGTAAGTAGCACTGCCACCCAGAGGCTTGGATACATGGTTTCTTTTTCCTTTCACTAGTTTGTATTATAATCAAGGACTCTGAGCTGTGTATTGGAAAAGATAGAGATGATCATGGCAGTTTGTTTATTCAGGTGTTCATTTCTGAACAGATAGCTGAAATTTGGAGTTGAAGTTGAAATAAAGAAGATTGAAGTGACCTTGAAAAACTCTGAGCTGACTTATCAAAGAGCCTTGGACATTTGGCAGCAGAGGCTTCTTTTATATTAGAATAGCTTTTTACATTTTGCCTCCCTTTCTAAACCCCCCCCCCCCCAAATAGTGGGGCACTTTTTTTTTCTTTTTAATTGGATTTTAACTTTTTAAACCGGGAACTACAATGTAAACCATTTATTTTGGTTTTCTTTTTGTTTATTAAGAGGAACATATAGAGTATTTTTCTTTTTGCCTTTTTCTTTTTTATTTTTTACATCTACAATTGCAAATACTTGGATTAAGGTATACAAGTGCCTGAAGAGTTTCTTTTTCCTTTTTTTCTTTGGAGTGGCAACTGTTTGATTTTGTTTTTCTTTTCTTTTCCATTTTCCTCTTTTTTTCTTTTTTCCTCTTTTTTTCTCTCTCTCTTTCTTTACAGATAAGCATTATAAGATGAGTAGAAAGACAACAGCCCCAGCTTCTTCGATACCAACTCCCTCACCATCTGGAGGACAATGATCTATACAGACAATACTACAACGGGAAAAAGAGAAAGAGAAAGAGAAGGAAGTGATGTTATAGATGATCATGCAAGGAATTCAGAAAATTGAGCAAAAAATTGAAAAGACAGATGAAAAAGTGGAAAATATTCAACAGATTATGATCAAATATGAAGACAGATTCAAAAAAATTTGAAGAAGATATACAAAGAGAAAAGAAAATTGGAGATATTGATACTCATTTGAGCAATATCAAAAAGGGCAGGAGTGAATCATTAGGATGGGAAATAGACAAATCAGAATTTTACTTAAGATTTCAAAATATAGAAGAAGGGAAAGGTGAAAACATTGCTGAAATAATGGCAGAAATATTGACAGAAGCCCTGGAAATAACTAAAGAAAAGATGATGGATGGGATGGATGAAGTGTTTCATGTCTACACAAAATATGCAATGAGGAATAACCTACCAAGAGAAGTTCACATCAGATTTACTCAGAAGATTATTAAGACACAGATACTCCAGGTGGCAAGAGAGAAAACACTAAAATATAAAAAAAAAGAAATTGTGATGCTGAAACAGATACCATGAAAAGTAAGAGAGATGAAAAGAGTATATTTATTCTTGAATAAAGAACTACTTTAAAAAGGAGTAAACTACAGATAGTTGTTGTCAGAAGGCCTTTTGTTCACTTGGCAGGAACAAAGACACATAATTGACATAGTTGGAAAAGCTGAGCTATTTTACTGAGAATACTTTAGAGAAAAGGAGGAAAAAGAAAGGAAGAGTCACTCATTGAATTCCAGAAGGAGTGTATAGCAGTAATTGAAAAAGAAAAAGAAAGTGCAGTAGGTGGTGAACCCAGAGAATTGAGATCTACTAGAGCAATAAAAACCCCTTATAAATGATTATTATATTAATAATCATTTATATGATTAATATAAATGGACTTAATTCAGCTATTAAAAGAAGGAAAGTATTTCACAAATTAGATAAATTAAAGTTTGATATAATCTGCTTACAAGAGGTACATATTAAAAAGCAACATGAATATATACTAAAACAAGGGAAATTAGGGAAATTATTTACATTGCTGGCAATTCCAAAAAAAGAGGTGTGGTATTATGTATTAAAGAAACAATTTTGGCAGAACTAATCTACACAGATGATGATGGAAGAATTTTGATGGTGGAGATAATAGATAATAGCATTAAAACACTTTTAATTGCAATTTATGACCCAAATGATAAACAAGAAGAATTCTATAGGAAATTACATACAAAAATAATTGATTTGGACTATGTTAATATCTTTATGATGGGTGATTTTAATGGAATAATTAATGACTAGTTGGTCTATAAAACACAGAAAACAAAGAAAGTTAGAAAGATACCATCAAAATCCTTCCTTTGAACAACAGAAGAATTTATTTTAAAAGATGCATGGACAGAGAAAAATGCAGAAAGTAAGCAATATACTTTCTATTTTAATAGACACACATCTGGTCTAGAATAGATATGATATGTATGTCAGCAGAATTATTGACTAAAGTACGACAGATTGAAATAGAAACAAGCACATGGGCAGATCATAATCCAGTATCAGTTATTTGGAAAGGATACAAGAGGAGATCCAGGTGGTCTCTAAATAATATGATTCTGAAAGAAAAAGACTTTAAACAGAAAATAGATAAAGAACTTGTTTTTTTCTTCAAAGAAAGTAGAAAAGAGGATACATCTTTGCAGAATCTCTGGGACACATCAAGCCTACACAAGAGGCTTGATAATAGATTATACTAGGAGAAGAAACAGAAAACAGAAAAAGACATTTAAGAGATTAGGGGATGACTATAAAAGACTGGAAAAAGACTTACAGAAGTCCCCACGAAAAAAGACATTAAAAATAAAATGGATACAATTAAATATAAAATGGGACTAATGGAAAAAGAAGAATTAGCACAAAAAAATAAAAGTTTGAAACAGAATTGCTTTGAAGATGCAAATAAACCAGGGAGATGGCTAGCTTATAAATGGAGAAAGAAAAGAGAAGCAGGAACAATTAGCCAATTGATAAATAAAGAAGGACAGATTTGCTATGGAAACAAGGAGAAGAAAAAAGATCACTATGGAAAACTATATTTTCAAGAGAATATTCAAGAAGAAAAAATCAAGCAATATCTTTAGAAAGCAAAATTACCTTAGATACCCCAAAATATTGAAACAATGTTAGAAGGAAGTATAACGATGGAACTAACAGAAGCCTTAAAAAAAAAACAGAATACTGAGAAAGCTCTAGGTCCAGATGGGTTGCCAGTGGAATTCTATAAGACTTTTCAGGAAATATTGAATTTTCATCTTCTCGAAGTTATGAATGAAGTTATGTTAAAGAAAAGAATACCAAAAACATGATCAGAAGCCTATATTACACTTATACCAAAGGAAGGTACAGACCTGCAGCAAGTTAAAAATTATAGACCTATATCTTTATTGAACTCAGACTATAAAATCTTTGCTTCAATTTTGGCAGAAAGCCTAAAAAGATACTTAAAATAATTTTATTCATACTGATCAAAATGGATTTCTGCCAAAGAGACAAATCAAAGACAATGTGAGAATCATTTTGGATATTCTGGAACATTATGAAGCACACCCTGGGAAGCAAATGGCCTTGATGTTTCTAGATGCTCAAAAAGCTTTTGACGACGTGAGTTGGTGATTTATTTTAATGCAACTGATACAAATGGACTTTGATAAGAAATATATCCAAGTCATTGAAACAATATATCATGAACAAACTGCAAAAGTGATGGTGAATGGAGAATTAACAGAATCCATAGATATAAGAAAAAGGGCAAGGCAAGGCTGTCCATTATTGCCTCTGCTGTTTGTGTTAACATTGGAAGTGTTGAACAGGAATATTAGAGAAGAAAAAGAAATAAAAGAAATGAAAATTAAAAAGAAGTATAAATTGCAAGCTTTTGCAGATGACCTGGTATTTATATTAGAAGACACAATAGAAACAACACCCAAATTAATATAAAAAAATAGAACAATATGGAAAAGTAGCAGGTTTGAGAATCAATAAAGATAAAACAAAGATATTAACAAAGAATATGTTAACAAGACAAAAGAAAGAGTTGGAAGAAAATTTAAAAATACAGGTCATGAAACAAAGTTAAATACTTAGGGATTTATATTACACCAAGATGCAGTACCCTGAAGGAAGATAACTATGTTAAACTCAAACAGCAGATTACGACAGACTTGATGAAATGGGAAAAAATGCAATGATCATTGACTGGGAGAATATCCACAATTAAGATGAATATATTGCCTAGAGTTTATATTTATTCCAGACAATTCCTATTCCTATTAGGGGAAGAGTTTTTTGAAGATTTAAATAGAATTGTGTTGAAATATATTTGGCAGGGTAAAAAAGCAAGAATAAAATTAAAGCTGTTACAAGATGCAAGAATAAGAGGAGGGTTTGCCTTGCCCAATTGGGTACTGTATTACCGGGTGACAAGTTTGATGTGGGTAAAGGAATGGATAACACTAAGGAACAGTAGATTATTGACTTTAGAAGGTCATGACTTGCTACTGGGATGGCATGTCTTTCTCTGGTATAAGGGAACTAAAACACAGGGGTATTTTAGAAGACATTATATTCGAGAGGCATTGTTTTTGAACTGGGAGAAGATAAAAAGACAATATTACTTAAAAATTCCATATATAAATTCCATATAATTGGATATCAACTATTGAAGTTTTTTCTTATCCAATAATATATAAAAAGGAACAAACAGTTAAATAAGAGGAGTTATTGAATGAAAAGAGTGAACTTAAATCTATGCAAACATTACAAGAAGATGTAAAAATGAATTGGTTTTCTTATTTGCAAATATGATCCAGATTTGATAAAGACTCCAAGGCAGAAGGTATTTATGATAAGTTGACTGATTTAGATAAAATTTTGTTGGGTGCTGATGAAAAGGTAATTAAAAAATTTTATGGACATCTATTAGAATTTAAATTGGAGGAGGAGCAAGTTAAAGAAACAATAATTGCTTGGGGAAAAATTTTTGGATATGGGATAGATTTAGAAAGATGACAGAAATTATGGTCTCAAAATTATAAAATAACAATGTCAACAGCATATAAAGAGAATTTGTATGGGATGTTTTACAGGTGGTACCTCCCCCAGCAAGGATAGCAAGGATGTTTAAGAATAAATCAGATAAATGTTGGAAGTGTCATAAGATACCTGGATCATACTATCACATGTGATGGACATGTGTGGAAGCCAAGATACTGGACTAAAATTTATACATGGCTGAAAAAAATGACAAAACAGCATAGACTTGAAACCAGAGATATTTTTATCGGGTATCTTATCTGACGGATACAGAAAAGAATTGACATATTTGATTATAAATGTTTTGACAGCAGCTAGAATTGTATTTGCCAAAAATGGGAAAAGTGAAAAAATTCCAATAAAAGAGGAGGTGATAAAGAAAATAATGGAGTGTGTAGAAATGAGTAAATCGACGTTAGCAATTAGAGAGCAAGAAGACAGAGTATTATAAAATTTGGGACTTATTTTAATCAATGGTTAAATAAGAAAATAGGGAAATAAAATATAATAAAATATAAATACAATGTTTTAATAAAGATAAAACAATGTAATGATATGTTATAATTGACTATAATGAAATGAATGAAATTATGAACTAGGTTTTGTAAAAGTTGAAACTTGCTCAAAAAGGATGATGTGAATTTACAATTAAAGTCCAATAAGGAGTTAATAATAGTATAATATAATATGCATAGTTGATTTATACAATATGAACTTTAATAATGTATCTAGAGGGGAAAGACTGGATATTGTGTACCAGAAGATATGTACCAACTGACACACTGTATAATGGAAAGATGGTTTTATGCTTTGTGTTTATGTTTGTATTTCTTGATGTTTGTTGTTAAAAAATAAAATATTGGGGGGGGGAAATGGCCATAGATACTGTAGTAGGAAGGGGTGTCTTTAAAAAAAGTATATTTATCCCACCTTTACTATTTTTATAAATACCTTTAGTAGTGAACATATGTAATATTCCTTCTTTCTCCTATTTTGCCCGCAACAACAAACCTATAAGGTAAATTGATTGACTGGCCCAGATTCACTCAGCCAACTGTTATGCCTAAAGCCCATGTCACACTGCCCAACGGATGCAAAAAGGAAACAGCGGACGAGCAAAATGTTCCATCCATTCTTATCCGCTCTCAAAAGGGGCAAAAATTTGCATAACCGGAGCGGATAACACGGACGCAGGGAGGACGCAGGGCGGATGGAAAGCAGATGCGGAATGGAATGGATAAATCCACTGATTTATCCAGTGGATGGAAGCGGATAGGAGCGGATGGCACATCCGCAGGGCTTCCGGGGGGGCGCAGCAAAGTGGACGCGGAACGGATACAGCGGATGCAGAGCGGACCCCGAACGGATGAAGCGGATGCACAGTGGATGCACAGCGGAAGCCTAATGGATGACTGGCATTAATTGCGCATGCGGGGAGGATGAATTGCGTCAGCCTTGCGGATATAACGGAAGCAGCTCGGAAGCAGGTCGCCATTCAGAGGAAAGACCTGCTGCCGGACAGATTGACTGCCTTGCCTGCCCTGCCTGCATGTCTGCCTGCAGGCCTTGCTGCAAGCCTTGCTGCCAGCTTCCCTGCCAGCCTTGGTGCCAGCCTGCCTGCAAGCCTTGCTGCCAGCCTTGGTGCCTGCCTGCCTGCCTTGGTGCCTGCCATGGTGCCAGCCTTCCTGCCAGCCTTGGTGCCTGCCTACCTGCAAGCCTCCTTGCCAGCCTTCCTGCCAGCCTTCCTGCCAGCCTTGGTGCCAGCCTCCCTGCCAGACAGCAACCTCACAACCATGCGGAAGCACAGCAAGCCTCAGCCATCTGCTGCCAGCCCTGGCAACAGGGACAGGGCTACCATCCCGCCCCCTGGCCCTCACTCAGGTTCTCCTGGAGCTTCTGCAGCACGGGCTCGCTCTTCTGGGGCTGGCGCTTCTGCTGCTTCTGCTTCTGGAGGAGCTGATGACAAGAACTCCAGCACCAGCCACCTCCACAGCACCTGGACCCTTCACCCCTGAGACTGAGCGACCAAGAGGAGTGCCAGAGACTCATTTTTGTTTTATAGCTTCTTGTTAATAAAGTCTGTTTATGATTCACATACTTGTTTCATTTCTTTTTTTTTAATAAAGTCTTGGTGGAAACTTTAAAAAATGGTTTAAGCCTTTGCATGCTTGTGGGATAGGTAAGGATAGCTTTGGGATGAGTTAGGATACCTGTGGGATGGGTAATAGCTGTGGGAAGGGTTAGGATAGCAGTGGGATAGATAAACCTCCAGTGCAAGCATAGTGGGACTGTATGGTCCACCCTCCCAGGTGCCACACCTATGGCCCTTTATTATCAATAACAATGTAATAATTATCCACACATGTCAACATAAACACAACTCTTTATTAAACGCCCTGTTCATTGTAGGCCAACCCAACATACATGGCCCAATCTCATCAGTGTGATGAGACAGGCTGAAGGAAGCATCCATTAAGCATCTACCATCCTGTCTTGCCACTCCCCTGCTCCAGCTGGGGAGTGGCAGCAGTGTTTCAGGAGGTTGTGCTGCTTCTTCGCTTCACGTGAGGCTCTGTTGGGGCCTTGCACATCCTCAGTGTTGATCAGGTTTTGCCCTTGCCTCCATTCTCCAGGCTCCATATCCCCATTGCCTTGTTGACGGTCCATATCCCCATTGCCTTGTTGACAAGCCTGTTCTGCAAGACTGGGTAGCGGGTGCGCATGAGATTGTGCAGGATGCAGCAAGCTTCCACGATCCTCCTCATGGTCTCTGCATGGTGGTGAGAAGTACCTGGAACAAGTTGGCCAGGATGCCAAAGGTGTTCTCCACCACCTGCCTTGCCCTGGACAGCCTGCAGTTGAAGATCCTCTCTTCACGGGTGAGGCATCTGGAAGTGTAGGGCTTCATGAGGTAGGTTGTGAGGGAGAAGGCGTCATCCCCCACGATGAAGTAGGGCACATCTTGCTGGTCGTTGGGCAGCAGGTCTGGATCTGGGAAGCCTATGATGAGGTTGCGTTCCAGCCCCTCCTTGAGGTGACTGGCGTTGTCTACCTGGGCATCTGAAGAAGAGCCGTTGCCTGAGGCATCGATGTACATGAACTTGAAGTCAGCATTGACCATGGCGAAGAGGATGATGCTGAAGAAGCCCTTGGAGTTGAAATAAGTGGACCCCGACTTGGCTGGCGATTTGCAGGCCACGTGCTTGCCATCTATGGCTCCAACGGTGTGGGGGAAGTTCCACTTCTGATACCACTGCTCTGCAACTTTCTTCCATCCTTCTTCAGTGGCGGGGCACTGGAGGAGCTCCTCCTTGTATTCTTCGATGATGGCCTGCACCACTTCTCTGACCACAATGCTGATGGTGTTGTGTGGCACCCTCCATCTGTACTGCATGCTACTATAGGTGGTCCCGGAGGCCAGGTGGCACAGAGTGAGTGCCACCTTGAGCCCAGGGTCCAGGCTGGGCCAGAAGTTGGTGTTTGCCTTGGTCAACCTGGGTGTCAGCCGCTGCACAAGTTTGTCAAACATGGCTGAACATCCTCATGAAGTTCTGGAATGCCTGAGTGTCTTCGTTCCTGAGCTCCACCATCAGCTTGTTGTACAGTCCATCCTCTGCTCTTCTGGCGAACCATCTTTGGACCCAGACTTTTTTCGGGTGCCTCTTTTTCTTCTCGCAGTAGAGTTCACAGAGCCTGCAGATGGCTTCGCACTGTTGCAGAAGGATGGTGGCTGCCGAAAGGACTTTGTTACAATCCACGGTGGACATGACTGAATGCTGTGGAAGAGGAAGAGCCAGATGAAGGCTGCAGAGGTCTGCACCGCTGGGCTGCTGTTCTGAAAGTGAGATGCAGATGAGTTGCTCCCCCTTTTTATAGGAAATATAGGTTTTCCACTAGGCATCCTCTAGGCATCCTCTAGGCATCCTCTAGGCATCCTCTAGGCATCCTGTAGACATCCTTAATATCCGAGATAGGTCCCCTCTGTGAACGTTTTTTCCGTTTTAAATGCTTTGTTTCCATGCTGCATCTGCTAGGCATCCGTTCTGCATCCATTCTGCGTCCGTTCCGCTTCCTCCCTGCGTCCGAGCGGATGCGAGTTGCGCGGATGCGGAACAGATGCCTAGCGGATATAGTGGATGCGTAACGGATGCAGAACGGATGCCTAGCGGATGCGTAGCGGATGCAGAATGGACGAACTGGATACATTTTCTGCGCAAAAGTTTTGGGCAACCCAAAACTTTTGGAGCGGATGAAACATCAATAAACGGATGCTGGACGGATAGAGAGGAAGCAAAACGGAGGCAGTGAGTACATCGCATTTTCGAAAAGATGGCAAGCTTTTTTGTCCGTTTTACATCCTCTTTGCATCCGTTGGTTCAGTGTGACATGGGCTTAAGAAAGAACTGGAACTCATGTACTGGATTCTAGGCCAGAACCTTAAGCACTTGACCCAACTGGATCATTTAATATTGAAATTATTCTCGAAGTTATCTTTCTCTCAAACATGATACAAAAAATGTTTCTGTGTTTTTAACTTTAAAAAGCTTTGGATGTGATCTCATCATGCTTTTATCTATTCCTATAAAGTAACTAAAGCCCCTGTCACACTGCACCAACAGATGCAAAGAGGATGTGAAACGGACAAAAAAGCTTGCCATCCATTGGTAAATGGGATGCATCCGTTGTGTACTCACTGCATATGTTTTTCATACTCTCAATCTGTCCAGCATCCGTCTACTGTGATTTCATCCGCTCAAAAAGTTTTGAGCTGCATAAAACTTTTTGAGCGGATGAAGTATCCAATGCGTCCATTCTACATCCGCTATGCATACAGGGAACATCCGTTATACGTCCGTCATCATCCGTTATGCACCCGCTATATCCGCTAGGCATCTGCTGCGCATCCGCACAACTCAAATCTGCCCCAGCGGAAAACGGACACAGGGAGGAAGTGAAATGGACATGGAACGGACACACAGTTTTAGTAGCACGGACATAGAAAGGATGAAAGCAGATGCAGCTCGGATATAAAGCATTAAAATGAACAAAACGTTTGTATAGGGGATGCATCTCGGATATTTAGGATGTCTGGAGGATGCCTGGAGAATGCGGAAGGGCACCTAGCGGAAAACCGACATTTCCTATAAAAAGGGGGAGGAAATCACCTGGATCACACTTTCAGTCCAGCAGCTGTGGTGTGCAGACCTCTTCAGCCTTGCTCTTGCTCTTCCACAGCATCCATTCTTCTCCACCATGGATCATCGCACGCTCCTTTTGGTAGCCGCCATCATTCAACACCAGAACCAAGCCCTCTTCAGGCTCTTTCACCTTTTCTACAGGAAGAAAAGAAGGCGGCCAAGAAGTGTCTGGGTCCAACGATGGATCGGGAGAAGAGTGGAGTTTGGACTGTATGACAAGCTGATGGTGGAGCTGAGGAAGGAAGACACTTGTGCATTCCAGAACTTCATGAGGATGCCACCAGCCATGTTTGACGAAATTGTGGAGTGTCTGAGATCCAGGTTGACCAAGCAGAGCACCAACATCCGTCCCAGCCTGGACCCTGGGCTCAAGGTGGCACTGACTCTCCGCCACCTGGCCTCAGGGACCACGGACAGAAACATGCAGTATGCCTGGAGGGTGCCACACAACAACATCAGCATTGTGATCAGAGAAGTGGTGCAGGCCATCATCGAAGAATACCTGCAGGAGCTCCTCCAGTGTCCCTCCACTGAACAAGGCTGGAGGAAACTTGCAGAACAGTGGTATCAGAAGTGGAACTTCCCCCACACCGTTGGAGCCATAGATGGCAAGCATGTGGCCTGCAAAGCTCCAGTCAAGTCAGGGTCCACTTATTTCAAGTATAAGGGTTTCTTCAGCATCATCCTCTTCGCCATGGTTGATGCTAACTACAAGTTCATGTACATCGATGCTTCAGGCAACCGGTCAGCTTCAGATGCCCAGATATACAATGCCAGTGACCTTAGGGAGGGGCTGGAACGCAACCTCATCGTGGGCTTCCCAGATCCAGACCCCCTGCCCAACGACACACAAGATGTGCCCTACTTCATCGTGGGAGATGGCGCCTTCTCCCTCAGAACCTACCACATGAAACCCTGCACTTCCAGATACCTCACCCGTGAAAAGAGGATCTTCAACTACAGGCTGTCCAGGGCAATATGGGTGGTGGAGAACGCCGTAGCACCCTGGCCAACAGGTTCCAGGTACTTCTCACCACCATGCAACATCATCCACGGACCATGAGGAGCATCGTGGAAGCTTGCTGCATCCTGCACAATCTCATGCGCACCTGCTACCCAGTGTTGCAGAACAGGCTTGTGGACTGTCAACAAGGGAATGGGGACATGGAGCCTGGTGAATGGAGGCAAGGGCGAAACCTGATAGACACTGTGGATGTACCAGGCCCCAACAGAGCTTCACGTGAAGGGAAGAAGCAGCGCAACCTCCTGAAACACTGGTGCCACTCTCCAGCTGGAGCAGTGGAGTGGCAAGACAGGATGATAGATGCTTAATGGATGCTTCCTTCAGCCTGTCTCATCACACTGATGAGATTGACCCATGTATGTTGAGTGGCCTTACAATGAATAGGGCATTAATAAAGAGTTTTGTTTATGTTGAAATGTGTGGATCAATGATTACATTGTTATTGATAATAAAGTGCCATAGGTGTGGCACCTGGGAGGGTGGACCATACAGTCCCACTATGTTTGCACTAGAGGCTTATCTATCCCACAGCTATTACCCATCCCACAGCTATTACCCATCCCAAAGGTATCCCTGCCCATCCCATAAGCATGCAAAGTCTTAACCATTTTCTAAAAGTTTCTACTTTATTAAGTAAAATAAATGACCCAAGTGTGTGAAGCAAAGAAAACCTTTATTAATAACAATAAAGTGTAGGACTTTATTTAAAAAGCAAAAGGAATGAAGAAAAGTGTCCCAAGCAATGATAAAGTCAACAGGTAACAACTCAGTCTCTGGCAATGTTCTCAGTCACTCTGAGGCATGTCCATGATCTCAGGTGTAAAGGGGACAGGACTGTGGAGGTGGCAGTGGCTGGAGTGCTGGTCTGAGGCGCCATTGGGGTGCCTGGCCCCGAGAGGACAACAGGAGATGGTGTGTTCAGGAAGCTCTCAGAAAACTGGCTCAGCCCAGTGAGGTTGAGAGGCCCTTCATCCAGGACCCGGGATGTCAGGCACAAGACCAATAACAGATGTTCTGAGGCCGGGCTTGGCTGTAGGGTGGAAGGAGGAGTGTAGTGGGGATATCTGGTGTGCAGCTGGGTGAGGTGAGGTGTCTGTGGCATGTGAGGAAAAATCTGTGGTGTTGGTGGCATCTGTGGCATTTGTGGCATTGGTGGCATCAGGGGCATCATTGACATCTGTGGCGTAGGTGGCATTGGTGGTGTCGGTGGCATCGGTGACATTGGTGACATTGGTGGCATCAGTGGCATCAGTGGCATCGGTGGCATCGGTGGCGTCTGTGACATCCGTGGTACAGTGGCATTGGTGGCACCTGTGGCGTGCGATGTACCTGTGCCTGGACTGGGAAGGGCTGCCTCTGTTGAGGGAAGTCCTGGTAGCCGTAGCCTTGGTAGGAGAGGGACTGTTGAAAGCCTTGGAAGGGCTTGACATCGCCTGGGGTGGAGGAGCAGACCTGGAGTGGGTTGGAGCAGGTTCAGCTGGGCCTGGAGGGTGGTGCAGCAGCGCCGTGATCCTCTCCTTCATCACCTGGTACTGGGGCTTGGGCATGTCCATGAGGGTCTGGGTCATGTAGATGAGGAAGGGCTTGCGGTTTGATGATGGAATTTTGAAATGTACCAGCTGAGAGAGGAGATATGCGCTGTTCTTGATGGTGTCCCTGATCTCCAGCAGGACAGTGTGGCTCTGTCCCTCCGGTCTGCCTCTCTGCCTGCTTTCTGTGGGGGTGGATCTGAGGGTGGGTGTGGGTTGGTCCCTGGTGGTCGCTGCTTCTTCTTGCTCCATGTGTGTGAGAGAATCCTCCATGTCCACCGGCATAGGGTGTGCAGCTGTCCGGGGGGTGTCTGTCGCGGGGCGCTCTGTGGATACCTGCCCAGACATGGTCGCTGTCTCCTGGCCAGAAGAGGACTGGCTGTCTGTAGGCTGCCTGAGAGTGAGGGTAGACAGAGGGGCTGCTCCTTGGTGGTGGACCTCACCCTCCAGGAAGCTGCACTTTGCCATGACATAGATCTCCCAGTCGGTGAGCTTGACTGCGGCCTTGCCAGACTTCTTCAGGTGCAGCTTCCCATACCAGGTGTGCATATGCTTCCACCACCCAAGGAGGACATCAGTAGTGTAGCCCAGGCTCTCCGCCTTCTGTCTCCAAGCCGCCTGCTTTTGCTTGGTGTCTCGATAGAGCCTGTGGCCCTTCCTCCACAAATACTCATTCTCCCTCAGCCACTCCAGCACCTCCTCCTCATACTCCTCTGTGATGGAGTACTGCTTCCTCTCTCCCTTCTCCTTCTCCTTGCCTTGCCTCTTCCTCCCTCTGGCAGGGCCTTCATCATCAGGGCTTTCAGGGCTTTGGGGCTGGTCCACCACAGCAGCAGCAGGAGAAGCAGCAGAAGAAGCACCAGCAGCAGCACCAGCAGCAGAAGAAGCAGCAGCAGCACCAGCAGCAGAAGAAGCAGCACCAGCAGAGTCAGCGCCAGGGGGTGGGATGGTGGATCTATCCCTCTTGCCAGGGCTGGCAGAAGATGGCACAGGCTTCCTCTTCTTCCCATGATGAAGATGTCTGTGATGAAGATGTCTGTGATGAAGATGTCTCTGGCAGCAGGTCTTTCCTCTGAATAGTGACCTGTTTGCAAGCTGCCTCTTTTATATCCGTGGGGCTGACGCAATGCATCCTCCCCGCATGCACAGTGATCCGCTAGGCATCCCCTACGCATCCGCTCTGCATCTACTACGCATCCGCTCTGCATCCGCTTCATCCGCTATGCATCTGCTCTTTCCGCTATGCGTCCACTTTGCTATGCTCCCCCGGAAGCCCTTCGAACGTGCCATCCGCTTTCATCCACTCGGCTTCCATTGAGCAACCGTTTTACATCCGCGATACGTCCTCCCCCTGTCCGTTCTTTTCCGTTCTCTTTATGCAAATTTAGGGCACTTTTGAGAGCGGATAACAATGGATGGAAAATTTGCTCGTCCGCTGTGTCCTTTTTACATACGTTTTGCATCCCTCGGGTGATGTGACCTGGACATAAGAGAGAAGAATAGATTTTTTAAAAAATATTTTTCCAGTAATATTAGCTGCCTCAAATTGGGGAGATTTTGAACTACAGAGCATGGATTTTAGTTTTTCTGTCTAACAAAATATAGTATATCACTAGCTCTGTTTATTAAGTCTTCCTAATCTGATTTTTTGATTTCACTACTTTTGATTAGGTAACGAAGGTCAATATTTCTAGGCTCTTCCATAAAACTATGTTCTTTGATTCCATCCCCAGTGTGTTGGGTTTAAAGAATTTGGAAATTCAGGTTGGATAAATATTTCCAGAAATCTTTGGAAACAGTTTGTATTTTGCTGAACACTCATAGAAGCAGTAGTGCAGGGCTGCCATCTACCGTACTGCAAAACTATTTATCTTTGTGTGGATGTTTCTAACAGTGGAAAGTCCTTGAAAAATATCCATACAAAGACTGCCAGAAAAGACTTTTTAAAATATGTTTCCTTCAGCAAGGATAACCTACTTTTCTGGTTTACATATATTCTAAATATATGCAAATAAAGCCTATAATGCTGGTTCATGTTTGGCTTAACATGGAATGTGAATGACTCAATATGGTCTGAATGTTGTATGCAAACTTGTCTTTGATGACTTGTCCAAAGTCAAAATCCTGATTTAGTAATATTATATATAAACACAAACATCCTTGCTTTCTGCTGGAGTTGTCATCCAACTTTTCTTCATTGAAACCTTATTAATGTGTCATTTGGTTAGCTGTTACAGATTCTTTTTCATTTTTAGGAAGTAGACTTTTTAGTTGTTATTCCAACAAAGTACTGCAAAGCAAAACCCTTTTCAATATCGGATCACAATACTCATAGAATCTCTGTTCTCTGATTATTTGTTGTCTTTGAGTATAATATTCTCCATCTTCCTTTTTAAAAAGCATACACAAGTTGTTCCTCCATAAATGCTCAATTCAGCATAAAAGATGAATGGGATAGAATTATAAAAATTGTGGCAACTAAACAATTTCCAAATTAGAACCAATATATTCCTTTTGTATATTAGGGCAAATTCTTTTTAAAGCCCCTGTCACACAGCACCAAGGGATGGAAAGGATGTAAAATGGAGAGAAACACTTGTCATCTGTTGGTTAATGCGATGCTTCCTTTCTGTACTCACTGCGTCCATTTTTCATCCTCTCTATCCGTCCAGCATCCATCGACTGAGATTTCATCCGCTCAAAAAGTTTTGAGCTGCACAAAACTTTTTGAGTGGAAAATGTATCCAACGCGTCCGTTCTGCATCCGCTACGCATACAGGAAACATCCATGCTACATCCGTTGTCATCTGTTACGTGTCTGCTATATCCACTAGACATCCGCTGCACATCCGCGCAACTCAAATCCGCTCCAGCGGAAAACGGACACAGGGAGGAAGAGAAACGGACGTGGAATGGACACAAAGCCTTAGTAGCACGGAGGGAAAAAGGATGAAAGTGGATGCAGGTCGCATACACAGCATTAAAACGGAAAAAACATTCACAGAGGGGACGTAACTTGGATATTTAGGATGTCTGCAGGATGTCTAGAGGATGCAAAAGGACACCGAGCAGAAAACCTATATTTCCTATAAAAAGGGGGAGGAACTCACCTGGATCTCACTTTCAGTCCAGCAGCCCTGAGGTGCAGACCTCTTCAGCCTTCATCTGGCTCTTGCTCTTCCGCAGCATCCAGTCATCTCCACCATGGATCATCACACACCATGTAGCCACCATCATTCTACAACAGTGTGAAGCCCTCTACAGGCTCTTTCACCTGTTTTATGCGAAGAAAAGGAGGCGGCCAAGATGTGTCTGGGTCTAAAGATGGATCGCGAGAAGAGCAGAGTACGGACTGTATAACAAGCTGATGGTGGAGCTGAGGAACGAAGACACTTGTGCATTCCAGAATTTCATGAGGATGCCACCAGCCATGTTTGATGAAGTTGTGGAGTGGCTGAGACCCAGGTTGACCAAGGGAAACACCAACTTCCAGCCCAGTCTGGACCCTGGGCTGAAGGTGGCACTGACTGTGCCACCTGGCCTCCGGGACCACGTACAGGAGCATGCGGTACGCCTGGAGGGTGCCACACAACACCATCAGCATTGTGGTCAGAGAAGTGGTGCAGGCCATCATCGAAGAATACCTGGAGGAGCTCCTCCAGTGCCCCTCCATTGAAGAAGGCTGGAAGAAAGTTGCAGAGCAGTGGTATCAGAAGTGGAACTTCCCCCACACCGTTGGAGCCATAGATGGCAAGCACGTGGCCTGCAAAGCTCCAGCCAAGTCAGGGTCCACTTATGTCAACTACAAGGGTTTCTTCAGCATCATCCTCTTTGCCATGGTCGATGCTGACTACAAGTTCATCTACATCGATGCTTCAGGCAACGGGTCAGCTTCAGATGCCCAGGTATACAATGCCAGTCACCTCAAGGAGGGGCTGGAACGCAACCTCATCATGGGCTTCCCAGATCCAGACCCCAATAACACACAAGATATGCCCTACTTCATCGTGGGGGATGATGCCTTCTCCCTCAGAACCTACCTCATGAAGCCCTACACCTCCAGATGCCTCACCCATGAAGAGAGGATCTTCAACTACAGGCTGTCCAGGACAAGGCGGGTGGTGGAGAACGCCTTTGGCATCCTGGCCAACAGGTTCCAGGTACTTCTCACTACCATGCAGCATCGCCCACAAAGCGTGAGGAGGATCGTGGCAGTTTGCTGCATCCTGCACAATCTCATGCGCACCCGCTACCCAGTGTTGAAGAACAGGCTTGTGGACCACCAACAAGGCAATGGGGACATGGAGCCTGGTGAATGGAGGCAAGGGCGAAACCTGATAGACACTGTGGATGTGAAAGGCCCCAAAAGAGCTTCACGTGAAAGAAAGAAGCAACCTCCTGAAACAATGGTGAAACTCCCCAGCTGGAGCAGTGGAGAGGCAAGACAGGATGATAGATGCTTAATGGATGCTTCCTTCAGCCTGTCTCATCACACTGATGAGATTGTGCCATGTATGTTGAGTGGCCCTACAATGAACAGGGCATTTAATAAAGAGTTGTGTTTATGTTGAAATGTGTTTATGAATGATTAAATTGTTATTGATAATAAAGGGCCATATGTGTGGCACCTGGAAGGATGGACCATACAATCCCACTATGCTTGCACTGGAGGTTTATCTATCCCACAGCTATTACCCATCCCTAAGGTATCCCTGCCCATCCCAAAAGTATCCCTGCCCATCCCGCAGGTATCCCTGCCCATCCCACAGCTATCTTAACCCATCCCACAGATATCCTAACCCATCCCACAGGTATCCCTGCCCATCCCACAGCTATTACCCATCCCAAAGGTATCCCTGCCCATCCCACTGCTATCTTAACCCATTCCACAAGCATGCAAAGGCTTAAACTATTTCTAAAAGTTTATACCAAGACTTTATTTAATAAAATAAATGAAGAAAGTGTGTGAAGCAAAGATAAATTTTATTAATAACAAGCTGTAAAAGCAAAATGACCCAAGTGTCCCAAGCAAAGATAAAGTCAACAGGTAGCCACCCAGTCTCTGGCACTCTTCTTGGTCACTCTGAGGTGTACCTAGTCTCAGGGGTGAAGGGTCCAGATGCTGTGGAGGTGGCTGCTGCTGGAGTGCTGGTCTGAGGTGCCATTGGGGTGCCTGGCCCTGAGAGGACAACAGGGGACGGTATGTGGAGAAAGCTCTCAGAGAGCTGGCTCAGTCCTATGGTGTTGAGAGCCCCTTCCTCCAGGACATGGGGTGTCAGTCCCAAGACCAATGACAGATGTTCTGAGGCCGGGCTTGGCTGTGGGGTGGAGGAAGGAGCAGTGTAGTGGGGATGTCTGGTCTGCAGGTGAGCGAGCTGAGGCGTGGGTGGCATCTGTGGTGTCAGTGGCATCTGCGGCATGGGTGGCATCTGTGGCATGGGTGGCATGGGTGGCATCGGTGGCATCGGTGGCATCAGTGGCATGGGTTGCATCGGTGGCATCAGTAGCACCGGTGGCACCGGTGGCGTTCAATGTGCCTGTGCCTGGACTGGGAAGGGCTGCCTGTGCTGCTGGAGCTCCTGGTAGCCATAGCCTTGGTAGGTGAAGGGCTGTGGAAAGCCTTGAAAGGGCAGTGACATCACCTGGGGTGGAGGAGCAGACCTGGACTGGGTGGGAGCAGCTGGGTCCTGATCCTGTCCTTTATCACCTGGTACTGTGATTCTGACATGTTCATGAGGGTCTGGTTGATGTAGGTGAGGAAGGGCTTATGGTTGGAGGATAGGACGTTGGTGTGTACCAGCTGAGAGAGGAGATCTACACTGCTTCTGATGGTGTCCCTGATCTCCAGCAGGACAGTGTTGCTCTGCCCCTCCAGTCTGCCTCTCTGCCTGCTTTCGGTAGAGGTGGAGCTAGGGGTGGATGTGGGTTGTTCTCTGGTGGAAGTGCCCTCTCCTTGCTCCCACTGCGTCAGGGGGTCCTCCACACGCTCCGCCACGGGGAGTGCAGCTGTCGGGGGGGTCTCCGTCATGGCATGCTCCACAGATACCTACCTGGACAGAGGAGCTGACTCTTGGCCAGAAGAGGACTGGCTCTCTGCGGACTGCCTGAGAGAGAGGGTTGTCAGAGGGGCTGCTCCTCTGTGGTGGATCTCACCCTCCAAGAAGCTGCATTAGGCCATCACGTAGGTCTCTCGATCCGTCAGCTTGACCGTGGCCTGGCCAGATTTCTTGAGGTACAGCTTCCCGTACCAGGTGTGCATGTGCTTCCACCAGCCGAGGAGCACCTCCGAAGTGTAGCCCAGGCTCTCCGCCTTCTCTCTCCAAGCAGCTTGCTTCCTTTTGTTGTCTCGATAGAGCCTGTGTCCCTTCCGCCAAAGATACTCGTTCTCTCTCAGCCATTCCAGCACCTCATCCTCATGTTCCTCTTCGATGGAGTATTGCCTCCTCTCCCGTTCTCGTTCACACTTATGCCTCTTCCTCTCTCTGGCAGGGCCATCTGGGCCCTCATCAGAGGGGCTTCGAGGTTGTAGGGGCTGCTCCTCCACACCACCAGCAGCAGCAGCAGCAACAACAACAGTAGCAGCAAAAGCAGGACCAGCACCAGCACCAGCAGCACCAGCAGCACCAGCAGCACCAGCAGCACCAGGATCATCAGCAGCAGAGTAAGCACCAGCAGCGCCAGCAGCACCAGCAGGACCAGGAGCACCAGCAGCACCAGCAGCACCAGCAGGACCAGGGGCACCAGGAGCACCAGCAGGACCAGCAGGACCAGGAGCAGCGCCAGCAGAGTAAGCACCAGCAGAAGCCCCAGCACCAGGAGCAGCACCATCAGAAGCTCCAGCACCAGAAGAGTCAGCCCCAGCAGCAGAAGCCCCAGCAGAAGCAGAGTCCGGGTCAGGGGGTGGGATGGTGGCCCTGGCCCTCTTGCCAGGGCTGGCAGCAGATGGCAGAGGCTTTCTCTTCTTCCCCATGGTTGTTGGCTGGCTGGCTAGCTGGAGCTGTGTCTGGTAGCAGGTCTTTCCTCTGAATGGTGACCTGCTTGCGAGCTGCTTCCCTTTATATCCGCGGGGCTGACGCAATGCATCCTCCCTGCATGCGCAGTGAATGCTTTGCATCCGCTTCATCTGCTCGGCATCTGCTCTGCATCTGCTCTTTCTGCTGCGCGTCCGCTTTGCTGTGCTCCCCCGGAAGCCCTGCGGATGTGCCATCCGCTCCCATCCACTTCCATCTGCTAGGCTTCCGTGGAGCATCCGCTTTCCATCCCCTCTACATCCTCCCCTTGTCCGTTCCTTTCCATTGTTGTCCACTCTGGTTATGCAAATTCGGGGCACTTTTGAGAGCGGATAACAACGGATGGAACATTTTCTCATCCGCTGTGTCCTTTTTGCAAATGTTTTGCATCCATCGGCCAATGTGACAGGCCCTTTACTCTCTTTGTAATAAGACTCTGTCTCTATTTGAAAATGGATCCTATTCCCATAAAAATGGTTGTGTTCCAAAGTTTTTGAATTGATTTATTTCTGGCTTATTGGTGGTATATTGGGAACCAAGGGAAAATAGTTATTATTTATATGCTGTATCAAAATGAAATGGTGGTGTTTATTTTTTAATTTAGTGGAAATCCTTTCTCATCCTTTCTGCTGGGTTCCAGGCATTCAGTCCATTGGTGGGTTTCAAAACTTTTTCCTACAGGTTCAGTTTGAGTGCATGCTTTGCACATGCGCAAACGCACCTTTGCAACTCACCTTTTGCTGCAAGCCCTGTGTGTAAAACAGCTGATTGGCTGTGCCACGTGAAGCAGCTGAGGTTGAAAAACAGGAAATAAAGTTCAGTATAGAGCTAGGGCAGGTGGGCAAGCCCAACAGCTGATCATCGGAGCAAACCAGTTTGCTCATAGATGATCCTCGGAGCTACTGGTTCAGCTGAACCAGGCTGACCCAGTAGAATACCACCACTGCTTCAGTCACCTAAGCAGTTCCCCAACCTAAAATCAGGAGAAAAGTAACAGCAGATGCCAAGGGAACTAAGCAAGAGAATGATCCTCAGCATCCTCTGAATGGACATATGTCCCAAGCCCACAAACTGGGCTTGGAACAGCTTTATGGAACAGCTTTATGGCAAGAACAAACATTCTTGATGGTACACAAAAATAACACTGAATTAAAAGATGGAGGAAGGAGGCCATTGTGCAAGAAATAACATTAAAGGAGGATATGGCTGTAAGGATCTGACCTCCGTTATACTACTTGGAGGACCCTGTATAGGTTGAGAGTTGAAGTGCCTAAATGTTTTAGCCTCCATTCCCCTAATCATCTTAGTTGCTCTTTTCTGCACTCTTTCTAGAGTCTCAACATCGTGGTGACCAAAACTGGATACAGCATTCCAATACATTATAAAGTAGTATTAATACTTCACATGATTTTGATTCTATTCCTCTGTTTATGCACCCTAGAACTATGTTGCCTTTTTCTGGCAGCTGCAGCACACTGCTGGCTCATATTTAAGATCATTTTCACAGTTACTTCTATTGAGCGAAGTACCACATATATTGTACCCGTGCATTTTGCTTTTCTTGCTTTTCATCATTGAATTTCATTTTGTTAAATAGTGCTCAATATTTGTTGTAACTATGTATCATTCATGTGTTTGAAACTGTGTATCATTACAACTATGTATTGTTCAGGCATTTGCAACATTGTATCATTCATGTGTAGTCATTGAGCTTCTGTCTCTTCAGTGACCTTTGCAGGGCACGTACAAGGGACAAGGAGCTAAACATCTGTAGATAAAGCTTATTTACATTGTGAGTAGTTTAGGTCACAAGTTACTTGCTTCAGCTGCTGTTCCTTCCCTTCCCCTCCCAACACTTCCCCCGAAACCCACACTTGTGACCTTACAACAGTTCCTAGGAACCTTAAATTGGGCACGTCCTTATTTGGGTTTGACCACAGCTACATTAGCTCCTCTTTTTAATGCCCTCACACAAGGTAAAGCCCCGTCTGATGTTATCATTCTAAATAAAGAGCAGTTGCAGGCATTAAAAGATGTTTCCCATTCACTGGCTACTCGATGGGTGGATCGAACTATAGAGAATTGCCCTTTATCAATTGCTTTACTAAATACTGTTCAGAGACCAACAGCTGTTATTATGCAATCTCATCAGACACAGGTTCTGATTTTAGAATGGCTGCATTTGTCTCACACCCCACGGACCACAATCACTAGTAAGACCTCTGCATATTCCCAGTTGATCTTTAAAGGTCGACAAAGATGTAAACAGCTCATGGGATGTGAGCCTGTTTCAATATTCACTCCTTGCTCACTGACCACGTGGGAAATGCTATGGTGTAATTCAGAAGAACTACAATACGCTTTAGAAGAGTGGCCAGGGCAAACTTCTTGCCATTTACCAGCGGACCCACGTTTCACTTTTCTTAAAACTCTCCCTTTTGAATGGCAATCCCCCCTCTCAATATCTCCATTAGTAGATGCACCTACGCTTTATGCAGATGGGGGGGAAATGTATGGTGCTTGTGCATGGTACCAGGAGGGAGAGTGGAAAACTAAAATTACCCCTCTGCAATCTTCTGCTCAACAGGCAGAACTTGCTGCACTTCAACAAAACCTATGCTTCCTGTCAAAAGATTATTCGTGTTAAAGCCACTTCATTAACAGAAGGCTATTATACTTGTTCCATGTGGGTACGTCATGAAAATGCTACCCGTAGCTTTCACTCTGTCACTTCTGTTTTGTTTACATAACACTCTACCACTCGCTCTTTTGTTCCTTCTTTACTCTTCCTATGGAAAAGAACCTTAAAATCTTTTCCTCTATTCAAGCTAGATATAGGGGGACCTAAATGTCCTTCTCTTGTATTATGGGTTCCTCCAACCCAATTAACATCCTTGATGAATGACCAAATTAATCTTCATTGTCATTATTGTAATTATTATCCTTTTTCTACTAATTGCATTCCCTTTTCATCTCGTAAATGTTCTACAACTAACTTGTCCATAGTCCTCTCTCCTACTTGTGATGCTTTTATATACCCGAACTCTGATCCTGTCAACAAACGACGCTTCAAAAGAACTGTCCATGACGATCCGCAGAAGCCTCATAGAAAATATAATATTACTTGGACTATAACTGACTTTCAAGGCGTTCGTTTAAGCTCTACAACCAATTCTTCTCGCATAGAAGACTTCTACCCACCCCTTCAATTCGATTTGGCAGAAATGCTTGTAGGCTCCACCGCCTACAACTCGCCTTCTCATCCAATGGAGCCTAGTCATAGAGTTGTAAATAAATATAGGTTTTATGTATGCCCTGGACAGCCCGTTTCCAACACTCAGTCCCCTGCCCAACGACTTCTCGACTGCGGGGGGTCGTCAGATTGCTTTTGCAAAGCCTGGTCATGTGTTTCAACTGGACATATTTATTGGGATCCGGGCACTAAGGGTGATCTCATTACTGCCACTCGCACCACATGGGATATTCCATGCAGTGGTAAAAAATTGCCCAAATGCAACCCGGTAACCATAAGGTTCACGGACCAAGGCAAGAAAAGTACCCTATGGGACACTGGCTAGAAATAGGGTGCCCACCTAAAAGGAGTCTGGCCGGAAAAGCATTATGGAAATATTTTTTACATTCAACGTCACATTGAACTCCCTCGCTCTAACCCGGTGGGACCACATGAAAAGGTTATTAAATCCCCATTCTTGCAACCCATAACACAGGGAGTTAACCCATTGATTCCATTGATCAAAGCTTCCTATGCTTTTCTGAACTCTTCAAACTCATCAATCGCCTCCACATGTTGGCTTTGTGTTTCTGCCTCTCCACCTTTTTACGAAGCCATCGCTTCCCAAGAATCCATTGCTAACTCCACATCAGATGAACGTTGCCGTTGGAGGAACTCCACTATGACTGTTTCTTCCATCACTGGGGTCGGTTGTTGCTTAGGAAATATTCCATCCAATTACTCACAATATTGTCATAATGTTTCTAATGGCTATCATTGTAATGTAAATCTTCCTAAGAACCGCCTTGGCCGCACCCACACCATCGGAGGATACTCTGCAGTCTACACCACTTCAGGAGGAAATTTAACATCATGCCTGAAAGGAATGTATTTTATCCCTGGCAATAATTCTGTCTGGGCTTGTTCCACCGGTCTTGTCTACGGGGATGAACTTGTTAAATCCAAATCATTTTGCATTCAAGTATGGCTTGTACCAAAAATTGACATGTATAACTCTGATGATTTTATATCCCTACAGGCACCCATGGAATACCCCCTCAGAGCAAAGCGGGAAATTATTAGTACTCTCACTCTAGGTCTACTGCTTGCTCTGGGCACCATGGGCACAGCCACGGACATTGCAGGACTAGCTGTCTCTGACCAAAAAATTACAGCTCTGGGTTCAGCCATTGATGATGATTTATTACGAATTGAGAAATCAATTACAGCTTTGCAAAACTCCTTGACGTCCCTCTCGGAAGTGGTCTTGCAGAATCGTAGAGGCTTAGATCTGTTATTTTTAAAACAAGGGGGATTGTGTGCTGTGCTTAAAGAAGAATGTTGTTTTTATGCTGATAGCAGGGGGATCGTGTTGGATTCTATGAAAGAATTAGAAAAACGCTTAAAAGATAGAGAAAAAGAAAGGTTAAACATGTATAATTGGTATCAAGGCTTGTTTTCTATTTCACCATGGCTTACAACCTTTTTAACTGCATTGGCAGGACCATTAATAATCATTATATTTATATGTATTATAGGACCTTGTTGTTTTAATAGAATATTTCAATTTTTGAAAAATCAATTATCCTCCATAACTGCTAATGTTAATGTGTTATTGCAAGCTCATGTTAAGTCCTTAACACCGGACGAAAAAATGTCATTGCTGAGTTACCGCTCCTTGGACAACCCTGACGCTGACGGGTTGCACTCCTGCCTAGATGACTGGGACGGCGAACATTTCAGAAAAAAGGTTCCTGTCTTCTTGGACAAGGAAGAAGACTCGTCATAAATAATAAAAACAGAGGAGATGTTGTAACTATGTATCATTCATGTATTTGCAACTGTGTATCATTACAACTATGTATCGTTCAGGCATTTGCAACATTGTATCATTCACTTGTAGTCATTGAGCTTCTGTCTTTTCAGTGACCTTTGCAGGGCACGTACAAGGGACAAGGAGCTAAACATCTGTAGATAAAGCTTATTTACATTGTGAGTAGTTTGTCTGGCATGCAGCTTTGTAAAGAAGGAATTTCCTGATCGAATTGTAAATCTTGCAATCCTGTTTGACCTGGTATCTTGTCTGACCTGAGCTATTGTAAATCTTGCATATCCTGTCTGACCTGGGCTTGACCTAGGCTCTGAAAAAACAATCACCCCCTTTTGAAGGAGCATAATAAAAGAGCGTGTACCCAGACAATCTGGGCGCACTCATCCCGAGGAACTTCATCTCCTGTCGTTTCTTTCTCCTTTCGCTCCCTATCATGAGACGCCCATCTGATGCGGGATAGCAGATACCGCAAATATTCAAGTCGGTCAAGATCCTTCTGTAGTTTAGGCTATCTTCTGGAATATTGGCTATTCTTGCTAGCTTGGTGTCATCTGCAAATTTGATGTTCCCCATCTATCCCCTTGTCCAAATCATTGATGAAGATGTTGAAAAGTATTGGACCTAAAACAGAGCCTTGGGGTACCCCACTGAATATCCCTCCATGTAGATGCAGTTCCATTGAGAACTACACATTGAATACAGTTGGTCAGCCAGTTATGAATCCATCTGGTGATGCTGTCTAATCCACATTTTTCTACTTTATCTAATAGTAGGTTATGGTGTACTTTATCAAATGTCTTACTGAAGTCCAAGTAAATTATATCAACTGCATTCTTCTGGTCCACTAATTTTGTTACTTTGTCAAAGAACTCAAAAAAGGTTGGTCTGGTATGATCTGTTTTTGACAAACCCATGTTGGTCATGGTCATTGTTTTTTAGTTTGGTTCTAAGTGTTTGCTGATTTGTTGCTGATTATCTTTTCCAGAATTTGGCCTAATAGGGCTGTAGTTTCCTGGATCTATTTTTTTTTCCCTTTTTTGAAGATGGGAACTACATCAGCTGTTTTCCAGTTCTCTGGCAGTTCCCCAGTTCTCCAAGTTTACATATATGAATGCAGTTCAGCTTCCTTCGGGTATTATCCCATGTCATTGTAGTGCTTTTAAAGCAACATTTTGTAGCAACGTTTCAGCAGAATCTCATCTGCCATCATCAGGTTTCTGTATGGAGTTTGTATGTGGGTCAGGCTATCACAGACGTTGGTTTTAAATTTGAGGCTAGCCTATTGTTGTGCCAGGATGTTTTTTTCTACATCCTGATTGGTTGGGAGTCTAGGTCCGTGTTTATTGGACTTGGAGTTTGTTTGATTGGTGTTTCTGGTTTCTTCTATCTGTTTTGTGGCTTTGATTGGCTGGAAACACTGTGTTCCTGTATTGGAGGCTTTCAGTGCAGCTTGGCTTCATGTGAAAGGACAGCTATTATCTATTAGGAAGCTAGGTTTCATCTGGGTGCCTGGTTGGGGTGTGTTTGAGCTGGATGTATCAGAGGGAGTCTGTTTGTGCCCAGGTGTTTGCCTGGCTTGTGGTGTGGAGATCTTTCTATTTGAGAGTGCAGGCTTCCAAATGATTGACAGTCTGGTGGAATCATCTCTTCTCTTCATGCTTTCAGGTCTTTTTTCAATCTCTATGGCTTCTCTGATGATTCTGTGGCTGGGGTTTTCTATAGTGGCTAGGGTTTTAGTGCCATTGAAGTTGATGTTATGACCTGTGGTTTTCATGTGTTGGACTAGTGAGGAGGTATGTTCCAGCTTTTTTACTGCATTTTTGTGTTCATCCAGGTGGGTACTTATTCTTCTATTGGTCTGTCCAATGTATGTGGCCGGGCATGATGCACAGGGAACTTCGTATATGCCTTGGTTTTCTAGGTCAATTTTATCTTTGGGGTTTCTAAGGATGGCTGCTATTTTTTTATCTGTTTTGAAGGCAGTCTAGATGTGATGCCTGTGTAGTATCTTACTGATTTTGTCTGTACGACCTCTTATGTAGGGCAGGACAGCTGTTCCATAGGTCTGTTGATCTTCTAGGTCTCTGTTATGTCTTGATGTGTTTTTGTGGATCAGGCTGGTGATTTTGTTTTTGTGGAAGCCGTTGGCTGTCAATACTTTAGTCAGGGTGCATAGTTCAGTCTTTATATGTGTTTTGTCTGCCAGGCATTTGGTTCTGGTGATTAGTGTTTTGGCCACGGAATTTATCTGTGCTGGATGGTGGTGGGATTGGGCGTTGAGGTAGTGGTTGGTGTGTGTTTTCTTCTGGTATGCAGTGTGTCCTACTGTGCCATCTGTTCTTTTGTAGATTAGTACATCTAGGAATGGTAGTTGCTTGTTTATTTCCATTTCCATGGTGAACTTGATTTTGGGGTGTGTGCTGTTTAGGTGTGTTAGGAAATTGTTTAGGTTTTCTTTTCCATGAGGCCAAATCACAAATGTGTCATCGATGTATCTTAGCCACAGTTTGGGTTTGTGGGTGGCACTGGCCAGGGCTCTGGATTTGAATTCTTCCATGAACAGGTTTGCAATGACGGGTGACAGTGGTGATCCCATAGGGGCTCCTTCAATTTGCTTGTATCTTTGTCCTTTGTATATGAAATATGTGTTGGTTAAGCAGTGTTCTGTTAGTTCCCTGAGGTGTTTAACTGGTTGGTATTTATTTTTGATGATTTCAAGAGTTTCTTTTATCGGGACTTGAGTGAATAGTGAAACCATGTCAAAACTTACAAGCAGATCTTCTTGTTCCATGTGTAGATCTTTGATCATTTCTAAGAAGTGGTATGAGTTTTGTACATATGAAGCTGCGGTTTCAGCATGGGGCTGTAGTTGTTTTGCTAAGTGTTTAGCTAGGTTTTGTAATGGTGCTCCTTTGGAACTGACTATGGGTCTGAGAGGTATGCCTTCTTTGTGTATTTTTGGGAGGCCGTATAATTTGGGGCATCTGGAATATTTTTCTCTTGGGATGATCGTCTGTTGGATTTCTTTGCTTATGTGGCTGGTTATAATTTTCTTCTTGGTTAATTTTTCCAGATATGTGGTTGGGTCTGTGTTTATAGGTTTGTATGTAGAATCTTGAAGTAGGTCTGTCAATTTTGTTTCGTAGTCTTTTCTGTCCATTACTACTGTGGCATTCCCTTTGTCTGCTGGGAGTATTATTATGCTGTTATTATTTTTCAGGGTTTCTAGCGCTCTGAATTCATCTTTTTGCAAGTTGCTTTTCGGTGGTTTACTTGTGCATAAGATGTTTGTAACCTGGTGTCTTATTCTGTCAGCTTCATCTGTATTTAATTTGGTTAGGCTGGATTCTACTGCACATATGATAGATTCTGTGGGGATTTTTTTGGGTGCTATAGCATAATTGAATCCTTTGGTTAGGACATCTGTTTCTGTTTTGGTTATATACTATTTGTTTCAGGTGTTGTTGTGAGTTGTTGGGGGTTTTCTTGTCATGTTCTAATTTCTTTAGTTTCTTGAAGAGTTTTTCATTTTTGTAAGTGGTTTTGTAAGTGGCTCTCCAAGTTGTAAGTTGTTTTGTCTTATCCCAAAGTAGAGGGTGGATTTTGCTGCTCAATTCCAGGAGTAGTGCTAGCAAATCTTTGTTTAACTGATCCAATTGGAATCTCTTACTGTGAACCTCATTCCTGAGTAGAGCCATTTCTGTTCTTTTCAGGATACGATTAGTTGCTGCTGTGGTGTGATGAAATGTTAATTTTAAGCAGGTTGGTGTTGCATTGTTGTCTCTGCAGCTGCGTAGGAATTTCAGGTCACATAATATTCCTGCTCTTTTAACTTCCAGCTTCTCATAGCTTTTGATCTGGCTATTTATTTCCTCCCCATAGAGGTCTGATATTTGTTTTTTAAAATATTCACGCGTACTTACATGAATGCAGTTCAGCTTCCTTCGGGTATTATCCCACATCATTGTAGTGCTTTTAAAGTTGTAGCAACGTTTCAGCAGAATCTCATCTGCCATCATCAGGCTTTTCTGTATGGAGTTTGTATGTGGGCCAGGCTATACTACACAGGCATCACATCAAGACTGCCTTCAAAACAGACAAAAAAATAGCAGCCGTCCTTAAAAACCCCAAAGACAAAATTGACCTGGAAAACCAAGGCATATACGAAGTTCCCTGTGCATCATGTCCGGCCACATACATTGGGCAGACCAATAGAAGAATAAGTACCCGCCTGGATGAACACAAAAATGCAGTAAAAAAGCTAGAACACACCTCCTCACTACTCCAACACATTAAAACCACAGGTCATAACATCAACTTCAATGGCACTAAAACCCTAGCCACTATAGAAACCCCAGCCACAGAATCATCAGAGAAGCCATAGAGATTGAAAAAAGACCTGAAAGCATGAATAGAAGAGATGATTCCACCAGACTGTGAATCATTTAGAAGCCTGCACTCTCAAATAGAAAGATCTCCACACCACAAGCCAGGCAAACACCTGGGCACAAACAGACTCCCCCTGATACCTCCAACTCAAACACACCCCAACCAGGCACCCAAATGAAACCTAGCTTCCTAATAGATGATAGCCGTCCTTTTACGCGAAGCCAAGCTGCACTGAAAGCCTCCAACACAGGAACAGAGTGTTGCCAGCCAATCAAAGCCACAAAACAGACAGAAGAAACCAGAAACACCAATCAAACAAACTCCTAGTCCAATAAACACAGACCAAGACTTCCAACCAGTCAGGATGTAGAAAAAAATTTCCTGGCACAACAATAGGCTAGCCTCAAATTTAAAACCAATGCCTGTGATAGCCTGACCCACATACAAACTTCATACAGAAGCCTGATGATGGCAGATGAGATTCTGCTGAAATGTTGCTACAACTTTAAAAGCACTACAATGACGTGGGATAATACCCGAAGGAAGCTGAACAGCATATATATTTATATAGAGACACCTTTTACAGCGTATCTTGAGCAATGGTTAATTTTTTTTTCTTTATCTTTATCATTGACGTGATCTGCCTTTGTTAGTATACCTCCTTCGTTCTTTTAATGTTTTAATTTCTCTATATAGTTTATAATTAAATGCATGTCTTCTGTCATTTCCATAACTTATCCAAATATCAAATATTACCTTTTCTTTAACCAATCATACCAAATGTTCCATATTTCATAATAGTCACTATCTTGTTTATTTTTTAACAATTTGGTTAGGCTATCCATCTTCAGCATATTCATGTATTTTTTTAATTTCCATATCGTCTGAAGAAATGAAAGACAATTTCCAGTTTTGTGCATAAGTTATTCTGGCCGCAGTTATGATGTGGAAAATTAAATATTGATTTTTTTTTCTCCATGTTTAAATCTATCACACTTAGCAGAAAGGTTTCAGGTTCAAGTTTTAAATTTTGTTTTGTTATATTTAAAATCCAATTTCTAATATTTCTCCAAAGCTTCTGAGCACATGGGCAAGTCCCATGTGAAAATCTGTTCCTTGTGTGTAGTTACATTTCCAACAGTTGGGAAACATCTTAGCCAGTTTTACAGGAAGAGATAGGTTCCAGCGATGAACCATTTTATATCAGTTTTCTTTATACGAGACTGACATGGTTAATTTATAATTTATTTATATGTTTTTAGCTCAAATTATCATAGATTTTGTAACTGTTTCTTATTTTAATTTGTAATCCAAAAGATATTTATATGTTTTACTAATTGTTTTCTTTTCCTCTCCTAGCCATATTTTATCTAATTCTTGTCGGTTCATATTAAAGCCAAATTGTTCTGTATCTTTTTTATAATGGGTTTGTATTTGTGCAAAGGACCACCGTGCTATTTCCTTTCTTGGAATTTGTATTTGTTTCCATTTTTAAGCTCTCCAGAATCATATAGTAAATCTTTATACTTGACAATATTTTCATAATCCAGTAGATTTAGATATGTGATTGCTTCCAATGTAGATAGCCACAATGGAACCTTTGGGTAGTGGTTATTTTAAAGCTTTTCCCAGATATTGAACAACACATTTCTTACATGGTACCTTTGGAAATATGAATGTTGTTTAGACTTTCCATCCCACATGAAGGTGTGCCAGCCAAGTTGGAGATCAAAACCTTCTAATACTAATAACCTTCTATTTTCTAATTTAACCCAATCCTTAAACCAGTTTACTATAGCAGCATCATGATATAATTCAAAATCTGGAAGGCCAAATACTCCTTTTTTCTTGGCATCCTGTAATAATTTATATTTCACTCTGGTTTTTTTCCTCTGCCATATAAATTTAGATAAATATTTGTTTAATTCTACAAAAAAGTTCTTTTTCAACTTGACTGGCACTGTCTGAAACAGGAACAACAATTTTAGCAAAATATTCATTTTTACTGTCGAAATACATCCTAATAACGATAACTGCAATTTGGCCCAATTCTCTAAATCTTTAACTATTTGTGTTATTAACTTATCATAGTTATCTTTTTTAATCGACGAACATCTTGCAGTCAACCAGATCCCTAAGTATTTTACTTTATTTTCCACTAATTTATTTGCTGTTCTTCCTTCTGATCCTTTGTACAATTTTTTGTTAACACTTTTGTTTTTTCTTTGTTAATTTTTAACCCTGCCACCTTTCCATGTTCTTCTATTTCTCTTATTAGCATAGGGCTCGTTTCTAAGGGTTCTTCTAATATAAATACCTTATCATCCGCAAATGCCTGGAGTTTATATTCTTCTTTTTTAATTTTTAGTCCTCTAATCTCTTGATTTTGCCTAATTTGTGCTAAGAGAGTCTCTTCTGCCAATATATAAAATAGAGGAGCTAGGGGGCAACCTTTTCCTACTCTCTTATTTATCTTTATGGTATCTGTATTTTCCCTATTTATTAATATTTTTGCGGTTTGCATGTTATAAATTGTCTTAATAAATCCTATAAAATTTTCACCAAATTTCATGCCAATCAGTTGTTTAATAAAGAAGTTCCAATTCAGGTTGTCAAAAGCTTTCTGGGCGTCTAAGAATATCAATGCCATTGTCTTGGTTGAGTGTACTTCATAATATTTTAATATATTCATAATGGTTCTTATACTTGTTTTTATTTGCCTATGGGGGAGGAAGCCATTCTGATCAGTGTGGATAATTCTACTTAATACTCTCTTTAATCTTTCCACCAATATTGTAGCCATTATTTTATAATCTACATTTAAAAGTGATATTGGTCTATAGTTTTGAATTTTTTGTGGGTCTGATTGTTCTTTATAGAAAAGAGTAATATATGCTTCCAACCATGATTTAGGCATGTTAGCGTTCTCCAGGGCTTCATTGTACAAGTCCACCAATATCTCCTCTATTGTTTCTTGGAATTCCTTATAGAATTCTGAAGGAATTCCATCTGGGCTAGGGATCTTATTTGCTTTTTGTGTCCCAATTGCCTTCCTAATTTCTTCTATTGATATTTTATTATTCAAATTTTGTTTCTCTTCATCAGTAATTTCGAGCAAATTCTTTTCATTCAAATATTGATCAATAGATTCTTCTGGTATTTCTTCCTATTTGTACAATTTCATAAAAAACTCCTGAGCAATTTTTTTCTTTTCTTGGGTCTGCGTGCATAATTTGCCTTCCTGATCTTGGAGAGCTACGATCATTCTCTTTTCTTGTTCTTTTTTAATTTTATGGGCTAACCACCTCCCCGGCTCATTTGCGTTTTCAAAATAATTTTGTTTTGCTAATAATTTTTTGGGCCAAATCTTCCTGTACCTTTAAATTTATTTTATGTTTTACCAGATCAATTTCTTTCTTAATGTTTTAATTATTTGGGTCCTTTTGTCTACTTTTTTCCAAATCTTTCAGTTTCTCCCTCCATATGTTTTGTTGCTGTCTTTTTTCTTTTTAATACTTTAAACAATAGTTAGACCTCTCACATAGGCTTTGGCCGTATCCCAAAGATTCTGTACAGAGGTATGTTCTCTTTTGTTTATTTCAAAAAATATGTTCAATTCTTTCTTTATCATTTCAATATATTCTTTATCTCTTAATATGGTTTTGTTAAATGTCTATCTTCCAATTTTTCTCTTTCCTTTCCAATTAATTTGAATGGGATTATGGTCAACCCATAGATTTGGCAAAATCTCGATCCTTTCAATATTCTGCATTAACCCAGGGTCCATCCATATCTGATCTGTTCTGGACCAAGAGTGGTGGGGGTTTGAAAAAAAATTATATTGCTTTTTATTTGGATTTAATTCTCTCCACACATCTTTCAAGTTAAGTTCTCTTACCATATTATTAAAAGACAAAGGAAGTATTCTCCTTTCCTTTTTGGGGGGTGAAGTTCTATAATCTTTATCTTTGTCTGGGACTGCATTATAGTCTCCTATAATGCATACATTAGCATACTCAAATTCTGCTATCCTATGGTAAAGCCTATTATAAAAGTCTTTTTGGTTTGAATTCGGGGCATATATTGCAACTAATAACATCTTTTTCTGATTTACATTTATTTCTAAAAAGAGCATTCTCCCTTCTTGGTCTTTGATTATTTGTTTATGTTGCAACCAATCCTTTGCATATACCACAATACCCCCTTTTTTTTGTTTGCAAGTGCCAAGTATATTTTACCCAAATTTATATCCTTTAAGAGATCTGCTTGATTATCTGGAATATGCACTTCTTGGATACAAGTTATGTCAGCGTTTTGTTTTTTAAGTTTCTCAAATATCTCTTTTCTTTTCTTTTTTGAAAATTTTATTTGGGATTTCACAAAAAACAAAATACAAATAAAGCATCTTTTTTTGAAAATGGCATGGTCCCAAGTTATCAATTCTTCATACAGACACAAAACTCAATTTCATGCTCATTTTAATATTCTATTCCATATCTTATTACCATTTTATATTTTCTACATAATTTTTCCCCTCTTTTAATTTTCTCAATTTTGTTTTGATTATCTCATCTCAATTCAAATCATTATATTTATATTTTTATCTTTATATTATCTTATCTCATTAAACAAATTTTCTCCTGGAGTTACTAATTGGAATATAACACCTTTATATCTTTTAATTTTATGCATTCAACTCTTATTTAAATTTTGATATATACCTTAAGGTTATGACATTCAATATGATACATAATACATAACTTCCAATTGAATTCTGCTTGGTAAATTCTTATAATACACACTTTGTCTGTCCTGACAAATGACAAACAATTTGATATTATCTTTTCTTATTAAACAAATTTTTCCCTGTAATTACCAATTAGAGTATGACACCTTTATATCTTTTAATTTTATCCATTCAGACTCTTATTTAAACTTCAGTATATAACTTTGAGATTATAGCATTCAATATAATACATAACTTCCAATCGATTCTGCTTGGCACTTTCTTAAAATAGACACTATATTCTTAAAAAGAAAAAATTATATACATATGTAAATAAAACACACATTCCATTCCAATTCAATTATATCATTAATAAGCATTAAAATCTTAACATCTTTAACATTTCTTTTCAACTGAATATCATACTTCTTTGAGAACACTTATAAACTTTCCATGATTAACCCTTTTTTCCCCATATTTCTTTCTTACTTATATTTTTATAAATCATTACTAATAATTAAAATTGTTCCCTTTTAATTCTCTCAATCATTTTATTCATTTATTTATTAACAAACATCCCACTACATTACAATGAGTATTTTATCCATCATCATATTTTCTAAAATTATTTCTATTGTAATATAACAATGCTATCTTATGTACCATTGCAGAATCCCTTTTACAATTAAATTTTCACCCATTATCTCTAAACAAGCTTATGGTTACAATCCTTATATCTTTTCCCTGTATCTCCATTTCTTGTTTCTGTCTTTTACAACTTCTTTCCTTGCATTCTTCCCCCTCTTCTTCTCCCTCCCCTTTTTACCCCCTCGTCTCTCTACTTCTAACTCTCTCATCCGTAATCCCCTCTTCTGTTGCTTTCTAATATTATACTTATCTTTCAAATTGTCCATCTTCTTTTTGGTTGTTTTTTCTTGTCTTAAACCTTTCACTCTCTTTCCCCCCTTTTCTATTCCCCCCCCACTTAAAATTATTTGATTTTAAGAAGCCATCTTTAATTTGATTTTAAGAAGAAGCCCTCTTTAATTTTAAGTCCCAGTCTTCTTGTTCTGCAAGCATTTCTTGTTGCTTCTCATAGCTCCAGATCTCCATTTCTAAAAATTGAAACACAAAGCCAAAAGAACTTCTCCCTTCTTGTGCATCTTCTTTCCATTTTTAAAGTTCTGTTTTCAGTTCTTCAAAGAGTGATACCATTTAAAAAACTTTTAAACAACCACCCAGTTAATTTTAGTCAGTCTAGTTAAAAAAACCAAAAATCACCAAATAATCTAGTAGTCCAAAGCTGTCACTACTTACTTCTTTTTTCCACTTTCTCTTCCTGGAGTTCTATTATTTTGTTACCAAGTTCAAATGTATCTTTGAAGAATTTTATCAAAGTTTCACTTTTAATTACAATTTCATACCTTAATTCCAGGTAGTTTCCTCCATTTTTCTAAATCCTGCCCTTGTATTCTTTTTTTCTCCTTTCCAGCTTTTAAAAACTTTTAAATGTCCAGAAATCTTTATTTTCCCTTTGACTTTTATTTCCAGCTTAGATGCCTATTAATGTCAAAGTGGATTTTTTTTTCAATTTCTTGCTTAAGTCTCTTAGCAGTCAGTATAAGGAAGGGAAGAAAAAACCTAATCCTTTCCCTTCTCTCTCTCCTTCGCAGCTTCAAGATCTTCTTTGGGAACAATGTTGTTAAGTTTAAATTCCAGGATACCTTATTTGTTGCTTTTGCTGTTTGACCCGGTCAACCAAAAGTTTCTGTTCTTATCTTCCTCCTGCACATTCTTTCCTGGTTGAGTTTTTCTTTGTGGCAGCCATTTCTGACCACCGCTGCAATCGCCTTCGGGAAAGGGAGTAATGGCCAGTTGGGGAGGAGAGATGTGGCTCTCCTCAACCCTGTAGGCAGCCTCCCCTTCTTCACCACTTCTATGGGGTGGCTTAGCCCTGAAACCAGCCAGCTCGGGGTGCTCCAGCGGCAAGCACAGATCAAAGCCTTAGAGGGATGAGGTTTAGGTCTGTCGCCGAAGAAGCTCAAAACCGGAAGTCCCCTCAAATATCTGTTTTCTTTTTGATGATAGATTTAAACTATTGATATTGACTGAAAATAAAGTGATTTCTCTGTCAGTATCACTGACTGTGTGAGGCATCTCTCATTTCATTTCTTGTTCTAGGCTCTCTTTTTCTTAGTCTGTTGCCTTCCCCTCTCGGGGTAGTCTATGTCTCCTTGCATAGTGTGTATATACTCTGTAGACCTTGTCTACATCATTTTCAATTTCTAGTTTGGGTTTCTGTAAAGCCACCACTATCAGATTTGTCATAATTGCACATAAATCTTCCTTTTTGTCTTCCACCACATTTTGGAACCTAAGATGAAATGATGCTTTCTCTAATTCCATGTGTACCATCGAATCCCAGAGTTCGTAGTAGAGCACTTTCCAATTTTGTTCTGAATCCTCTAATTTCTTCTCCACCATCTCCATTCTTGCCTCTACTAAATTTAATTTATATTCATTTTTTATCACTTTTTCATGCATCTTTTCAATCTTACTATTTAAATTTTGTATTTCATTTTTCACTTGTCCTATTTCAGTTCTCATCTCTGTTTTCATATCTTCATGGTTCCTCGCTATCTATTTGTGGGTTTTTGCCATCATTTCCTGCATCATAGTGAGAGCTGCCTGTTCTGTCTGCAGGCTTTGAGCTGAACTAGTTTTTTCTGCCAGTAGCATTGCATCTATAGATCTCTGCCCCATAGGTGAAGACGTCGTAGTTTTCTTTCCTGATTTTACATTTGTAGTTGATGTTGTCACCATGTTAACTATCTGTAGCAGCTCTTTCCAATCTACTATCAACTATCCCTAGTAGAGCACTATTTTCCTCTCTTTTTCAGTTCAATAGTAATATTAATATGTATATTATTATATTATTAATTACCAAAAATTTACATGGAAAATCACAATCAGCTCTTATTTCTATTTTTTCTTATTGAACTTATTCAACTATTACAATACTTTAGAGAATTCTATATTAATCAAATACAGATATATTTACTCACAAAATCAACAGTCTTATATGCTTAATTAATTAATTTAAAGCAGCCAATTCATTAAAGTAATTACATTCTTATCTATATATAAATATAAATTGATTTATTTCTTTAGAGTTCTTAGTTATATACTTACCTCAGGATAAAAATATCTCAATTTCTTACTATATGATTATTATTTGAAGGTCTGAGTTTTATATTTATACAACACACTTTCAATTGTCCAGTTATTGAAAAATTATTAACCAGTATTCTTAACTCTATAGATATAATATATCTATTAAGATTTTGTTTTGCCAATATTATTTAGTTTCATCTATGATTGATCAGTTGAATAATGTCCATGCGTGATCTTCTTCTTCTTCTTCTTCTTCTTCTTCTTCTTCTTCTTCTTCTTCTTCTTCTTCTTCTTCTTCTTCTTCTTCTTCTTCTTCTTCTTCTTCTTCTTCTTCTTCTTCTTCTTCTTCTTCTTCTCCTCCTCCTCCTCCTCCTCCTCCTCCTCCTCCTCCTCCTCCTCCTCCTCTTCCTTCTTCTTTTTAGATAAATGTCCTCTTTAAATTTGCACAGTCACTTCCACCATTTCATTTCTCCTTTCTATTTTGGCTTCTTCTTCTTCTTACACCTTTATTCTTTTTCTCAACACAGTCCTAGTTTTACTTATAAATCTTAGTTATCTTATTTCTTCCTTTTTTCTTTATCACAGTTATCAGACAAATATTGCAATTATAAGGTTTCTTTCATCAGTCCTTTCCTTAAATCTTTTAAAGTGTCAATTGTCCTCTTTTCAAGTTTTTACTCTCAGCTGTTCTTCTGATCTCTCTGTCTCACTTGGACATGTCACTGTCACTTTCTCTTTCTTCCCACAGTTCTCAAACATCAATCACCAAAAAATATAATTATACAACCCCCATTTCAACTCCCAAAGTAAAAGTAAATGGTGTTGTCTCACCCTTCAGTTCCTCTGTTTTCAGTGCTCCATTACTCAGCATAAATTACTGCCATTTCTTAAAGGCTGTGTCACACTGCCCAACGGATGCAAAAAGGACACAACGGAAGAGAAAAATATTACATCCGTTGTTATCCGCGCTCAAAAGGGGGAAAAATTTGCATAATTGGAGCGGATAACACGGACGCGGGGAGGACGCAGGGCGGATGCAAAGTGGATGCAGAACGGAAGCCCAGTGGATGGAAGCGGATGGCGCAGCAAATCCGGGGGGGCTCAGCAAAGTGGACGCAGAACAGAAACAATGGATGCAGAACGGATGCACAGCGGATGAAGCGGATGCACAGCGGAAGCCTAGCGGATGCACAGCAGAAGCCTAACGGATGCCTGGAGTTAATTGCGCATGCGGGGAGGATGCATTGCGCAAGCCCCGTGGATATAAAGGGAAGCAGCTCGCACGTGGCCAACATTTGTAGGAAATACCTGCTGCTGGATACCTCGAGTTCTTGCCTGCATGTCTGCCTGCAAGCCTTGCTGCCAGCCTGCCTCTAAGCCTGCCTCCCAGCCTGCCTCCCAGCCTCCTGGGCAGCCTGCCTGCCAGCCTTGCTGCCAGCCTGCCTTCCAGCCTCCCTTCCAGCCTTGCTGGCAGCCTGCCTTCCAGCCTCCCTTCCAGCCTTGCTGGCAGCCTGCCTTCCAGCCTCCCTGCCAGCCTTGCTGCCAGCCTGACTTCCAGCCTCCCTTCCAGCCTTGCTGCCAGCCTGACTTCCAGCCTCCCTGCCAGCCAGTCTGTCTGCCAGCCTTGGTGCCTGCCTTCCTGCCAGCCTTCCTAACAGGCTTCCTGCATTGGTGCCAGCCTTCCTGCCAGCCTTGGTGCCTGCCAGCCTTCCTGCAAGCCTTCCTGCCAGCCAGCAACCCCACAACCATGGGGAAGAAGCGAAAGCCTCAGCAACCTGCCGCCATCCCTGGCAAGAGGGACAGGGCCACCCTCCCGCCCCATGTCCCTGACTCATCTTCTGCTGGGGCTTCTGCTGCTTGGGCTTGCTCTTCTGTTGCTGGAGCTTCTGCTGTAGCTGCTCCTGGCAGTGGTGCTTCTGCTGCGTACTCTGCTGAAACTGCTCCTGGCGGTGGTGCTTCTGCTGCTGCGTACTCTGCTGAAGCTGCTCCTGGTCCTGCTGGTCCTGCTCGTTCTGCTCGTGCTCCTGGTCTTGCTGACCCTGCTGCTGGTTCTTACTCTGCTGCTGCTGATTATGATCCTGCTGATGATTATGCTGCTGCTGCTGATGATAATGATGATGATGATTATGATCCTGCTGGTGATGATGCTGATGCTGCTGGTGTGGAGGAGCAGCCCCTACAACCTGGAAGCCCCTCTGATGAGGGCCCATCTGGTCCTGCCAAAGGGAGGAAGAGGCATATGCAACAATGGGAGAGGAGGCAGTACTACATTGAGGAAGCGCACGAGGATGAGGTGCTGGAGTGGCTGAGAGAGAACGACTATCTGTGGCGGAAGGGACACCGGCTGTACAAGGACACCAAGTGGAAGCAGGCTGCTTGGAGAGAGAGGGCGGAGAGTCTGGGCTACACATCGGATGTGCTCCTCGGCTGGTCGAAGCACATGCACACCTGGTACGGGAAGCTGCACCTCAAAAAATCTGGCCAGGCCACGGTTAAGCTGACGGACAGAGAGAACTATGTCATGGCCAAGTGCAGCTTCCTGCAGGGTGAGGTCCGTCACCGAGGAGCAGCAGGAGCCCAAATCTCTACCCTCTCCCTCTGGCAGCTTGCTGGGAGCCAGTCCTTTGACGGCCGAGAGTCAGTCCCTGTCTCCATGCAGGTATCTGTGGAGCGTGCCACGGTGGAGAACCCCCGGGCATGTGTTGAAAGCGTGGTGGAGAGCGAGGATGACTCCCTGGTGCGGTGGGAGAAAGGAGACATCGAGTCCACCGCTGCCGAAGCCGCATCCACCCACACCTCCGCCTCCACAGTAAGGCAGAGAGCCGGACCGCAATTATGTCAACCAGACCCTCAAGGAGATGGCGGATCCCCAGTACCTGGTGGTGAAGGAGAGGATCACCACGCTGCTTAACAACCCTCCAGACCCAGAGGAACCTGCTCCCACCCAGTCCAGGTCTGCTCCTCCACCCCAGGTGATGTCCCTCCTATACCAAGGCTTCCCACAGCCCCTCACCTACCAGGGCTACAGCTACCCAGAGGTCCAGCAGCACAGACAGCAGCTCTTCCAAATGCAGGCACAGAGTCATCAGGCGACACCGTTGCCACCGGTTCCAATGATGCCACTGATGCCAACCATGACAATAATGCCACCCACGACAGCGATGCCAGCCACACCAATGATGCCACCCACGCCAGTCCTCACCCCGCTGCAGACCAGGCAGCCCCACTACACTGCTCCTTCCTCCCTCCCACAGCCAAGCCCGGCCTCAGTACATCTGTCCTCAGTACTGGGGCTGACACCCCATGGCATGGAGGAAGGACCTCTCAGCATCGCGGGGCTGAGCCAGCTGTCCGACACCTTCCTCAACACACCGTCCCCTGTTTTCCTCTCGGGGCCAGGCACTCCAACAACACCTCAGACCAGCACTCCAGCAGCACCCACCTCCACAGCACCTGCACCCTAACACCTTAGACTGGGCACACACCTCCGAGTGACCAAGAGGAGTGCCAGAGACTGGCTGCCTGGATATTTGTGGACTTTATTTGGACACTTGATTTGGGTCGTGTTTATTTTACAGCTTGTTATTAATAAAGTTTATCTTTGTTTCACACACTTGCTTCATTAATTTTTTTCTATAAAGTCTGGGTGGAAACTTTTAGAAATGGTTTAGCCTTTGCATGCTTGTGGGATGGGTTAAGATAGCAGTGGGATGGGAAGGGATACCTGTGGGATGGGCAGGGATACCTATGGGATGGGTAATAGTTGTGGGATAGATAAACCTCCAGTGCAAGCATAGTGGGACTGTATGGTCCACCCTCCCAGGTGCCACCCCTATGGCCCTTCATTATCAATTACAATGTAAGCATTGATCCACACCAACATAAAGAACTTTCAACTGCAGATTTCTAATTAACCCATTAGACCAGAGGGAGCAAAAGAGATAGGGTCCCAATGAGGGTCTTAGCTATTTAATTTAGGAATAACGGAAAAACAGAGTTGAAAGAGACTTTGGATGTCTTCTAGTCCAACCCTCTGCTCAGGCAGGAAAACTGAGGATGCCAAGTCTGAGTGAAGGGCCAGGCAAAGGTGTCAGAATAATCCTTGGAGAGGACCCTATACCAGGGGTCTCCAGCCTTAGCAATTTTAAGACTTCTGGACTTCAACTCCCAGAAATCCTCCCAGAATTTTGGGAATTGAAGTCCACAAGTCTTAAAGTTGCCAAGGTTAGAGACTCCTGCCCTATACCATTTCAGAGAAATGTCTGTCCAGTCTCTTCTTGAAAATCTCCAGTTTTGGAACATCCAGAAATTCTGGAGACAAGCAGTTCCACTAGTTAATTGTTCTCACTGTCGGAAATTTCTCCTTAGTTTTAGTTGCTTCTTCTTTGTTCAGTTTCCATCCATTGCTTCTTGTTTTGCCTTCTGCTGTTTTGGAAAATACATTGCCGCCCCTTCTTTGTGACAACCCCTCAAAACCCTGTTTTGTTACCTGCCTATCACACTCTTGGGCAAAGCATGTGAGCCATTTCCTCCTTTCAGTGGACCATAAAAGTACATCTATAGTATGTGGATGCATATAATAAAACTGAAAAAAGGTGAATTTTTTTACAGAACATTGTAAAATTGCTGGAGGTAACCAGGAGTGGCTGAGAGGGGAGGGACTGGGCAAAATGCCCCTTGACATGAGTGATGTCGAGTTGGCCATGCCCACTCAGTCACATGACCACCAAACACGCTCACCCAGTCACATGACCACCAAGCCACACCCACCAAATAAGCAATGCCCACAGAACCAGTAGTAAAAAAATTTGAATTCCACCACTGCCAGTTATGTAATTATTTTCTGTTTCTTTGGTAGTCACAGTCTCTTTATTGAAATGGGCAGTCATATAAATTAAAAACTATCTGAATGAATAAAAAATAAATCCTTTGCAATACCTTCAAAATATATGATATCAATTCATTTAGTACTGTCAACATATATATTTTTCATATACTGTTATATATGTTTCATATATTGAAAGCCAGCTTGGTCTAAGGTAGGAGTCTGCAACCTTAAACACTCAAAGAGCCATTTGGACCAATTCCTCTAGAAACACTGGGAGCCTGAGTAGGTGTGGGCAACTCAACATCACTCTCATCCATTCATTTGACCCCCCTCCCCCAGCTATGCCTATCCAGGTTTTTTGGCTCCTAGTGTTTTCTGTGGAGAATGGGCCTCTCTCTCTCTCCCTCCCTCCCTCCCTCCCTCCCTCCTTCCTCTCATTTCTCTTTTTCCTCTCCCTCTTCCTTTTTTCTTTTTTTTCTTTCTTTCTTTCCCTTCTTTTCTTTCCTTTCCTTCCTTCCCTTTCCCTCTTTCTTTTTCTTTCTTTCTCATTGAATACAATAGAAAATCCAAAATAAAGTTATTAACTGTGGGAAATTATTTCTCCATAATCTTTTCATAGTGAACTTTAAACTGATAGAAGCTAGCAAGATTGTACTGACAACAAAAGCATATACATACATGCATACATACATACATGCATGCATGCATGTATACATACATACATACACACAAACATATACATATATATTATACACACACACACACACATCTGTTGAATTTGACAATATAATACATTATCCCAAATTATAAATAATCTTATTTTCAGATGCACTTTTCCACACCTTTCTCTGTTATTTTCTTAAAAAAACTTGCTTCCAATTTGTATCTTCTTGGAAACTGCAATTTTTCTTCACAAGAGATCTAGTTTTTGTCATAGGTCTGAGAGAGTTTTCTTTTTCTTTCTTTGTTTCTCTCCCCTTTCTCTCTCTTTTGTTTCTCTCTTCCCTCTTTCTCATTCTTTCCCTCCAGCTCTCATTTCTCTCTCCCCCTTCTCTCTCTCTTATTTGTTTCTCTCGTTTTCCTCTCATTCTCTCCCTCCATCATTTTCTCATTTCTCTCTCTGTCTTTTCCTCTTTTCTCTCTCTCATTTCTCTCTCTTTCTCTCCCTCTCATTTTTCTTTCCCTTTCTTTTTTCTTTCTTCACTCCCCCTTCTCTTTCTCATTTGTTTCCCTCTCTTTTCCCTCTCTCTTTGTCTCCTTCCAGCTCTCTCATTTTCCCCTCTCTCCCTCCCTTCTCTCTCTCTCAATTGTTTCTCTCTCTAGTTCCTCTCTCTTATTCTCTCCATCATTTTCTCATTTCTCTTTCTCTCCCCTTTTCTCTAATTTCTCTCTTTTTCTCTCCCTCTTATTTCTGCTTTTCTCTTTTTCCTCTCCCTCTCTCTCCTCTCTCCCCTTCTGTCATTTGTTTCCCTCTCTTTTTCCTCTCTGATTCTCTCCCTCGAGCACTCTCATTTCTCTCTCTACCTCTCCCCTTTTATCTCTCTCAATTGTTTCTCTCTCTTTTTCCTCTCTCTCTCTCACTCTCCCTCCATCATCTTCTCATATCTCTTTCTTGTTCTCTTTTTCTCCCCTTCTATCTCTCTCATCTCTCCCTCACACACAAATGGGATACTCTCCTGGGCCAGGATCATTGCATCAGCAGTAGAGACTTTCCCACTACCCGCCACTGTGTACTCAGGTGGGTAGCTGGCCATGCTGTACAGGAGAACTTTCTCTTCCTGATCTGGTGGGACTGCTCCTCCCTGTTCCCCTCCTTCCTGAACCAACATGAAGGAGACTGCTTCTGGTGCTAAGTTGCCTGAAAAAGATGTGGAATTGCAAAAAGCAGCCAGTCATGGGCAGTGCAAAGCAGATGCTAGGGGCACTTCAGCTGTGCAGCTCTGCGGAGAGAGAGTCTTATGCTTTCTTGTGGTAGAGAGAAAATTGTGTGACCAGGTCAGGCCAGTGTCTTGGGGCTGAGAGCAGGTCACATGACCAGGTCATCAGGGAGCTGCAGGAGAGGGGTCAAAGAGCCGCATGCAGCTCTAGAGTCATAGGTTGCCAATACCTGGTCTAAGGGTTAGGTCATCAGGCTAGAAACTGAGAGATCATAAATTCTAGTCCTAACTTAGCCATGAAAACCAGCTGGGTGATCTTGGGCTAGCCGCACTCTCTTAACCCAATGCAGGGTTGTTGTAGGATCAATAGGAGGAAGAAGATGTGTTGGATATGTTTGCCACTTTAAATTATTTGTTAAAATTATAAAGTCTGGATATTTATTTATTTGTTTATTTATAAATACAAAAACAATTAATTGTGATTCCCAAAGGTGCTTTTCCAAAAGGAAACTGGACTTTCTGGGCTTTTGAAAACCTTTCACTTCTAATCAAAGAAGTTTCTTCAGATCTGAACTGAACTTTACTTTTTGCTATCATAGTCTAAAACAGTACATGCTGATATAATAAATATAGTTCTCCTATTTAGTTTACAACTTCTGAAAATCCATATTATCTGTTCCACTGATATAAAGTTTATTATAAGAGCTACAATAAGCAACTGAAACATTCGTACTTTTGGAATGTTTTTCCAAACATATTTTGCACTGCCAAAATATATTTTTTATTGCCCACAGGATTTGGCAAATTACAAATTTCAGAGGTCCTCAGTTGACTTGGAATCTGTAATCAGGTTCCATTAAAAATGGAATTAACTAGGGCATAGCTTCATTTATTCTAGATTAAACCACATATGTTGTATTATTAGAGCTGAAAGGAGAGAAATATTCCCAAGCAGTTTTTTGGGCTTTAAGATTCACAGTAATACAGTTACTTAGATTGTATTAAAATATCTTTATTATATGTTGAATGGTTATTCCTTTCCATCTGAGACAATCTAACTCTTTTTCTAAAGTACCTGCTCTCCATCAATCTGATATAACATACACAGTAACATTTCTACCAAGTTTCAGCTTTAACTAAATGATCAAAATGCAAATGAGGCCCACCTGCCCCCTACTGGAGGTGTCTTGGGAATTAACAATCAGGAGATTGTACAAATGGGTTTTTAATCCCATTAAGCTGATGTACAGCAATAATGATGATGATGATGATTATGATGATGATAGGAACCATCAAGAAAGAAATGGAAGGTTTAATACTTGCTACTCAAGAACAAGCACTACAAACTAATGCCATGAAAGCGAAGATACAAAAATCCACTGACAATCCAAACTGCCAACTTTGCAATAACAAAGTTGAAAATGTTTCACACTTAATATGCGAGTGCAACAAAATTATGCAAACTGACTACAAAACTAGACAGGATCGAATTGCTAAATAAATCCTCATTATGTAATCTGATCATTATGTAAAAATATGTCCTACCTGCATCTGAAAAGTCTTGGGAATACAAAGTGGAAAAAGTTGTTGAAAATGAGATGATGATCTTGTGGGACTTTCGAATACAGACAGATCACCATTTGGAACATAATAAGCCAGATATTACCTGCAATTTATTGATATCGCTGTACCAGGAGACACCAGAGTCGAAGAAAAAGAACTGGACAAAAATCACAAAATATCATAATCTGGCCATTGAAACATACGGGGTTATGGATGAAACATGTAACAGTGGTACCCATTGTCATCGGGGCACTTGGTACTGTGGAAAGGAAACTTCATGAAGACAGTGGTTTCACCCAAGCAGGAAAAGCCCAAAGGAAACATCAGGCCAGCCATAAAACAAACTTGCATAGGAAAAGAAATCTAATAAAAGAAATTGAAAGGAGCCCCCTAGACAAAAGCCAAGTAATTAAGAACATACCAAATCAGCCAAACAGACAGGAATTACAAATAGAAGATTATGACAAAAAAGCCATTAAAACTAAAAGAGATTAGAGAAAAAAACCCGATAATACAAAAAAGCTGCCTTGCAGAGTTTATTTTCACGCCTCACTAAGTTTGCCTTCTGGAGAAAAAAAATAAACTCTGACAGGATTTTAATGTCTAAACCTTAAACATTAAACACTAAATGAACATTTAAACACAAAGGGAGAAAAAAGGGTATAAAAAACTGGGAACTTACCATTCAAAGTTAGCTAGCTAGCCCCAGGAATGCAGTCATGCTGTTTCTAGCCTTCCTGAAAATAAAAAGATCCAGCTTTCAAGCAGTTGTCTGTATCCTTGAGCCAGAGCTCTCCCAGCGGGAAAATTCAAACCCACAGAGAAAGGCACTTTCAGCCTTTCTACAATTGGTGACCCATGAAGATTTTCCAGCCAATCCTGCCACTGGACCGGGCCCGCAGATCCATTCCCAGCTGGCATGGACCTTCTTTGTCCAGGGACAACATCCACGGACCCAGCCCAGAAGGCATAAGGGTAGTAAAGGAGCCTTTCTGCTCAACAGCTGCTTGAAAGCAGGTGAGTACCGCTTTAAATTTCTAACCTTACTGGGTAGGAGAGTGGAAGTGTGAATGGTTCAGGGGTGTGATTGTGGGTTTTCTCTGCGGAAACAGAAGAACCTCACCTCCTCCATGATTGCCAGCCACACCCCCAACCAGCTGCTAGCTCCAACAAGCCGTGACTGGCTGAATTTGGGAACGTGAGGGGTGATCACGGAGTGTGAGTCCTTCTGAAGGACGCATGAAAAACCAAGCGGGCTGAGAAAGGAACTGGTGTTTGGAAATAAATAGAAAGCAGGAAAATAGTGACAGTGGTGATCCCCTACAATCAATTTGCTTGTAACTTTGCCTTTGTATATGAAATATGTGTTGGTTAAGCAGTGTTCTGTTAGTTCCATGAGGTGGTTAACTGGTTGGTATTTATTTTTGATGATTTCAAGAGTTTGTTTTCTTGGGACTTGAGTGAATAGTGAAACCACGTCAAAACTTACAAGCAGATCTTCTTGTTCCACGTGTAGATCTTTGATCATTTCCAAGAAGTGGTATGAGTTTTGTACATGTGAAGCTGCTGCTTCAGTATGGGGCTATAGTTGTTTTGCTAAGTGTTTAGCTAGGTTTTGTAGTGGTACTCCTCTGGAGCTGACTATGGGTCTGAGAGGTATGCCTTCTTTGTGTATTTTTGGGAGGCCGTATAGTTTGGGACATCTGGAAGATTTTTCTCTTGGGATGATCGTCTGTTGGATCTCTTTGCTCATGTGGCTGATCATAATTTTCTTCTTGATTATTTTTTCCAGATATGTGGTTGGGTCCGTGTTTATTGGTTTTGTATGTGGATTCTTGGAGTAGGTTTGTCAATTTTGTTTTGTAGTCTTTTCTTTCCATTACTACTGTGGCATTCCCTTTGTCTGCTGGAAGTATGATTATGCTGTTATCCTTTTTTAGGGCTTGTAGTACTTTGAATTCTTCTTTGTGCAAGTTGCTTTTGGGTGGTTTGCTCATGCATAGGATGTTAGTAACTTGATGTCTTATTCAGTCAGCTTCATCTGTATTTAATTTAGTTAGGCTGGATTCTACTGCACATATGATGGCTTCTGTGGGGATATTTTTTGGGTGCTATAGCATAATTGAATCCTTTGGTTAGAACATCTGTTTCTGTTTTGGTGAGTTCTCTGTTGGAAACATTATATACTAATTGTTTCAGGTGTTGTTGTGAGTTGATGGGGGCTTAAGAAAGCAAATATGTGTGTATATATTACATGTACTGTATATGTATATTTATATGTATATGTAGATAGATCAGAATTTCATTTTTAATGTATTCAAGTGAACAGTACATAGAGATCTTATTCCAGATCTTGCCCCATCTTTTTCAGTGTATCCTAGAATATATTAATTTTAAGAATCCATGTCTTGAATGCATAAAAAAAATTAAAAAGTTTTGTGGTGATTTGTTTTTGTTTTTAGATTTGATTTAAATTATCAAAAAAAATTTCCCCATATTTTTATATTAGAAATAGTAATAGCCATAGCATTTATACACCACTTCATAGGCTTTATAGCCCTCTCTAAGTAGTTTACAGAATTAGCATATTTTCCTCAAGCATCTGGGTCTTCATTTTACCAACCTTGGAAGGCTGAGTCAGTATTGAACCAATGGGAGTTGAACTGCTGAACTTCCGGCAGTCAACAGTCATCAAAATTAGCCTGCAATACTGCATTCTAGTCATTGCATCACCACAGCTCTTGATAATTAATTGAAAGAATTCAGCTTCTTGATCCAAGACATAAAAAACTTGTCCTACATTATTGATTCAGTCAATGGAATTGCATTTATATAATTGTCATTGCCAATTGAATCTTTGATTTCTTGCATCATTTTTATTATTTGAAGAAATTAAGTAGATCATATATTATATTAAATCGATAATAAATCACACTATGCTATAATACAATGTGATTAGCATTCATATCTCTCTCTATTTACATGCAGGTATTCTTTACAACTCTATTTAGAAATAGCAAGAACTGGACCTGATATTTTCAGTGCTTTGGGCTATGTTTTGTTCCTTATAATTATAAAGTATCTGTATATCAAATGCTATATTTTGGTCACAAAATAATAATGATGCTGGAATAAGAGTTCAAAGGGATACAATTATTTGTAAGTATGAACTTTTCTCCATTAGCACCATTTCCATTCCCCATTTCTTCTAAAGCAGTTTAAAAGCAATTGCAGATCATGACATCTTAAGAGGAGAACAGTTAAAATCTACAAATTCAAATTTGGATACTGTCCTATTTGTAAACAAATTACTAGTCTACATGGACAGATTGCTTACCTAAAGCTCTTCAGGTAGAAATTAGGTGTCCAACTCAGCCATTCCTTTCTATTGAGCTGCCCCGCTATCAGCCCCATTTACCTTCTCCTGCAGGATACTTCTATCCTGCAAGAGATGGGCAGTATGGACAATCATGGGATCTAGAGGGTGAGTGCCATGAACTACAAACACAAAGCTTTTGCTGTGTCTCTGCATAACAGATAAGCATCCTTGCTGACCTTTATGGGAATACTAAGGTGGCAGGTTGTGATGACAATGATAACTTAAATGAGCAGAAGATTGTGGTCCAAGATGAAGAACTTGTTTTGGATGGAGGAAAGTGTGAATGAGATATTATACATCAGTCATGCAAGAAGAACAAGATATCGAAAAAGAGAAGCCACCTTCTAGTTAGTGATTTCAGTATAAAAGATGTAAATGTAGGAAAGGATACAGAAGTTTTGAAAGAGGTCAAATATCTACCAGGTGCTATTGCTAGCAGAGACAAGAGGCATATTTATAAGATAAGTCAGGAATGTCAGTAAGGACTGCAATGTTGATGTCATTATACATCTTGGCATGAAAGGTCTGTTCCAAAAAGATGTACTTTCTGTGCAGAAGGATTTCCAGTATAGTATAAGGCAGGTTGTACGCTCATTTTTTCAGAGGTTTTACTAGTATATAAGGAATAAAAAAACAAAGGCCAGCATATAGCAGACTTTAACATGTGGCTAAAGGAGTGGTATAAAAGGGAAGGCTTTGGTTATATTAGTCATAATGTATGCAGCTGGTCCAATGAAAAACTGTATAAAAGATGGTTTACATCCATCAAAGAAAGGGACTGAGTTACTTGCCATTAAATTCACAAATTTTCTGGATAAACATTTAAACTATACAGTGGGGACAGAAAATTAATTGACACAGAACATTTCTGTCTTCAGCAATCTAAAATTAACAGGATTATCAGTGCCTATAACATAGATTTTTGTGCGGGTAAGAATATCCACCTTGCTGTCAAGCAAAATCAAGTAGTGAGCAATGCCATACCATGAGCACTAATCAAACAGGGGAAGTCAGGCACAACACAAGTTATATAGAAAGTAAACACAAGGTCAGTCAAAATGGACTCAAATGTCTAGACACTTATGCACAGAGTATGAGGAATAAACATGGTGAATTAGAAATTAAAGTAAATGAGGGCAGATATGATATTGCTGCCAATAAGAAAACTTGGTGGGATAAAACCCACAAATGGAGCATACAGCTAGAAGGATTTAAATTATTTTAAAGAAATAGACCAAATAAAAGAGGAGATTGCACTATACGTAAGAAATAACTACATCTCTACAGAAATAGAGCACAACAATGAAAACTGCTTTGAATGCATTGGGGCAATATAAAGAGTTGGGGAATGACATTGCCATTGGTGTATACTATAGGCTACACAACCATACAAGAAATAGATGAACTTTTTGCTAGTCAGTTAACTAGGATATGTAGGAAGCACATAGGGAGACAAACTCTGCACCAAGTGGAAGATCAAACAGGATCCTAACAAACATAGCAAACAATTTTGTTTTACAAAAATTAGAGAAGGGAACAAGGGGATTAAGCCATATTGGATGGCATGAGGTGTTTAGCTGGTTGGTATTTATTTTTGATGATTTCAAGAGTTTCTTTTATCGGGACTTGAGTGAATAGTGAAACCACGTCAAAACTTACAAGCAGATCTTCTTGTTCCACATGTAGATCTTTGATCATTTCTAAGAAATGGTATGAGTTTTGTACATATGAAGCTGTGGTTTCAGCATGGGGCTGTAGTTGTTTTGCTAAGTGTTTAGCTAGGTTTTGTAGTGGTGCTCCTTTGGAGCTGACTATGGGTCTGAGAGGTATGCCTTCTTTGTGTATTTTTAGGAGGCTGTATAGTTTGGGGCATCTGGAAGATTTTTCTCTTGGGATGATCGTCTGTTGGATTTCTTTGCTTATATGGCTGATTATAATTTTCTTCTTGGTTAATTTTTCCAGATATGTGGTTGGGTCTGTATTTATAGGTTTGTATGTGGAGTCTTGGAGTAGGTCTGTCAATATATATATATTTGTTTTTTTAAGTTTTCGTGGGTACTTACATGTATGCAGTTCTGCTTCCTTCGGGTATTATCCCACGTCCCTGTGATAGCCTGACTCACAGACGAACTCAATACAGAAGCCTGATGGTGGCAGATAAGATTCTGTCAAAACGTTGCTACAACTTTAAAAGCACAACTACAATGACGTGGGATAATACATGTATGCTTACATGTATGCTGTTCAGCTTTGCTTGGGTATTTTTCCATGTCCTTGTAGCTGTGCTTTTAAAGCTGTAGCAACGTTTCAGCAGAATCTCATCTGCCACCATCAGGCTTCTGTATTGTCTTCGTCTGTGAGTCAGAATCTTACAGTTGTTTCAGTTTTAAATTTGGGGCTGGCCTATTGCTGTGCTAGAATGGTTTTTTCTTCATCTTGATTAGTTGGGAGTCTTGGTCTGTGTTTATTTGTCTTGGAGTTTGCTGTGTTCTGCTTGATTGGTGTTTCTAATTTCTTCTGTCTGTTTTGTGGCTTTTTTGTGTCTTGATTGGCTGGCAACATTGTGTTCCTGTATTGGAGGCTTTTAGTGCAGCTTGGCTTTGAGTAAATGGACGGCTATCATTTGTTAGGAAGCTAGGATTCATCTGGGTGCTTGGTTGGGGTGTGTTTGAGCTGGAGGTATCAGGGGGAGTCTGTTTGTGCCCAGGTGTTTGCTTGGCTTGTGGTGTGGAGATTTTTTTGTTTGTGAGTGCAGGCTTCCAAATGATTGACAGTCTGCTGGAATCATCTTTTCTATTCATGCTTTCAGGTCTTTTTTCAATCTCTATGGCTTCTCTGATTATTCTGTGGCTGGGGTTTTCTATAGTGGCTAAGGTTTTGGTGCCATTGAAGTTGATGATTCCACCAGACTGTCAATCATTTGGAAGTGTGTATGTGTGTGTGTTTGTTGATTTGTATGTTTTAAATGTATGTCAAATAAATGTTTTTTTCTAGAATAAAAAAAAAGAAAGTTCTTTATGTCTCCTCACCCTGAAGACCCAATTTCATTTGGGAGTTAATCCCAAACTGATTGCCCTTTTAGTATTTTTCTTCTCCAAAATGCACCCCCAAGAAGCCACATCTCTTTTTCCCCCCCTGCACACACACACACCAGAGGTTGGATTGGCTATCTCTCTCCCTCCCTCTCTGCTTTAGACATAGAAAGTCTGCCAGTGCTGCTCCTCATTTGGCAATGCTTAAGAAGAATTAGGGGCTAGAGACAGTTGACATTCTTATCTCTGCTACAGATGAGGCTGTCAGAAAGACTTTTTGGCAGGCACACAATGCCTTCTCCTCAGCCTTTCAGCACTAATGAGAGATGCGGTTCTACTGGCCAGGATAGGCAAAGCCTCTCATTTTGTACAAACCATCTGCTGCTGGCAGATACACACTTATGGCATGGGTGGGTCCTTTCAGGACACAGAAGTTCTGCTGCTAGCCTGGCAGTCTGAGCCACAGGTTTTTTTTTTTAAAAAAAAAAATATTTTCCCTACAGGAAGCTACCAAAATGGGAAGCATGCCTCTGCCTCCATAACTAGAGGGAGACTCTCCACCCCGCAAAAGCCAATGGCTTGAAAGCAGCTCCTCTGCTACGCACCACTCAATTCCCCCACTGCCTTCCCCATGGGGGGAATTGCAAATATGGCATGCCATTCAGGTGGGAAATGCCTGGAACACAATAAAGCCCAGCCACTCACCTCCTGCTGGCAGGCTGGCTAATGGGGTGAGAGGAGAGGTGGTGAAGAGAGTCGATCAGAGCCCTCCAAAAGAAGTTATGAAGGAAAGTGCATGTGCTATAGCATGCTGCAGATGCCCTCACTCACCCCTTTGCCTAGCTTCCCTCTCCTGTGGTCTCCTCAGTGCTCACTTGTGCTCCCCAGTCTATCTTGATTGCAGGCAGAGACTTTTGCAAGCCCACTGTTGGTGAAGCTGGGTACTGGCGAGGGCTGTCTTTTTGCATAGCTTTGTCCAGCTATCGGGGGGGGGGGACAATGGTTTCTTTCACAGGCCCCCGTCTGTTTCTCACTACCATCTTCCCTTGCCTGCAGCCCTCCACTGTTGCTGCCTTGCCTTCCCACCACTGATTGGTGAGTGAGGAGGCAAAGCAGCAAGCCCTGCCAGTCCCCTACATCCTCCTGCTGCTGCCACTGCCACCACCGCCAACCCAGTCAAGTGCCAACTCCTGGGCCATCCACTGCTTCCTTGTCCACCCAGCAGTCATCTTGGCTAGGCTAGCTGGTGGCCATCATCTTGGCTAGGCTGGTTCCACCTTTCTTTGCCCACCACGGCCCAAGGGTTGCTTGCTGCCTTGCCTTCCCACCACCGATTGGTAAATAAGGAGGCAAAGCAGCAAGCTCTGCTGGTCCCTTACTCCGCTGGTCCCTTACTTCGCTGGTCCCTTACCAGAGGTGGTCCTGCCACCACTGCTGCCAGTCCGGTTGAGTGCCAACTCCCGGGCTGGCCGATGCTGCCTCGTCCACCTTCCCTCACCTGCCTGTTAACATTGCTGTTATATATAGATACTTGTTTCTGATTGGCTTTTTCCCAGTAAGAAAAAACAAAGAAGAAAGAAACATCAAGATGAATAGTAAAATAATTTTTATTTATTTATTTATTTATGATTAATAAAAACAAAAACAGATGCTACAGAAATAAATAAATGCATAAATAAAAAAGCAACTTACCAAAAATGATGTAACTTCTTGTTACATTGTTGTTATACATTATCTGTTTCTGTAACTTCTTGTTACATTGTTGTTATACATTATCTGTTTCTGTTTAAATCAATATATAGCAACATTAAGGAAACAAAAACCTGCATGCATACATAAATTGAATTTTTTTAAAATAAAAGTTTTTTATTTTTTTTAAATAAACAAAACAAACATAAAACATAAACCATCTTCAGTTACATACATTATGTCAGTTGATACAAATCACTTGTGCACAATCTCTACAGTCTTTTCCTTCCAATTTGCATTAAGCCTTAAGCCCCTGTCACACTACACCAACGGAAGGAAAGAGGATGTAAAACGGAGACAAACACTTGCCATCCGTTGGTTAACGCGATGCTTCCGTTTTGTACTCACTGCATATGTTTTGCTTCCTCTCTATCCGTCCAGCATCCGTCTATTGACGTTTCATCCGCTCAGAGGGTTTTGAGCTGCTCAAAACTTTTGCACGGAAAATGTATCCAATGCGTCCATTCTGCATCCGCTAGGCATCCGCTAGGCATCCGTTCTGCATCTGTTACGCATCCGCTATATCCGCTAGGCATCCGCTACGCATCCGCGCAACTCGATCCGCTCCAGTGGTAAACGGACGCAGGGAGGAAGCGGAACGGATGCGGAATGGATGCAGAACGGATGCAGAACGGATGGAGAAAGATGAAAGCGGATGCAGCTTGTAAAGAAAGCATTTAAAATGGAAAAAACATTCGCAGAGGGGGCCTATCTCGGATATTAAGGATGTCTAGAGGATGCCTAGAGCATGCAAAGGGACACATAGTGGAAAACCTATACTGCCCATAAAAAGGGGGAGCAACTCATCTGGATCTCACTTTCAGACCAGCAGACCAGCTGTGCAGACCTCTGCAGCCTTCATTTGGCTCTTCCTCTTCCACAGCATCCAGTCATGTCCACCATGGATCATAACAAAGTCCTTTTGGCAGCCACCATCGTTCTGCAACAGTGCGAAGCCATCTACAGGCTCTGTGAACTCTACTACGGGAAGAAAAAGAAGCGGCCAAGAAGCATCTGGGTCCAAAGCTGGATCGGGAGAAGAGCAGAGTACGGACTGTACAACAAGCTGATGGTGGAGCTCAGGAACGAAGACACTTGTGCATTCCAGAACTTCATGAGGATGCCTCCAGCCATGTTTGACGAAGTTGTGCAGCGGCTGACACCCAGGTTGACCAAGGTAAACACCAACTTCTGGCCCAGCCTGAACCCGGGGTCAAGATGGCACTCACTCTGCACCACCTGACCTCAGTGACCACCTACAGGAGCATGCAGTACGGCTGGGGAGTGCCACACAACACCATCAGCATTGTGGTCAGAGAAGTGGTGCAGGCCATCATCAAAGAATACATGGAGGAGCTCCTCCAGTGCCCCTCCACTGAAGAAGGATGGAAGAAAGTTGCAGAGCAGTGGTATCAGAGGTGGAACTTCCCCCACACCATTGGAGCCATAGATGGCAAGCACGTGGCCTGCAAAGCACCAGCCAAGTCAGGGTTCATTTATTTCAACTACAAGGGCTTCTTCAGCATCATCCTCTTTGCCATGGTCGATGCTGACTACAAGTTCATGTACATCGATGCTTCAGGCAACGGCTCATGTTCAGATGCCCAGGTATACAATGCCAGTGACCTCTAGGAGGGGCTGGAATGCAACCTCATGGTGGGCTTCCCAGATCCAGACCCACTGCCCAACGACACGCAAGATGTGCCCTACTTCATCGTGGGGGATGATGCCTTCTCCCTCAGAACCTACCTCATGAAGCCCTACACCTCCAGACTCCTCACCTGTGAAGAGAGGATCTTCAACTACAGGCTGTCCAGGGCAAGGCGGGTAGTGGAGAATGCCTTTGGCATCCTGGCCAACAGGTTCCAGGTACTTCTCACCACCATGCAGCATCACCCACAGACCGAGAGGAGGATCGTGGAAGCTTGCTGCATCCTGCACAATCTCATGCACACCCACTACCCAGTCTTGCAGAACAGGCTTGTGGACCTCCAACAAGGCAATGGGGACATAGAGCCTGGGGAATGGAGGCAAGGCCAAAACCTGATAGACTCTCAGGATGTGCAAGGCCCCAACAGAGCCTCACGTGAAGGGAAGAAGCAGCGCAACCTCCTGAAACACTGGTGCAACTCCCCAGCTGGAGCGGTGGAGTGGCAAGACAGGATGATAGATGCTTAATGGATGCTTCCTTCAGCCTGTCTCATCACACTGATGAGATTGGCCCATGTATGTTGGGTGGGCCTACAATGAACAGGGCATTTAATAAAGAGTTGTGTTTATGTTGACATGTGTGGATGATTATTACATTATTATTGATAATAAAGGGCCATAGGTGTGGCACCTGGGAGGGTGGACCATACAGTCCCACTATGCTTGCACTGGAGGTTTATCTATCCCACAGCTATTACCCCTCCCAAAGGTATCCCTGCTCATTCCACAGGTATCCCTGCCCATCCCACTGCTATCATAACCCATCCCACAGATATCCTAACCCATCCCAAAGGTATCCCTGCCCATCCCACAGCTATTACCCATTCCAAAGGTATCCCTGCCCACCCCACTGCTATCTTAACCCATGCCACAATCATGCAAAGGCTTAAACCATTTCTAAATGTTTCCACCAAGACTTTATCAAAAAAAAGAAATGAAGCAAGTGTGTGAATCAAAGATAGACTTTATTAACAACAAGCTGTAAAAGAAAAATGACCCAAGTCAAGTGTCCAAATTAAGTCTACAGGTAGCCACCCAGTCTCTGGCACTCCTCTTGGTCACTCGGAGGTGTGCCCAGTCTCAGGGGTGAAGGGTCCAGGTGCTGTGGAGGTGGCTGGTGCTGGAGTGCTGGTCTGAAGCCCCACTGGGGTACCTGGCCCCGAGAGGACAAGAGGTGATGGTGTGTTGAGAAATCTCTCGGACAGCTGGCTCAGACCTGTGATGTTGAGAGCTCCTTCCTCCATGCCATGTGTCAGTACCGAGGACAGATGTACTGAGGCCGGACTTGGCTGTGGGGTGGAGGAAGGAGCAGTGTAGTGGGGCTGTCTGATCTGCAGCTGGGTGAGGACTGGCGTTGGTGGCATCGGTGGTGTGGGTGGCATCAGTGTCGTGGGTGGCATCATTGGTGTTGATGGCATCAGTGTCATGGGTGGCATCGGTGGTGTCGGTGGCGTCGGTGGCATCGGTGGCGTCGGTGGCATCGGTGGCGTCGGTGGCGTCGGTGGCGTCGGTGGCATCGGTGGTGTCGGTGGCATCGGTGGCATCAGTGGTACCGGTGGCAACGGTGTCGTTCGATGACTCTGTGCCAGGACCGGGAAGGACTGCTGCATGTGCTGCTGGACCTCCTGGTAGCCATAGCCCCAGAAGGTGAGGGCCTGTGGAAAGCCTTGGAATGGGAGGGACATCACCTGGGGTGGAGGAGCAGACCTGGACTGGGTGGGAGCAGGTTCCTCTGGGTCTGGAGGGTTGTGAAGCAGCTCGGTGATCCGGTCCTTCACCACCTGGTACTGGGGTTCCGCCATGTCTGTGAGGGTCTGGTTGACACAGGTGAGGAAGGGCTTGCAGTTGGAGGATGAGGAATCAGTGTGGACCAGCTGAGAGAGGAGATCTATGCTGCTCCGGATGGTGTCCCTGATCTCCAGCAGGACAGTGTGGCTCTGCCCCTCCGGTCTGGCTCTCTGCCTTTCTGTGGAGGTGGAGCTGGGGGTGGATGCGGGTAGGGCTGTGGTGGACGTGCCGTCTCCTTTCTCCCACCACACCAGGGAGTCCTCCACACGCTCCACCATGGTTACAACAGCTGTCCGTGGGTTCTCCGCCATAGCACGCTCCACAGAAACCTGCCTGGAGACAGGAGCTGACTCTCAGCCGGAAGAGGACTGGCTCTCAGCAGGCTGCCAGAGAGAGAGGGTAGTGAGAGGGTCTGCTGGTGCTCCTCAGTGGCAGATCTCACCCTCCAGGAAGCTGCACCTGGCCATGACGTAGGTTTCTCTGTCCGTCAGCTTAACCGTGGCCTGGCCAGATTTCTTCAGGTGCAGCTTCCCGTACCAGGTGTGCATGTGCTTCCCCCAGCCGAGGAGCACCTCCGAAGTGTAGCCCAGACTCTCCACCTTCTCTCTCCAAGCAGCATGCTTTCTTTTGGTGTCCCTTTGGAGACGGTGTCCCTTCCGCCACAGATAGTCATTCTCTCTCAGCCACTTCAGCACCTCATCCTCATGTTCCTCCTCAATGGAGTATTGCCTCCTCTCCCGTCCCCGCATATGCCTCTTCCTCCCTTTGGCAGGACCAGATGGGCCCTCATGAGAGGGGCTCCCAGGTAGTAGGGGCTGCCCCTCCACACCACCACCAGCAGCAGCACCAGCAGGATCATCATCATCATCAGCAGCAGCAGCAGCAGCAGCAGCAGGACCAGCAGGACCAGGATCATCAGCAGCAGAGTAAGCACCAGCAACGCCAGCAAGACCAGGAGCATGAGCAGGACGAGCTAGACCAGGAGTACGAGCAGGGTGAGCAGGACCAGCAGGATGAGGAGCAGCTTCAGCAGGTTACGCACCAGCAGAAGTACCATCGCCAGGAGCAGCAGCAGCAGCTCCTCCAGAAGCAGAAGCAGCAGAAACCCCAGCAGAAGCCCCAGCAGAAGCAGAGGAAGGGACAGGGGGCAGGAGGGTGGCCTGTCCCTCTTGCCAGGGATGGCGGCATCTTGCTGCTTTCTCTTCTTCCCCATGGTTGTCGGGTTGCTGGCTGGCAGGGAGGCTGGCAGGCACCAAGGCTGGCAGGCACCAAGGCTGGCAGGAAGGCTGGCAGGAAGGCTGGCAGGAAGGCTGGCAGGAAGGCTGGCAGGCAGCCAGGCACCAAGGCTGGCAGGAAGGCTGGCAGGCAGGCAGGCACCAAGGCTGGCAGGAAGGCTGGCAGGCAGGCAGACAGCAAGGCTGGCAGGGAGGCTGGCCAGGAGGCTGGGAGGCGGGCTGGGAGGCAGGCTGGCAGAAAGGCTTGCAGCAAGGCTTGCAGGCAGGCATGCAGGCAGGGCAGGCAAGGCAGTCAATGCATCCGGCAGCAAGTCTTTCCTCCGAATGGTGACCTGCTTCCGAGCTGCTTCCCTTTATATCCGCGGGGCTTACGCAATGCATCCCCCCCACATGAACAATTAATTCCAGGCATCCGTTAGGCTTCCACTGTGCATCCGCTATGCTTCCGCTCTGCATCCGCTTCATCCGCTTCATCCGCTGTGCATCCGCTGCGCATCCGCTTCATCTGTTCCGCGTCCGCTCTGCATCCGCTTCATCCGTTCCGTGTCCGCTTTGCTGAGGTCCCCCGGAAGCCTAGCGGATGTGCCATCTGCTCCCATCCACTTCCATCCGCTGGGCTTCCATTCCGCATCTGCTTTCCATCCGCTCTGCGTCCTCCCCGCGTCTGTTCCTTTCCATGTTATCCGCTCTGGTTATGCAATTTTTTTCCCCCTTTTGAGAGCGGATAACAATGGATGGAACATTTTTCTCGTCCGTTGTGTTCTTTTTACTAACATTTTGCATCCGTTGGGCAGTGTTACAAGGCCTTTATATCATAAATCCACTAGATATATTTATATTATTACTATTATTTATTACTTACTAGACTTTTCTAATATTACATCATTTTATGAGAGCAAATCACCATTTTTACTTAATCTACTTTAAAATGTTCATTTCATCATCACCAAACTATTCTATCACAATTTATCCTTACTTTACCTTACCTCTGTAATTCTATTATAATTATATTATAAAGTACTATAAAATATTTCATAAATGAAAATTGTTTTGTTGCACTGCTGTTACATATTGTTACTTAAATATCAATAAGTACAGCAGTGTAGCAGAAAAAAAAATTAAATGTCTTTGTATTGGCTTATTTCTAATTTTGTAATGATATCAACATGTTTATAATTATCAACATTCTGTATTTAATTCATACATATCAATGATCATTTTCCACCTAATTTCTACCTCTTATCTCTATGTGCTGTCCAGACAGATTAGAGTTAATGGGATTTGGATAGTTAGGTAGCAATTGTGAGCTGTCCCCTTAAGGGAATGTATCATGGTAAATGTAATTAAGGTATCCTGGGAAATGTAGTCCATATCACGTTACCACATCTGTAATCCTGATTGGTCACTAAATTGACCCTCGATGGGTAGGAATTATTCTCACTCTTGGTTGAACTCACGGACTTGTGGTAACTGTTCTACCTCTATTGCCAAGAGATGAGAGAAAAAGGATAGAAGGTAATCATCTTTTAACCTACAAGGCAGATATACAAAGGATTGGTCATTAAAGAACTTCATCACAAATGTGAGTTATGAGGATACCTGATGAACCAATAAATGTACTCTGTTATGGACGTCTTGTTGAGTTTAGCTATCTGCATCTGTACAGCTTACAAATCCACCACTGTACAGAATACAGAACACTCTATCCATTTCTGCACATTGTAATTTTTTTATTTCATTTTCATCTATGGGGATCTCTTTATTTTTCCACTGTTGTGCAAACATAATTCTAGATACTGTTAACACATGTAAAATTAACTATGTACTGTACTCCCTTTATTTATGTGGGTACCAACAAAAATATTTCTGGTTTTAAAATTTAAATCTATGTTGCTTTACCATTTTTGCTAACCTTGACACTACATCCTCTTGAATAGCTACAGTAGAAGAGCCCAATACTGAATTCATATATTCCAGTTTTTTTAAACTGAGGAATAAATTTCAGAAAAAGAATTCAGTATTGCTCTGTGAATGTGCCTATCAATTCTATTCTTAATATAACTTCTTAGATGATTGTGTACGATTATCTTTTTTTGTACTATATATATATATATATCTGAATAAGGCTGTAAAAAGCTTCACTACATTTTTAAGCTACATTCTAAAAAGGTTAGGCAACCAAATATGGCTCCCCCAGCTTCTCTCTCTCTTTGCTATAGAGAGAGCATTCCATTAGGGACTGTTGATCCAGGGAAATAGTCTTGGCTAGGAAAGATTTTTGTGCCACTACTGGCACAAAATAACAAACTCCCTTGGTTTATTAATAGTATTTCCATTTTAAGTGTTTCTTTTTCAATTAATGAATTGTAATTATGAAAATATCAGTCATTCTTTTATATACACCATGGAACATCTTTTTTATAGACTGTCATTTTCAAATCCACTTTCAGTTCCGTTTCATTCTTGTCTGGTGAAACTTGTTCCTCTTCCATAATGACTTTTAAACACTAACTAGCTTTAGTGTCAGGGACTCTTAAAAGTCACTGAATGTTACTGATCTCCATTCCCTGCCTGCTTTCTTTGCTTGCTACTGCCTTCATCACTCAACTTACAACAACAGTTGAGTCCAAACCACTACATCATTGAATATTTTTTTGCAGTGTATTGCCAAGATGAAAAGGCAAATGAGCTTGTCTGCTTTCTTCAGCAAGAAAACAAAAGACTCCATAATTGGAGTCTGACAAAAGCAGAGCCAGCACATCATCCATAGAAGAAAGCAGAGCCATCACATTATTTACACCATGACCAGAAGAAAGAGCCAGCACATCATCCATCGAAGAAAATGGAACCAGCACATCATCCACACCACAACCAGAGGAAAAAGCCAGCACATCATCAGGTACTGGAAGATCTGAATCAGACAGTGAAGGGAACATTCCTGACTGCTGGACACTGCAGCAATATAATAATTTTAGGGAAAAATATAATGGACTGGACATTTCCAAGAAAAAATAGGTTGCACACATTGCAGAAGACTTGAAATTTTGACCAAAGAAAAAAGTGTCCACGGAGCTAAGGAGAACTAAGGAAGGAGTAAAGAAATACAACAAGCTTCCCTCAAAAAGAAATTGAAGGAACATTTCTCATCTAAGTCTCACAACATCTGTACAGAGAAGTTGAAGCAATGTGAGCAGGATGTCATAAGCAAAGGACTGGAGATGACTGAGAAATATCTGGGTAGAACATGTAGAGTCTACAGTGTATAGTCTGGCACAAACGTGCAGACCATTTTCATATGTAGAAGATCTGATTGAATTACAAATACAAACCAATTTAAAATGGTTTAGATTTGGGAACAGGGTTGCATTCACGTAAAACTGCAGTTGCAATAGTAGATTTCATTGCAAAAGACATCAAGAAACATTTATTTAGCAAAATTATTGAAAAAACTTGCAAAATATGTTTGATAATTGACAAAGCCTCAACAATATCTTTCAAACCAGTTCTTATACTTTACTTAAAAATTGAGGATCCAACTTTCTCACCAACAATTTTCCATGAGCTAGTAGAATTAGATAAACAAGATGCAGAGATGATATATTGTTCAGTTATGAATAAAGTTGGGTTTAATAGGAACTATCTGGAGAAACGTTTAATTGGATTTTGCTCTTGTGGAGCCAATGTTATGCTTGGGAGAAAATGTAGGGTAAGCACTAGGATAGTCAAAGAGTTTCCAAATATTATAATATGGCACTATTTAAACCATCATCTGCAACTTGTTTTAGATGATTCTATTAGGGAAATGAAGCAAATCATTTTCAAATTTTTATTGATAAAATATATTCTATTTTCCATCAATCAAATAAAAACCTAATTGAACTTAACAAAATTTCCAAACAACTTGAAATTATAAAAATTGGTAGAGGTTTTGGACCAAGATGGGCTGCCAATAGTTTAAGATCAATCCTATCTGTGTGGCATGCTTATCCAGTGCTACATCAATTTTTCTGTTCAAATAAAAAATACTCTGGTATGGCTATTCATCTTGAAAACTCATATTTTCTCACTGATTTGGCCTTGATGATTAATGTGCTAACTGAAATATCTCTTCTTTCTCATGCATTGCAAGCAAGAAACATAGACATTATAAAGGCTGAAAAACTTGTGATAAGATCAATTAGATTATTTGAAATGCTTATAGAGGAAAAGGGTGCATATGAAAAAAAGATTGATGAATTAATTACTTCCAAAACCTTTAAAAATATAAATTTTATACAAAATCATCGATTTGTGGGACTTCCTTATGAAAAACTTATGCAAAGTATTGTAACTAATTTGAAGAAAAGGTTTATAGATTGTGAACATTTAAAAACAGGCTACCAGTTTGAAGACATTGATCAATTAAAATTTCTAAATTATTTGGAGCCAGCTTATTGGAACATTGAAGAAGTGGTGGTTCCATGGAGAGCAGCTGAAGAACAATTGTACTAAAAGATTTTAAAAATTATAAAATTCCTTGCAGCATTAAAAAGGCTAGAGATATTATTAAAACTATTGCAGTCAGTTCAGCAGAGGTGGAAAGGGGTTTCTCGCAGATGAACATAATATGTTCAAAGGGCAGAAATTGCCTTACAGTTTCCAATATTGCAAACTCCTGACCATCAGTCTAATTGGCTTACCTGTGCAAGAATGGGACCCTGTTCCTATAGTAAAGAAGTGGTTACGGGCACATCATCACACAACTGATGATGCTCATGTTAAACTCAAAAAACTGTAACTCGGGACGATAATAGAAAAGTAATTTGGCAGTACTTTAAATAAGTTTTATTGTTTTTGTAAAGTTTTGTTATGTAATAGTTTTTGATTAATATTTTAAAATGTAATAATATAGTATTGTATACCTTTTATTATTTAAGCATTAAAGACATAACATAATAAACTACCTTTTCTTTTGGTATATCTTTTTTAATAATTAGTCATTAGGGCAAAGATGTGATGTTGAGTTGGCTTCGCCCAGCCCTCTGCAGCCCTCCCTGTAGCTACCTGTGCCTCGACTTGCCCTCTCCAGGGTTCACCAGGCCTTGGAAACTGGCTAAGCAACTGGACATTAAGTGAGGACCTGGTCATTAAGTGAGGACCACTTGCATTTGATTTGCCAGTCACCTGGACACTTCTCCATAGCCTCACCCTGCCCTTTCCAGGGCTTCCCAAGCCTTGGAAACTGGCAAAAAACAATTGCTAAGCCACTGGCCATTAAGCAAGGACTTGGTTATTAAGCAAGGACCACTTACAGTTGGTTTGCCAGTCACATGGCCACCTGCCCACTCCCACCCCAGTCACATGACCACCAAGCCACAAATTAGGCCATGCCCACAGGTTATTAAGAAATTTGAATCCTACCCCTAGGTCAAGTGGAGTTGTAGCCCATATTGACTGATATTTATCATCCTGTCTATAGATGAATTAGCCAAGGAGATGATTATTTAACAGTAAAACACTTTAAAAATCTCCATAAGAAGCAATAGAAACAAAATTTGACATACAGTTTTTGCACAAAAAGCTACAAAACTCTGCTTAAGGAGCAGGAAAATAAGCTGTATAACTGTGCCTTGAGGGCAGGAAAACAAAGTATACATTTATTCCAGAAACAGATGGTTCAGTTGAAATATTTGTCTCACTCTTGATAAGGAGTTAAAGGGCCTGTCACATAGGCTGACGGATGCTAGTGCTCCTGGTCCTGCTTGTCCTGCTGGTGCTGCTGGTGCTTACTCTGCTGCTGCTGATCCTGGTGCTGCTGGTGCTGCTGGTGCTGCTGGTCCTGCTGGTCCTGCTTTTGCTGCTACTGTTGTTGCTGCTGCTGGTGGTGGTGGTGATGTGGTAGAGCAGCCCCTAGAACCTCGAAGGCCCTCTGATGAGGGCCCAGATGGCCCTGCCAGAGGGAGGAAGAGGCATACGCGTGAATGGGAGAGAAGGCAATACTCCATCGAAGAAGAACATGAGGATGAGGTGCTGGAATGGCTGAGGGAGAACGAGTATCTATGGCGGAAGGGACACAGGCTCTATCGAGACACCAAAAGGAAGGAGGCTGCTTGGAGAGAGAAGGCAGAGAGCCAGGGCTACACTTTGGAGGTCCTCCTCGGCTGTGGAAGCACATGCACACCTGGTACGGGAAGCTGCACCTCAAGAAATCTGGCCAGGCCGCGGTCAAGCTGATGGACTGGGAGACCTACATGATGGCCAAGTGCAGCTTCTTGGAGGGTGAGATCCTCCACCGAGGAGCAGACCCTCTGACAACCCTCTCTCTCAGGCAGCCCACAGAGAGCCAGTCCTCTTCTGGCCAAGAGTCAGCTCCTGTGTCCAGGCAGGTTTCTGTGGAGCGTCCCATGACGGAGACCCCCCAGACAACTGCACTCCCCGTGGCGGAGCGCAGGGAGGACCCCCTGATGCAGTGGGAGCAAGGAGAGGGCACTGCTACCAGAGACCAACCCACATCCATCCCCAGCTCCACCTCCACAGAAAGCAGGCAGAGAGCAAGACTGGAGGGGCAGAGCGATACTGTCCTGCTGGAGATCAAGGACACCATCAAAAGCAGTGTAGATCTCCTCTCTCAGCTGGTACACACCGACATACCATCCTCAAACCCAAAGCCCTTCCTCACCTACGTCAACCAGACACTCCTGGACATATCCAAATCACGGTACCAGGTGATCAAGGACAGGATCACCGATTTTCTGCACAAACCTCCAGACCCAGCGGAACCTGCTCCCACCCAATCCAGGTCTGCTCCTCCACCCCAGGTGATGTCACTGCCCTTCCAAGGCTTTCCACAGGCCCTCACCTACCAAGGCTACGGCTACCTGGAGCTACAGCAGCACAGGCAGCCCTTCCCAGTCCAGGTACAGGTTCATCGTACGCCACCGGTGCCACGGATGCCACCGATGCCACCGATGCCACCAACACCACAGATGCCACCCATGCCACAGATGCCACTCACGCCACAGATGCCACCCACACCACAGATGCCACCCATGCCTCACTATGCTCACCTGCAGACCAGACATCCCCATTACACTCCTCCTTCCTCCACCCACAGCCAAGCCCGGCCTCAGAACATCTGTCATCGGTCTTGGGATTGACACCCCATGTCATGGAGAAAGGGGTTCTCAACATCACAGGACTGAGCCAGCTCTCTGAGAGCTTCCTCCACACACCATCACCTGTTGTCCTCTCGGGGCCAGGCACCCCAATGGCGCCTCAGACCAGAACCCCAGCCACTGCCATCTCCACAGCCCCTGGACCCTTCACCCCTGAGACCATGGGCACGCCTCAGAGTGACTGAGAAGAGTGCCAGAGACTGGGTGGTTACCTGTTGACTTTATCTCTGCTTGGGACACTTGGGTCATTTTGCTTTTACAGCTTGTTATTAATAAACATTATCATTGCTTCACACACTTGCTTCATTTATTTTATTAAATAAAGTCTTGGTGGAAACTTTTAGAAATGTTTTAAGCCTTTGCATGCTTGTGGGATGGGTAAGTTCCACTTCTGATACCACTGCTCTGCAACTTTCTTCCATCCTTGCTTCCATCCTTTCTTCCATCCTTCCATCCCATCAGTGGTGGGGCACTGGAGGAGCTCCTTCAGGTATTCTTCGATGATGGCCTGCACCACTTCTCTGACCACAATGCTGATGGTGTTGTTTGGCACCCTCCAGCCATACTGCATGCTCCTGTATGTGGTCCCGGAGGCCAGGTGGCGCAGAGTCAGTGCCACCTTGAGCCTAGGGTCCAGGCTGGGCCAGAAGTTGGTGCTCTGCTTGGTCAACCTGGGTCTCAGCCGCTCCACAACTTCATCAAACATGGCTGGCGGCATCCTCATGAAGTTCTGGAATGCACGAGGGTCTTCGTTCCTCAGCTCCACCATCAGCTTGTTATACAGTTCGTACTCTGCTCTTCTCGTGATCCGTCTTTGGACCCAGATACTTCTTGGATGCCTCCTTTTCTTCACGTAGAACAGGTGAAAGAGCCTGTAGATGGCTTCGCACTGTTGTAGAAAGATGGTGGCTACCAAAAGGAGTGTTTGATAATCCATGGTGGAGATGAATGAATGCTGTGGAAGAGCAAGAGCCAGATGAAGGCTGAAGAGGCCTGCACAGCAGGGCTGCTGGACGGAAAGTGAGATCCAGGTGATTTCTCCCCCTTTTTATAGGAAATATAGGTTTTCCGCTAGGTGTCCTTTTGCATCCTCTAGGCATCCTGCAGACATCCTAAATATCTGAGATATGTCCCCTATACGAACGTTTTTTCTGTTTTAATGCTTTCTTTGCGAGCTGCATCCACTTTCATCCTTTTTCCTTCAGTGCTACTAACACTGCATGTCCGTTTCATGTCCGTTTCGCTTCCTCCCTGTGTCCGTTTTCCGCTGGAGCAGATGTGAATTGCGTGGATACACAGCGGATGCCTAGCGGATATAGCGGATGCATAACGGATGACGACGGACGTCTAACGGATGTTCCCCGTATGCGTAGCGGATGTCGAACGGACGCGTTGGATACATTTTCCGCTCAAAAAGTTTTGTGCAGCTCAAAACTTTTTGAGCGGATGAAATCTCAGTAGACAGATGCTGGACGGATAGAGAGGATGAGAAACAGACGCAGTGAGTACAGAACGGATTCATCGCGTTAACCAATGGATGGCAAGTGTTTCTCTCCATTTTACATCCTCTTTCCATCCGTTGGTGCTGTGTGACAGGGGCTTTTAAGAGGATACTGGCATAGCAATTCATGTTGTTGTCCAGATAACCATATGGACACATCTATATACTTCCCAGAGACCTGATGGCTGGAAATTTGAAGCTGTGAAATCAATAAAATGGGAAAGGTTAGAACTGATTATTTTTATAATATCAACAGGGAGTCAGATTTCGTATAAGGTAATTATATGCTCAAGTGCTGCTTCTGCAATTAATCAGTTTTAGTCCATAATTCTCAATTATAAATGAATTATAGCAATCAAGAAATGGGTTGGTGGCACTTAAATGGACAGTTTCTCAAAAACAAGAAATTACTCACCAGTTTTGACTCTTTTACTCCAAAACTAGTGACTTAAAAAAAAGAAACAAAGTATATTGCAGAGTCTCAATTGATTGTTTGTGAGGTGGAAGCAGATAAAAAAACCACCAAAAGATTCATTGATCCAAGGAAAACAAGGTTTTATTCACGTGTCTGCAGAGGCGGGTTCCCTCAGGCATTGAAGGAACACAGAGCAAAATTCAGGCAGCATTTTTATACCCTAACTGTCCGCCCCCTCGTACGAGGGCTTGGCTCACATTCTTTCTGTTTTCAAATTGACACATATATTTTGAAGGTTCATACTAGCTCCCTATCTAGCAAAAGTAGTTAAACGGTTTCTGACATCGCAGCACTTTATTACAGTTCCCCATTGTTCTAGCCTTATCTTGCTTTTTTTCTTGTGCACAAACTGGAACATTTTCTTATTTAGCAGAACTACTGAGTTTGAGACACACTTCCTTAATTCAGTTCAATGGGCCATCCAACATGACTTTGGTTCTGCTCACAATTCCCCCCCTTTTTTTTTTCCACTCTTGTCTCAAACTCAAATAGCAGATCCTCTGCTTCTTTCAGAGTGATTTCTCTCTGATACATCATAAGAGGTTCTGCTTCCTGCTTCTTCTCAAATCTTGAACCCAAGGATTTCCCTATCTTCCCACACATTGTTATTGCACCAGGGAGACACTGAACACAACAACACAACAATACACAGCATATAATAATCAATATAATTCCCATTATGGTAGATCTAAACCAAGTGGAACTGGGAAGCCAAGACCATAGTGCTCCCCACAGGTCTGGCAATGAGGAGTTACGTCTTTGTGAAAATGGATTAGAACAAATACGTTCTTCCATTACTTTTACTGTCTTTGTAATATTGGGTTGGAAATCGTGGATGTATACACAGCAATGTGAATGAATCAGAGCACACACACACCCTTTTCTAGCTAGTACAATATCTAAACCATACCTATTTTGTAGAGCAACCTATCTTACTTCAGAAAGCTCAGTGTTAATCATTTTAATATTCTTTATTGTATCATTGAACATTGTTACCATGAAGTTATTTAGAATATGTATATCTCGGTAGTTCATGGCTCCTCCCAATGGTGTTATTATACCACGGGAGATTTGGATCCAAAGTCTCCGGGTAAGGCCAGATTCTGAGTCTCTTTTATTACGTATCCGGCCTTGGGGAAGGCCATCAAGTTTATATATCACCGGTATCACATACCCGAGTGTATATGTGCCACTCCAGTAAGGTGGCATCTCCCTGTATGCATATTTCCCACATAATACTCACCTAAAGTTTTCCATAGCATAGGTCTGTTGTAATGTTCAGGTCCAATTGATCATTTCTTCAAAATGCATACACATCTGATACTGATCTTGATTAAAATAATCTAATTTATGATAACTCTTGGTATAGCTATGGTTACTACAGGATGATGGCATATCAAAAGTCTTATTACATTTTTCCCAATCTCCTAAATGGAGACCTCTAGTTTCATTTCTCCTAAAACACACATACGCCGTTTCCCTTAAATGAACAAAAATCCTTCCTGTTATATTTCGTTCTACACCATATTTTTCTGTCCCGTGTCCCTGTGGTCTTAGTCTGTTCTGATCAAGTGGAATTGCGTGTAGGATTAATCCTTCACCTGTTCTTCCTGGCAGGTGCATGCATAACCAGCAATTAGTGATGTTTAAGGAATGTGAAACCTTCTTGAGATCCTTTATGAACACATTGTCATCCCACAAGTCTGTTCCCAAGTCACCCGCAGGTCCAACATATTGTGAACTTCTTTGATGTATTAATGTAAATATAGTTGCAACAAATAGTCCTCTCCAGAGTTCAGCTGACATCTCCATGGTGGTTTCTGCTGGCTATTTCTTTAAGATTACATTTAACGGCTGACCATCCACTGGGATTGCCTTCCAAGGTTTCTCATGTTCCGGTGCTTTCTTGACTCTGCTGTAATGCGTCCAGCCTCCTTCCTGAGTACAGACTGCAGATTCAGTCGTCAGTAGCACCTGGTACGGACCTTCCCAGCTAGGTTGCAGTTTTTCACTTCTCCAAGTCTTTATCAGGACCCAGTCTCCAGCCTCATGTGGGTGTTGGCTACCAGTCAAAGGTGGTCGTTGCACCAACAGTCCCTGTTTGTGAAGAGAAAGCAAAGACCAAGACAGCGCCAGCAAATATTTCCGAAGAAACAAGTCCCTGAACTCTGGTATGGGATTGCCTAGTTTGGCCAAATAGGGTCTCCCCATCAGCATTTCAAAAGGAGAAACCCCTGTGTCTTTCCTTGGACAAGTTCTGATCCTTAGCAGAGCTAAAGAAAGATTCTTTGTCCATGGCAAGCCATTTTCAAGTTGTAGTTTGGTCAAGTGTTTCTTCAATTCCGCATTCGCTTTTTCAATTTTTCCACTGGGTTCAGGATGCCATGGCGTGTGTAATTCCCATTTCACCCCCACCACCTCCATTACCCTTTGCAGAACCTTTTGGGTGAAATTAGTTCCTCTGTCTGAATCTATTGCTTCCATCATTCTATATCGTGGGATAATCTGTTCTAGTAAGATCTTGGTTACTGTGGGAGCTATGGCTCTTCTAGTGGGATAAGCCTCTACCCACCCCATTAGTTGATCTTTGATCACAAGCAGGTATTTCCAACCCCCCTTTTCTGACAACTCAGAGAAATGAATTTGTGCTCTCTGAAAAGGCCAACCCACTAAGGGTCGCCCTCCCATCTGTTTCTTGTGTGCCACTTGATTATTTACTTTCAAACAAATCAAACGTTTCCAGCAGATGCTCTGAGCTACCGTCCACATCCTCAGACTCCAATAGTGAGGTTTAACAGACATGACCAAGGCCTCCGTTCCCCAATGTCCTCCTTCATGAACTTTCTCCAATATTCCCCTCATGACAATGGGTGGCACCACTTTGACTCCCTCTGATGTCTTCCATCCCTCTGGGGTTTTGACACATCCCTCTTTCTCCAACTCCAACTTTTCCTTTTTCTCTGGCTCCCATTCCTCCCTCTCGTCCTCCTTTTCCAGTATTGGTATAGATAGCATTACCAACTCTATCTCCATTGCAGCTTCCTTCGCCCATTTGTCTGCCCATTGGTTTCCCACAACCTCCGGTGTATTCCCCTTCTGATGTGCGCTCACATGAACAATTGATACTCGGCTGGGGAGTTGCAATGCCTCTAAGGCTTGTTCTACTAACTGCACTTGCTCTATTTGCTTCCCATCTGCCTTGATACACCCTCTTTCTTTCCAGATTTTCCCAAACGTGTGCACCACCACCCATGCATACTTGGAATCAGTCAAAATCATTACTTCCATCCCCTCAGCCAATTCCAAGGCTCTGGTCAGGGCAAACAATTCACAATTCACCCTTTCTCTATTACCTCACCTTCCCCGGTTACTATTGCAAACCCAGATTTTCGCTTTCCATTTTCTACCCTGCTAGATCCATCTATAAACCACTTCTCTCCCTTCTCCAATGGAGTCTCTTCCAAGTCCTCTCTAACCTTCGTCATGAGATCCACTTGCAATAGACAATCATGGTCTTCCAGTTCCCACGCCTGCCTTCTCCCCTCCAAGAATTCTGCTGGATTTAGATTCTTGTCTGTTCCTATTACCACATCAGGACTGGTCCTCAAAATGGTTTCATACTTAAATATCCTCCCTTCGGTCATCCAAGTGGTAGCCAGCTGGCTCAACACTGAGTTGACCTGATGAGGCAAATGCACCACCAAAGCTCCCCCAAAGGTTAACTTTTTGCTCTCCACCACCAACATCGCTGTTGCTTCCACAGCCTGAACACAAACTGGCCATCCTTTCACAACCGGCTCCAAACCCTTGCTTAGGAAGGCTACCGGCTGGTATTGCCCCCTCCTCTTTTGGGCAAGGACTCCAACTGCTGTTCCCTGAGCCACCACCACATACAAATGAAATGGTAATTTCAGGTTTGGCAAGGCTAAAACCGGAGCGGTTGACAAAGCCTTCTTCAGCTCTTCCCACTTTTCACTATCTCCCTCCTCCCATTTTATGTGCTCTCCCTTTCCAGGCAACTTTCTATGCAAAAATTGTGCCAACACTGTGAATTGGTCTACCCAGATTCTACAATACCCCAATAATCCCAATGCTTTCTGCACCTCTGTCTTGTTCCTGGGAGGAGCCAAGATCATGATCCCCTTCACCCTTTCAGGGTCCAAGGACCTAACCCCCTGCTGAATGTAATGTCCCAAATATTTCACCTTTTTTTCAACAAACTGAAGCTTCTCTTTTGAGACTTTCAGCCCTTGCTCCTTCAGCCAATTCAACAGACTCACAGAAGCTGCTCTCACTTCCTTCTCTTTCTCCCCAGTTAACAACAAGTCATCCACATACTGAATTAGGGTGATTCCTTTCTCTCTCTCAAACAACACCAACTTTTCTTCCAACGCCTGTCCGAACAACAAAGGGCTCTCGGTATATCCCTGAGGAAGTACCATCCACCTCAACTGCTGTTTCCTTCCACTCTCAGGATCATTCCATTCAAAGGCAAACAAGTCTCTCCTCCTCTCCTCCAAAGGGCATGCCCAAAAGGCATCCTTCAGATCTATCACAGTAAACCATTTGTCTTTGGGGGGGATCTGCCCCAAGATGGTATAGGAATCCGGAACCACTGGGAATCTAGGAACCACTATCTCATTGATCCTCCTCAAATCATTAACCAATCTATACTTCCCATCCTTTTTTATGACTGCTAAAACTGGTGAATTGAATGGTGACATAGTAGGTTCCAACAGTCCCTGTTTCAATAATCTGTCAATCACTGGTTTCAACTCTTCCCTACCTCTCTTACTCAAAGTATATTGTGGACTCCACAGTTTAGTTATCCCTGGTTGTATCTTGATCTGAATGGGCTGTATTGCCATCCTACTAACCCCTTCACCTCCTGCCCACACATCTGATGATGTCTTCTCCTCGTCTTCCATTGTTAACATATACATTGTTAACTTCTTTCCTTCTATCCCACAATTCTATTCCAAAAACATCCAACAAGTCTCTTCCTAGCAAGTTCACCCCTGAATCCGGAATATACAATATTTCGGTTTCAGTAACCACATCATTCAATTCCAATCTCACCTCTTCCAAAATCTTGACCTCTTGGGATTTCCCACTCACCCCAACCACCTTTAAAGTCTCCTTTGACCTGCATGCTCCCTTTACAGGATCGCATACAGATGTCCGGCTTGTGCTGGTGTCGATCAGGAACAGCCGTTCCTGATGGTCAGGACCCACTAACACATTTACCAATGGCTCCCTGTGGGTCCCTCTTGGGGAGCCGGAACTTCCCTAATCATAAAGGGCATAGCTTCGTTCCTCTGGGGTTTTGGGACATTCACGCGCAAAATGTCCCTCTTTCCCGCATCTGAAACAAGTTCTACTCTGGGACAGCCATTGGAATCGACCGCCTCGATTGCCCCCTGGACCTCCTCATCTAACCGGGGGTCTCCACTCCCTGCTGGAAGATCTTTCATCTCTCCACCTTGGCTTCGGATCTGACATCTGGGTCTCCCTGTTTTTCCTAACTTCATTCTTGGCTACCGTTTGCACAGCAGCTACCATCATGTGAGACTTCTGTTTGGTTTTAACTGAGTCTCGGTTCACAAAAACTTATTGGGCTGCTCTCATCAAATCTGTCATGCCCAAATCAGTCCATCCCTCTGTCTTCTGGATCTTTTTCTGGATATCTGGCCATGCTTTGGTGACGAATTGCATCTTCAGGAGAGTCTCGAAGGCAGGGGTTTCTGGCTCCACTCCGGAGTACTTGGTTAACCCTTCACGGATCCGAGCACAGAAATCCCCCGGGGACTCATCCTTTCCTTGTGTTATTTCAAATGCTTTGGTCAAGTTTTCCCCTTGAGGGATGGCCAATTTAATTCCTTCAATGATCATGTTTTTCATATCTCTCATGTGCTCCCTATGAGCGTTATTATTGATGTTCCAATTTGGATCGGCTATGGAGAACTTTGTGTCTGCAGCCACTGTTCCCTGTTGCCCTGCATTTCTCCTATCCCAGGCAGCTATTGCTGCCCTCCAAATGAGGTTCCTCTCTTCGGGGATGAAAAGGTGTCCAAGAATATACATCAATTCTTGGTATGTGTATTCATTGGGCCCCAGAAATAATTCCAACTGCTCCGCCACTTCATGAGCATTCTCATGGAGTTTTGGAAGGGTCTTTTTCAGATCCCGTAACTCGGCAGATTTTATGGGGACAGCCACGAAAACGGTGACTGGATTCCCCTGCGCATTCATGCCATTTGGGACTTCTCTGACTGGGAAAGCCGACACGGGATTGGCTGACCTTCCTCCTAGAGGCAAATTCTCTAGGTCCTTGTTTAATTGAGCCAGTTCCCTTCTGAGTCCTGGATATGCAGGTGGAGCAACTGGAGCCGGCAGGGGCGGTGGTGCCGGGACTGCCAGAGCCGATGCTGGTGGACTCCCCATCCAGTCCTCAGTTTCGCTTTCCTCCACCTTGCTGACAAACTGTCCTACTTCTTTTTCTGGTGGAACTGGACCTTCAAAGTGAGCATGATACCATACCTCCACATAGGGTATTTGCTCCTTCATCCGGTGTTTCACTATATAGTCTTTCAACTGAGTTATCCAGTACGTGCTGGTATTCCCTTCGGGATCCCAGTTGTAAGGAAACTCAGGGTCTACTAGGGGATACTTCGACCACCTATATTGGCATAGGTAGATCATTTTCTTTTTCTCTGGACTCTGAGTGTAAGTCCTCAGATGGGGCAATGACAATTGTTGTAGTAGTTGACCCAATGGGGAGTCAATCGGAATCAGCCTTCTCGGGGTCTTTTCTATCTCAATACCCGTTCCCTCTTGGAACGTCTCACACTTGCTTTGTCCCTTTCCCATGCTCCACGCTGCCCGCCAACAATCTCCCAGAGATTCCCAACTCAGGGATTTACACTGTCCTCCAGCAGTCGCTGGATTCCCAGAGTTTAAGGACAGTATATCCCTTCTTCTATCCCGAAAGACAACAAACTCACCTGATACACCCCTGGTCTCCCAGAGACGAAAGGAGTGTGGGCATCTCCACTTCAGGTGATCAACGACACTCCCAGAGCGTCAAGCCGACTTCTCTCTCTCTTGTTTCCAAGGATCGTCTGGGATCCAACTGAGACAAAGGAGGGGCCCCTCTACAATGGGAGGCGGTGGTGCCACACTTACCCAGTCCCTTTTCTCCAGTCAAAATTCCGTCGGGGCCCACGTTGAGTGCCAAATTGTGAGGTGGAAGCAGATAAAAAAACCACCAAAAGATTCGTTGATCGAAGGAAAACAAGGTTTTATTCAAGTGTCTGCAGAGACGGGTTCCCTCAGGCATTGAAGGAACACAGAGCAAAATTCAGGCAGCATTTTTATACCCTAACTGTCCGCCCCCTCGTATGAGGGCTTGGCTCACATTCTTTCTGTTTTCAAATTGACACATATATTTCGAAGATTCATACTAGCTCCCTATCTAGCAAAAGTTGTTACACGGTTTCTGACATCGCAACACTTTATTACAGTTCCCCATTGTTCTAGCCTTATCTTGTTTTTTCTCTTGTGCACAAACTGGAACACTTTCTTATTTAGCAGAGCTACTGAGTTTGAGACACACTTCCTTAATTCAATTCAATGGGCCATCCAACATGACTTCGGTTCTGCTCACATTTGTGTCAATCATTTTGGATATTCTATTCATTAGGAAATGGTTGTTTTCAAGGGTGCCCATATATCACAGCTTTAGCAGCAGTTTGAAGAACTCAACATTTATCACTTGTTTTCTATTTCAGAAAATGTGCTTTAATTACTATTTAAAATTGAGAATAAGGCTTACGTATTACAAACAAATAATACATGGAAAAAGATGCAAACAATAAAAGTGTTGGAAGACTTATAAAAGAACAAAGAAACCACAAAAATAAAAACACTGCTACTATATTTATTTACTAGAGAGAATAATGTGACCTTTGCAATCTTCCTTATTTCAATATGACCTTGTTTCACAAATGGTGTCAAAATTTAAAGAATTCCATTGCTGAATCTCTAAACAGAGTGAAACATATGACTTTTAAATGTGTTGATATTTGCATTATAAGAAACAGCTCAAAGATACCATATTTTACACTGTACTGATGACAATGTCATTATTGATTTCTTGCCTGATAATTACTGAGTGACATTTGTGACTATGAGGGGCCATCCATAGCTTATAAAATCATGTCCTGAAAGCTCTGTTAGTATCTATTGATGGGGCAATTTGGTGATAACTTGCTTTAATAGTATTCTGAAATACTGTTTAGGAAAAGACATTGATCAACTGAAGCAAGTTGTAAGAAGCCTGAGAGGAAAAAAAAACTTATGAGAAATTGTTGGGTTTATTTAACCTGGAAAAGAACTTATGAGAGACAGAACAGCAATCTCCAAGTAGCTAAGGATTGTTGTGTAAATGATGGAATCAGATTGCTCAGAGTTGTCCATAAGGCAAGAGATAATGAATTTCAATTACAGGAAAGAAAACATTGTTTAGACCGCAGGAAACATGTTGCAATGATAATTGCAATGACTCTTCAACAACAGAATAGACTTTTAGAAAGAAAGGAGATTCTCTAGTTGCTGTAAGTGCTTAACCATTATATTCTCTGATTCTCTGCAATGTATCTTTATCCCAAGATCCAGCAGCCCTACTTTTATAGATAGCAGTGTCCAGAATATAATAAATTATATTGAATAGACATTTATTTCTTCCTTATTACTTTGAACATATTAGTTTCAATTCACCTTAAGTAATAAAGAAGATTTCCCAATAGATAGTTTCATTTATCAAATTGTTGCTAGTTGCAAAATGCTGGCTGGGCCTACTTCTGTCTACTTTGGACTAGTTTTGCTCAAGAGTCTTCTCATATGTTCTGTATTTCAGATGATGTTTGAGAAATATCCAAATGAAGCACAAGAATGGAGAATAAGCCAGACTAGAGAAAATGCACAAAATCTTGACATGGCATTCATCCAATTCTTTATAAATGATTTTTTCCCCTATTGGCTAATGTGTTGCAAATCTAAAGGATAAAACCAATCATATTGTGTACAATGACTAACATGCTCATAAATTAAATATTACTGTTTGGCAATGACTGAAATACTGTACAAGATAGGGGTAACATGTTTCATGACAGTATTTTTTGAATCAAAGATGGATGGAAAAAACTTGTCCAAATACTGAGTCCACGTTTATATTGCAGAATTCCCCAACTTCTAGGGCCCAGTGGAAAAAATGTGATATTTTGTGTGACGTGGCTCATGGAAAAAAGAAAAAGTTGCTTTCATGAAATGGTTTCCACTGTGGGTGTAGCTAATTACATTAATCACTGATTTACCAGTGTACAGGACCCATAAATGAAGTCAAAATGTATACACAGCATTTTCATAAATGCAGCTTCTGCAGCCTGTTTCTGAATGGACTACCATCTGGAGGGTTGGGGAATCTGGATCTTGTGGGGCAGAGATAGCATGTGGGGTGGAGGGTGAAAGTCTAAATGCAATTTATGAACCAGGAAACTTAGTTTAATTCAATAAGCATGAAGTCAATGTAGCTTTACTTAGTCTATGAATCAATTCAGTATATTCTTTAGCTGAGGGGTTTATGATATCAGTTGCCAGACTGAAATTATTTGATGCTGAGGCCAATGGCTGTACAGTTTTGAGCAGAAAAGACCAGAAAGTAGATTTCTTTAATTTTTATAGCAAATACCTTTCATTTTATAGGGCAAGTGTAAACAATGTTACTGTGGCATTAGAAAAAGCTAGGTATATGTCTAAGGTAACAAATAGTTGGTGACAGCAACAAAAGCTTTATTTATTTATTGGATTTAGAAGGCTGCCCAACTCCATAAGACTCTGGATAATTTAAAAAATAAAAATAAAACAATAAGAAACACAAAGTATGCATCATACAGAAAAACAATTCCTCAAACAAATGAAGTCCTATAAAGGCTGAAGGCTAGGTCCCACTGGCCGATGGATGCAAAACGTATGCATAAAGGACACAGTGGACGAGCAAAATTTCGGGGGTGGCTCCATCCGTTGTCATCTGCTCCAAAAAGTGGTGAAAATTTGCATAAACAGAACGGAAAAGAAGGGAAAAGAATGGACGTGGGTAGGATGTAGCGGAGATGTTAAGCAGATGTTCATAGGAAGCCTAGCGGATGACAGCGGATAGAAGTGGATGACACATCCGAAGAGGTTCTGGGGGAGAACTGCGAAGCGGATGCATAGCGGAAGGGGCGGATGCATAGTGGATGAAGTGGATGCATCACAGACGCCTATAGGAAGCAAAGGGGATGCCGTGCGGATGGATATCAGATGCAGAGCATTCACTGCGCATGCGGGGAGTATGAATTGCGTCAGCTCCGTGGATATAAAAGGATGCAGCACGCATGCAGTCAGCATTCAGGTGAAAGATGTGCTGCCACATACATCTAGGAGGAACACCATGGTTCGTCAGTCAAGGAAAAAAAGGAAGCCCGTGCCTACTCGTTCCAGCCCTGGCAAGAAGGACAGAACCAGCATCCCACCCCCTGGCACTGAATCTGAACCTACTGCTGCTGTTGCTGCTGCTGTGGTGGACCAGCCCCAAGACCCTCAAAGCCCTGCTGCTGAAGGCCCTGCTGCTCAAGCCCCTGAAGGCCCTACTGCTCAAACCCATGAAGGCCCTGCTGAAGCCCCTGCCAGAGGGAGGAAGAGGCAAGGGAAGCAGAATGGAGAGAGGAAACAGTACACCATTTCCGAGGAGCATGAGCATGAGGTGCTGGAATGGCTGAGGGAGAATGAGTACCTCTGGAGAAAGGGACACAGACTCTATCGCGACATCAAGAAGAAGCAGACAGCTTGGAGAGACAAGGCAGAAAGCCTGGGGTACACTGCAGATGTACTCCTGGGATAGTGGAAGCACATGCACACCTGGTATGGCAAGCTACACCTCAAGAAATCCAAGCAGGCCACTGTCAAGCTCACTGACTGGGAGATGTACATCATGGCCAAATGCAGTTTCCTGGAGGGTGAGATCCGCCACCGAGAAGCAGCCACTCTGAGACCCCTCTCCCTCAGAGAGCCCACAGACATCCAGTCCTCTTCCAGCCAGAAGCCAGCGAGCCTGTCCAGTCAGGTGTCTTCAGAGGGCTCCATGGCAGAGACCCCCCCAACAGCTGCACTTCCCATGCCAGAGGACATGGAGGATCCCCTGTCACAAATGGAGGAAGAAGCAGCAACACCAGAGGCCAACCCACCCCCACACCCACACCCAGCTCCACAGGATGCAGGCAGAGAGGCAGACTGGAGGGACAAAACCACAGTGTTCTGTTGGAGATCAGGGACACAATGAAGACCAGGACAGAACTTCTCTCTCAGCTGGTCCACTTGGACAGAGGATCCTCGGGCCGCCACACCTTCATCACCTACGTGAGCCACACCCTCAGGGACCTGCCCAAGGCCCAGTACCAGGTGATGAAGGAGAAGATAACAGCACTTCTGCACAACCCTCAAGGCCCAGCTGAACCTGCTCCGACTCAGTCCAGGTCTGCTCCTCCAACCCAGGCAATGTCACAGACCTTCCACGGCTTTCAACAGCCCCTCACCTATCAAGGCTACGACTACCAGGACTTCCCACAGCAAAAAGAGACCTTCCCAGTCCAGGCCCAGGTTCATTGCACACCACAGACTCCAGTCCTCACCCAGCTGCAGACCAGAAAGCCCCACTACACTCCTCCTTCCTCCAACCCACAGCCAAGCCCGTCAACGGACAATCTGTCATCAGTCTTGGGCCTCACATCTCAGGTCCTTGATGAGGGGCCTCTCAACCTCACATGACTGAGTCAGCTCTCTGAGAGCTTCCTGAACACACCATCCCTGTTGTACTCTCAGGGACAAGCACCCCAATGGCACCTCAGACCAGCACTCCATTCACAGTCACCTCCACAGTCCTTGCCCGCTTAACAGCTGAGACCATGGACATGACTCAGTGACTGAGAATAGTGTCAGAGACTGAGTTGTTTACTTGTTACTTTATCTTTGCTTAAGACACTTTACTTGGTTCATTTTGCTTTTTTAATAAAGTCACAAAGTTTACCTAAGACAGTTAATAAAATTTATCTTTGCTTAAGACACTTGGTTCATTTTTTTACCTTAGTAAAGTGTTGGTGAAAACTTTTAACAAATGGTTAAGCTTCTGCATGCTTGTGGGATAGATAAGGATAGTTGTGGGATAGATAAACCTCCAGAGCAAACATAGTGGGACTGTATGGTGCACCCTCCCAGGTGCCACACCTATGGCCCTTGATTATCAATAATAATGTAATCATTCATCCACACATGTCAACATAAACACAACTCTTTATTAAATGCCCTGTTCATTGTAGGCCCACTCAACATACATGGCCCAATCTCATCAGTGTGATCAGACAGGCTGAAGGAAGCATCCATTAATCATCTATCATCCTGTCTTGCCACTCCACTGCTCCAGCTGGGCAGTTGCACCAGTGTCTCAGTAGGTTGCGCTGCTTCTTCCCTTCACGTGAAGCTCTGTTGGGGCCTTGCACATCCTTAGTGTCTATCAGGTTTCGCCCTTGCCTCCATTCCCCAGGCTCCATGTCCCCATTGCCTTGTTGGAGGTCCACGAGCCTGTTCTGCAAGACTGGGTAGTGGGTGCGCATGAGATTGTGCAGGATGCAGCAAGCTTCCACGATGCTCCTCACAGTCTCTGGGTCATGCTGCATGGTGGTGAGAAGTATCTGGAACCTGTTGGCCAGGATGCCAAAGGCATTCACCACCACCCATCTTGCCCTGGACTGCCTGTAGTTGAAGATCCTCTCTTCACGGGTGAGGTATCTTGAACTGTATGGCTTCATGAGGTAGGTTCTGAGGGAGAAGGCATCATCCCCCACGATGAAGTAGGGCATATCTTGTGTGTCATTGGGTAGGGGGTCTGGATCTGGAAAACCCATGATGAGGTTGCATTCCAGCCCATCCTTGAGGTCACTTGCATTGTATACCTGGCCATCTGAAGCTGACCCGTTGCCTGAAGCATCGATGTAAATGAACTTGTAATCAGCATCAACCATGGCAAAGAGGATGATACTGAAGAAGCCCTTGTAGTTGAAATAAGTGGACCCTGAGTTGGCTTTGTAGGCCACGTGCTTCCCATCTATGGCTCCAATGGTGTGGGGAAAGTTCCACCTCTGATACCACTCTTCTGCACGTCTCCTCCAGCCTTCTTCAGTGGTGGGGCACTTGAGGAGCTCCTCCACGTATTCTTCGATGATGGCCTGCACCACTTCTCTAACCAATTTGCTGATGCTGTTGTGTGGCACCCTCATGAAGCGATGGAATGCACGAGGGTGTTCATTCCTCAGCTCCACCATCAACTGGTCATACAGTCCAAACTCCATTCTTCTCACGATCCATCCTCGGACCCACACAGCTCTTGGACATCTCCTTCTTCTCCTTCTTTATAAAAGATGAAATAGTCTGAACAGGTTTTGGTTCTGATGATGAATGATCGCAGCTACCATACGGACTGTGTCATGATCCATGATGGAGAACAATTGATGATGTGGAATACCAAGACCAAGGGTGAAGAGGTCTGTACACCACGGCTGCTGGACTCGTACTGAGATCCAGATGATTTTCTCCCCCTTTTTATAGAAAATATCAGTAGTCCGCTAGGTGTTCTTCGACATAATCTAGACATAATGCAGACATCCTAAATATATGAGATACATCCCAGATACAAACGTTTTGTCCGTTTTTAATACTTTATATACAAAATGCATATGCTTATATCCTTTCTATTGCCGTGCTACTAATGCTGTGTAGACGTTCCGTATACCTTTCATTTCCTCCCTCTTTCCATTTTCAATTGCAGTGGATGTGAGTTGAGGGGATGGCCAGAGGATGCAGAGAGGATACAGCGGATGTTTAATGGATGATAACGGACATAGAACATTTGCTGCCCGTATATGTCGTGGATGTACATCGTACGTTCATCCGTTCACAAAGTTTTGTGCTGCTCAAAACTTCTTGTGCAGATGAAATCACAGTGAACAGTTGCTGGAGGGATATAGTGTATGAAACAGGTATGCATTGAGTACACAACAGATGCATAGCGTTTTCCAATGGATGGTAAGCTTTTTTTAACGTTTTACATCCTCTTTGCATCCGTAAGTGCAGTGGGACAGGGGCTTTATTCTGGAAAATATTAAATTGCTTCTCATCTTATTCATAGAATGGGGGAAAGTAGTATCTTGTTTTTCACATTTGGCAAATATCTATGCTATGTGACATTGTCATTGTTCCTTAGTACATCCTTATAATATTCTTCCTGGCTTCTGTTCTAAAAATACAAAATTTCAGGATGAATCATATAATTTTTTAATATTATTAATATATTTATACCTTTTTGAAGAAAACGGTCTGGGCAACTGTATAACAGCAATTACATAATACATAGCAAATACATACATGCACATATGCAGAAAACTAATCCAGTAAATTTGTAACATGAAGCTATCTATCTGAATAGTATTTTTTAAAATAACCTCACATAAAAAGTATTTAAAAATATTTACTTGAACATAATTTTCAAGGAGAGAGAGATCTAAAAATAAGGAGCCATCACTAACGAGGCTCTGCCCCTGGTGCTTTCATTCAGTATATTCTAGTAATAACCCATATTGGAGGACTTTTGAATTTGCATGAGAAACCATGCAATCCTTTAATCTTCAGGATGTTTTAAGCCCATGTCACACTGCACCAATGGATTGAAAGAGGATGTAAAATGGAGAGAAACACTTGCCATCCGTTGGTTAACGCGATGAATCCGTTCTGTACTCACTGCGTCCATTTTTCATACTCTCTATCCGTCCAGCATCCGTCGACTGAGGTTCCATCCACTCAAAAAGTTTTGAGCTGCTCAAAACTTTTTGAGCAGAAAATGTTTCCAACGCATCCGTTCTGCACCCGCAACGCATACGGGGAACATCCGTTCTACATCCGTTGTCATCCGTTACGCATCCGCTATATCCACTAGGCATCCGCTGTGCATCCGTGCAACTCAAATCCACTCCAGAGGAAAAAAGACACAGGGAGGAAGCAAAACGGACGTGGAACGGATGCACAGAGTTAGTAGCACGGACGGAGAAAGGATGAAACCGGATGCAGCTCGCAAAGAAAGCATTTAAAACGGAAAAAACGCTCGCAGAGGGACCTATCTCAGATATTAAGGATGTCTAGAGGATGCCTAGAGGATGCAAAAGGACACACAGTGGAAAACCTATATTGCCTATAAAAAGGGGGAGCAACTCACCTAGATCTCACTTTCTGTCCAGCAGCCCTGCTGTGCAGACCTCTGCAGCCTTCATCAGGCTCTTGCTCTTCCACAGCATCCATTGATGTCCACCATAGATTGTAACACACTCCTTTTGGTAGCCACCATCGTTCTGCAACAGTGCGAAGCCATCTACAGGCTCTTTCAACTGTTCTACAGGAAGAAAAGGAGGTGGCCAAGAAGTGTCTGGGTCGAAAGATGGATCGGGAGGAGAGCAGAGTACGGAGTGTACAACAAGCTGATGGTGGAGCTGAGGAATGAAGACCCTTGTGCATTCCAGAACTTCATGAGGATGCCTCCAGGCATGTTTGATGAAGTTGTGGAGCGGCTGAGACCCAGGTTGACCAAGCAGAGCACCAACTTCCGGCCCAGCCTGGACCCTGGGCTCAAGGTGGCACTGACTCTGTGCCACCTGGCCTCAGGCATGCAGTACGGCTGGAGGGTGCCATCCAACACCATCAGCATTGTGGTCAAAGAAGTGGTGCAGGCCATCATCGAAGAATACCTGGAGGAGCTCCTCCAGTGCCCCTCCACTGAAGAAGGCTGGAAGACAGTTGCAGAGCAGTGGTATCAGAAGTGGAACTTCCCCCACACCGTTGGAGCCACAGATGGGAAGCACGTGGCCTGCAAAGCTCCAGCCAACTCAGGGTCCACTTTTCCCAACTACAAGGACTTCTTCAGCATCATCCTCTTCGTCATGGTCGATGCTGACTACAAGTTCATGTACATCGATGCTTCAGGCAACAGGCAGCTTCAGATGCCCGGATACACAATGCCAGTCACCTCAAGGAGGGGCTGGAATGCAACCTCATCATGGGCTTCCCAGATCCAGACCCCCTGCCCAACGACACGCAAGGCGTGCCCTATTTTATCATGGGGGGTGACGCCTTCTCCCTCAGATCCTACCTCATGAAGCCCTACACTTCCAGATGCCTCACCCGTGAAGAGAGGATCTTCAACTACAGGCTGTCCAGGGCAAGGTGGGTGGTGGAGAACGCCTTTGGCATCCTGGCCAACAGGTTCCAGATACTTCTCACCACCATGCAGCATCGTCCACAGACCGAGAGGAGGATCGTGGAAGCTTGCTGCATCCTGCACAATCTCATGCGCACCCACTACCCAGTGTTCCAGAACAGGCTCGTGGACCTCCAACAAGGCAATGGGGACATGGAGCCTGGTGAATGGAGGCAAGGGTGAAACCTGATAGACACTAAGGATGTGCAAGGCCCCAACAGAGCTTCACGTGAAGGGAAGAAGCAGCACAACCTACTGAGACACTGGTGCAACTCTTCAGCTGGAGCAGTGGAGTGGCAAGACAGGATGATAGATACTTAATGGATGCTTCCTTGAGCCTGTCTGATCACACTGATGAGATTGGGCCATGTATATTGGGTGGGCCTACAATGAACAGGGCATTTAATAAAGAGTTGTGTTTATGTTGACATGTGTGGATGAATGATTACATTATAATTGATAATAAAAGGCCATTGGTGTGGTACCTGGGAGGGTGCTCATACAGTCCCACTATGCTTGCACTGGAGGTTTATCTATCCCACAGCTATTACCCATCCCAAAGGTATCCCGGCCCATCCCACAGCTATTACCCATCCCAAAGGTATTCCTGCCCATCCCATAGCTATTACCCATCGCAAAGGTATCTCTGCCCATCCCACAGCTATTACCCATCCCACAGGTATCCCTGCCCATCCCATTGCTATCTTAACCCATCCCACAAGCATGCAAAGGCTTAAACCATTTCTAAAGTTTTCACCAAGGCTTTATTTACTAAAATAAATGAAGCAAGTATGTGAAGCAAAGATAATCTTTATTAATAACAAGCTGTAAAAGAAAAATGACCCAAGTCAAGTGTCCAAAGCAAAAATATAGTCAACAGGTAGCCACCCAGTCTCTGGCATTCTTCTCAGTCAGTCTGAGGCATTCCCATCATCTCAGGGGTGAAGGCTCCAGGTGCTCTGGAGGTGGCTTCTGCTGGAATGCTGGTCTGAGGTGCCACTGGGGTGCCTGGCCCCGAGAGGACAACAGGGGACGGTGTGTTGAGGAAGCTCTCAGACAGCTGGCTCAGCCCCGTGATGTTGAGAGCCCCTTCCTCCATGACATGGGGTGTCAGCCCCAATACCGATGACAGTTGTACTGAGGCCGGGCTTGGCTGTGGGGTGGAGGAAGGAGCAGTGTAGCGGGGCTGTCTTGTCTGCAGCTGGGTGAGGACTGGCGTCAATGGCATCGGTGGTGTGGGTGGCATCGGTGGTGTGGGTGGCATCCGATGTACCTGTGCCTGGACTGGGAAGGGCTGCCTGTGCTGCTGGACCTCCTGGTAGCTGTAGCCTTGGTAGGGTAGGGCCTGTGGAAAGCCTTGGAAGGGCAGTGACATCACCCGGGGTGGATAAGCAGACCTGGACTGGGTGGGAGCAGGTTCATCTTGGTCTGGAGGGTTGTGAAGAAGATCGGTGATCCTGTCCTTCACCACCTGGTACTGGGATTCCGCCATGTTCATGAGGGTCTGGTTGACATAGGTGAGGAAGGGCTTGCGGTTGGAGGATGGGGCGTTGGTGTGTACCAACTGAGAGAGGAGATCTACGCTGCTCCTGATGGTGTCTCTTTTCTCCAGCAGGACAATGTGGCTCTGCCCCTCCAGTTTGCCTCTCTGCCTTTCTGTGGAGGTGGTGCTGGGGGTGGATGCGGGTTGGGCTGTGGTGGAAGTGCCATCTCCTTTCTCCCACTGTCTCTGGGGGTCCTCCACGTGCTCTGCCACGGGTAGTACAGCTGTCGGGGGGGTCTTCGTCGTGGCACGCTCCACAGATACCTGCCTGGACACAGGAGCTGACTCTTGGCCAGAAGAGGACTGGCTCTCAGCAGGCTGCCTGAGAGAGAGAGGGGCTGCCTGAGTTGTGAGAGGGGCTGCTTCTCTGTGGCAGATCTCACCCTCCAAGAAGCTGCACTTGGCCATCACGTAGGTCTCCCGGTCCGTCAGCTGACCGCGGCCTGGCCAGATTTCTTGAGGTGCAGTTTCCCGTACCAGGTGTGCATGTGCTTCCACCAGCCGAGGAGCACCTCCGAAGTGTAGCCCAGGCTCTCCGCCTTCTCTCTCCAAGCAGCCTGCTTCCTTTTGGTGTCTCAATAGAGCCTGTGTCCCTTCCACCATAGATACTCGTTCTCCCTCAGCCACTCCAGCACCTCCTCCTCATGTTTCTCTTTTATGTTGTATTGCCTCCTCTCCCGTTCATGCGTCTGCCTCTTCCTCCCTTTGGCAGGGCCATATGGGCCCTCATCAGAGGGGCTTCGAGGTTATAGGGGCTGCTCCTCCACACCACCACCACCAGCAGCAGCAACAACAACAGTAGAAGCAAAAGCAGGACCAGCAGGACCAGCAGGACCAACACCAACACCAGGAGCAGCAGCAGCAGCAGCAGCACCAGCACCAGCAGCACCAGGAGCAGCACCAGGAGCACCAGCAGGACCAGCAGGACCAGAAGCACCAGCAGGACCAGCAGGACCAGGAGCAATGCCAGCAGAGTATGCGCCAGCAGGACCAGCAGGACAAGGAGCAGCACCAGCAGAGTAAGCACCAGCAGAAGCACCAGCACCAGGAGCAGTGCCAGCAGTGTAAGCATCAGCAGAAGCACCAGCACCAGGAGCAGTGCCAGCAGTGTAAGCATCAGCAGAAGCACCAGCACCAGGAGCAG
>BLBF01000019.1:24466586-24492926 GCA_015471245.1 Laticauda colubrina
CAGCCTGCCTTCCAGCCTCCCTGCCAGCCAGTCTGTCTGCCAGCCTTGGTGCCTGCCTTCCTGCCAGCCTTTCTGCCAGGCTTCCTAACAGGCTTCCTGGCAGCCTTGGTGCCAACCTTCCTGCCAGCCTTGGTGCCTGCCAGCCTTCCTGCAAGCCTTGGTTCATGTCTGCCTGCCAGCCTTGGTGCCTGCCTCCCTGCCAGCCTTGGTGCCTGCCTCCCTGCCAGCCTTCCTGCCAGCCTTGGTGCCTGCCTTCCTGCCAGCCTTGGTGCATGCCTCCCTGCCAGCCTTGGTGCCTGCCTTGGTGCCTGCCTCCCTGCCAGCCTTGGTGCCTGCCTGCCTGACAGCTTTCCTGCCAGCCTTGGTGCCTGCCTGCCTGCCAGCCTTCCTGCCAGCCTTGGTGCCTGCCTTCCTGCCAGCCTTCCTGCCACCCTTGGTGCCTGCCTCCCTGCCAGCCTTCCTGCCAGCCTTGGTGCCAGCCTCCCTGCAAGCCTTCCTGCCTGCCTTGGTTCCTGCCAGCCTCCCTGCCAGACAGCAACCCCACAACCATGTGGAAGCACAGCAAGCCTCAGCCATCTGCTGCCAGCCCTGGCAAGAGGGACAGGGCTACCATCCTGCCCCCTGGCCCTCACTCTGGTACTGCTGGGGCTTCTGCAGCACGGGCTCGCTCTTCTGGGGCTGGGGCTTCTGCTGCTTCTGCTTCTGGAAGAGCTGATGACAAGCACTCCAGCACAGGCCACCTCCACAGCACCTGGACCCTTCACCCCTGAGACTGAGTGACCAAGAGGAGTGCCAGAGACTCATTTTTGTTTTATAGTTTGTTGTTAATAAAGTCTATTTATGATTCACACACTTGCTTCATTTCTTTTTTTTAATAAAGTCTTGGTGGAAACTTTTAGAAAGGGTTTAAGCCTTTGCATGCTTGTGGGATGGGTTAAGATAGCAGTGGGATGGGTTGAGATAGCAGTTGGATGGGCAGGGATACCTTTGGAATGGGTAATAGCTGTGGGATAGATAAACCTCCAGCGCAAGCATAGTGGGACTGTATGGTCCACCCTCCCAGGTGCCATCCCTATGGCCCTTTATTATCAATAATAATGTAATAGTCATCCACACATGTCAACATAAACACAACTCTTTATTAAACGCCCTGTTCATTGTAGGCCCACCCAACATACATGGCCCAATCTCATCTGTGTGATCAGACAGGCTGAAGGAAGCATCCATTAATCATCTATCATCCTGTCTTGCCACTCCACTGCTCCAGCTGGGGAGTTGCACCACTGTCTCAGGAGGTTGCGCTGCTACTTCCCTTCACGTGAAGCTCTTTTGGGCCTTGCACATCCTCAGTGTCTATCAGGTTTTGCCCTTGCCTCCATTCCCCAGGCTCCATGTCCCCATTGCCTTGCTGACGGTCCACAAACCTGTCCTGTAACACTGGGTAGCGGGTGCGCATGAGATTGTGCAGGATGCAGCAAGCTTCCATGATCCTCCTCACGGTCTCTGGGCTATGCTGCATGGTGGTGAGAAGTACCTGGAACCTGTTGGCCAGGATGCCAAAGGCGTTGTCCACCACCCGCCTTGCCTTGGACAGCCTGTAGTTGAAGCTTTACGGGTGAGGCGTCTGGAGGTGTAGGGCTTCATGAGGTAGGTTGTGAGGGAGAAGGCGTCATCTCCCACGATGAAGTAAAGCACATCTTGCGTGTCGTTGGGCAGCGGGTCTGGATCTGGGAAGCCCACGATGAGGTTGTGTTCCAGCCCCTCCTTGAGGACACTGGCATTGTATACCTGGGCATCTGAAGATGAGCCATTGCCTGAAGCATCGATGTACGTGAACTTGTAGTCAGCATTGACCATGGCAAAGAGGATGATGCTGAAGAAGCCCTTGGAGTTGAAATAAGTGGACCCTGAGTTGGGTGGAAATTTGCAGGCCACGTGCTTGCCATCGATGGCTCCAACGGTGTGGGGGAAGTTCCACTTCTGATACCACTACTCTGCAACTTTCTTCCATCCTTCTTCAGTGGAGGGGTACTGGAGGAGCTCCTCCTTGTATTCTTTGATGATGGCCTGAACCACTTCTCTGACCACAATGCTGATGGTGTTGGATGGCACCCTCCAGCCGTACTGCATGCTCCTGTAGGTGGTCCCGGATGCCAGGTGGCACAGAGTGAGTGCCACCTTGAGCCCAGGTTCCAGGTGCGGAAGCTGGTGCTCTGCTTGGTCAGCCTGGGTGTCAGGCGCTGCACAACTTCGACAAACATGGCTGGAGGCATCCTCATGAAGTTCTGGAACGCCCGAGTGTCTTCGTTCCTGAGCTCCACCATCAGCTTGCTGTACAGTCCGTCCTCTGTTCTTCTGGTGAACCATCTTCGGACCCAGACTCTTTTTGGCTGCCTCTTTTTCTTCTCACAGTAGAGTTCACAGAGCCTGCAGATGGCTTCACACTGTTGCAGAATGATGGTGGCTGCCGAAAGGACTTTGTTTCAATCCACGGTGGACATGACTGGATGCTGTGGAAGAGGAAGAGTCAGACGAAGGCTGTAGAGGTCTGCACCACTGGGCTGCTGTTCTGAAAGTGAGATGCAGATGAGTTGCTCCCCCTTTTTATAGGAAATATAGGTTTTCCACTAGGCATTCTCTAGGCATCCTCTAGGCATCCTCTAGGCATCCTTAATATCCGAGATAGGTCCCCTCTGAGAACGATTTTTCCATTTTAATGCTTTGTTTTCATGCTGCATCCGTTCTGCATCCGTTCTGCATCCGTTCCGCTTCCTCCCTGCGTCTGAGCGGATGCGAGTTGCACGGATGCGTAGCGGATGCCTAGCTGATATAGCGGATGCGTAACGGATGCAGAACGGATGCATAGCGGATGCATAGCGGATGCAGAACGGACGCATTGGATACATTTTCCGTGCAAATGTTTTGGGCAGCCCAAAACTTTCTGAGCAGATGAAACATCAATACACGGATGCTGGACGGATAGAGATGAAGCAAAACGGAGGCAGTACATCGCGTTTTCCAACGGATGGCAAGCTTTTTTGTCCGTTTTACATCCTCTTTGCATCCGTTGGTTCAGCCGGTTTACAAAGTTCTATTTTAAAGTTCTCCAGTAACTGGTTAATTTTATCTGCCTGTGAGATTTTGTAGCCTCCCTTAGTTTTATCTATTTTCAAACCAAGATACTGTTTAATCTCACCTAAATGTTTGATTTTAAATTTCCTCTCTAACAGTGAAATAATCCCAGTAGCTTCTTGCTCAGTTTTAGTGATTAATGCTATGTCATCAGTGAACAATAGCAACAATGAAACTACACCATCACTTTCCTTTTTGAATAAACATGAATCAGTCATGCCAGCTACAAAATCTATCTTTGTTAATCCCTTCACTATGCACTGGTTCCATTCATAGCCTGATTGCTTCAAGCCATAAAGATTCTTTTTTAATCTCCAGAAATCAGTTGTATTATCAGTTTTTATCCCCAAAGTCTTCTTTAAATATATAGTATGTTGTAACGGTGCATGTAGATATCCCGTCTCAACAACTAAATGGTTTATTGTGTATTTCTTCTTAGCTGCCCACACTCATGCTGCTCATAATGTGGTAGCCTCCAGACTAGGTGCAAACACCTCATCGTAGTCGTTGGCTGACTGATCGAACCCTTGTGCTTCTAGCCTGGCTTTATGGGTAACAGTCCCATCCATACCTGTCTTAATTTTATAAATCTACTTAAACCCTATGGCATGCTTACCTGGTGGTAACCTGACATTTTCATATACCTCCAACCTTTGTAAGGATTTCAGTTCCTTATCCATTGCTTCCTGCCAAGCAGCCTGAACCTTAGCAGGATACAGTTTCAGATCATTATAGTTAGTAGGAATGATATTTACTTGGCATGCTATACTAGACTGATATCTATCTGGTGGTTATGATACACAGCTTGAACATCTAGGCAACTCAGGGCTTACTGGTGGACTTTCATGTTCCACCTGCTCCTATTCTTCTACCTCCTCCTGTGTCTATTCTTCCTTTTTAATGGCTATTGATGGTTTAACTATCTCATCGTTGTGGAGTACTTGGGTGTCGATAACATCATTGTTGGATTCCTGTTCTAGTTTATGCTCCCCAACGTGCTCAAAAAATTTAGCACTAGCGCTACAGCATTAGCTGTGCCTGGAGCACAGAGTCTAAATGATCTATGGTTGGTCTCATAACCTACAAAAAATAATTTCCTAGCTCTATGTCACCCTTTCAGTCTTACTTGTGAGGGAATATGCACCCATGCTGCAGCTCCGAATGTGTGTAGATAACTTAAATTTAGTTTTCTGCCATGCCAACAAATGAATGGCAATTCACCAGTTGTTGTGTTCACCACATTATTTAAAACATGGTTAGTTTCACCCCACAATGTTTCAGGCAAATCTGAATCAGATAGCATAGTGTGAGCCATGGCTTGTAACGTTTGTCCCCTTCATTCTATAAACGAGTTATGTTGTGCCTGTAAGGTGCAGAATGCTTATGCTCGACACCAGCAATTTCAACATTGTTTGGAATCTAGTGTTAATAAACTCAGTCCCATTATCTGTAACAAGGTAATTACCCAATGTCTCATTTTCCTTTCAGCAAATCTTAGCCAGTTAAAGAAATGTTGGAACTTTTCTGTTTTATTTTTCATTAGATAGCAGAAACCATACCATGAGTAATGGTCCATTATACTCAAAACATAGCAGGCACCTCCCAAATTGGGATTCTTAGGACCAATTATGTCAGCAAACACAACCTCAAAAGGTTCTTCGGTCTTAAACACATTCAGTCTATTTTCTGGAGTAACCTTGCTTTTCTGCTGATTACAGGCATTACAGTTTAAGTACTTGCTAGAGGTTTTTAATTTTACTCCCTCTGACAATTCAACAGTTTCAGCATTTTGAAATTAATGTGCCCCAGACTTCTATGCAGTAAGTGTATACATTCGTTATGTGGCTTAACATTGTTATAAACCGAGTTAAGCCCGTGTCACACTGCACCAACGGATGCAAAGAGGAAGTAAAATGGACAAAAAAGCTTGCCATCTGTTTGAAAATGCGATGTATTCACTGCCTCCGTTTGGCTTCCTCTTGATCCATCCAGCATCCGTTTATGGATGTTTCATCCGCTCCAAAAGTTTTAGGCTGCCTAAAACTTTTGCGCGGAAAATGTATCCAGTTCGTCCATTCTGCATCCACTACGCATCCGCTACGCAGCTGCTATATCCGCTAGGCATCTGCTGTGCATCCGCGCAACTCGCATCTGCTCGGATGCAGGGAGGAAGTGGAACGGATGCGGAACGAATGCAGAACGGATGCCTAGTGGCTGCAGAACAAAAACAAAGCATTTAAAGCGGAAAAAATGTTCGCAGAGGGGATCTATCTTGGATATTAAGGATGTTTAGAGGATGCCTAGAGGATGCCTAGAGGATGCCTAGCGGAAAGCCTATACTGCCTATAACAAGGGGAACAACTCACCTGCTTCGCACTTTCAGACCAGCAGACCAGCGGTGCAGACCTCTGCAGCCTTCATCTGCCTCTTCCTCTTCCACAGCATCCAGTCATGTCCACTGTGGATTGTGAAAAAATCCTTTCGGCAGCCAACATCCTTCTGCAACACTGCGAGACCATCTACAGTCTCTGTGAACAGTACTACGGGAAGAAAAGGAGGCACCCAGAAAAAGTCTGGCTCCGAAGATGGTTCGCCAGAAGAGCGCAGTACGTACTTTACGACAAGCTGATGGTGGAGCTCAGTAGCGAAGACCCTCGGGCGTTCCAGAACTTCATGAGGATGCCTCCAGCCATGTTTGACAAAGTTGTGCAGCGCCTGACACCCAGGTGGACCAAGACAAACACCAGCTTCCCGCCCAGCCTGGAACCTGGGCTCAAGGTGGCACTCACTCTGTGCCACCTGGCCTCAGGGACCACCTACAGGAGCATGCAGTACGGCTGGAGGGTGCCACCCAGCACCATCAGCTTTGTGGTCAGAGAAGTGGTGCAGGCCATCATCGAAGAATACAAGGAGGAGCTCCTCCAGTACCCCTCCACTGAAGAAGGCTGGAAGAAAGTTGCAGAGCAGTGGTATCAGAAGTGGAACTTCCCCCACACCGTTGAAGCCATCGATGGCAAGCACGTGGCCTGCAAAGCTCTAGACAACTTAGGGTCCACTTATCACAACTACAAGGGCTTCTTCAGCATCATCCTCTTCGCCATGGTCGATGCTGACTACAAGTTCATGTACATCGATGTTTCAGGCAACGGCTCATCTTCAGATGCCCAGGTATACAACGACAGTCACCTCAAGGAGGGGCTGGAAAGCAACCTCATGGTGGGCTTCCCAGATCCAGACCCGCTGCCCAAGGACACGCAAGATGTGCCCTACTTCATCGTGGGGGATGACGCCTTCTTTTTTCCTCTTTTTTTCTCTCTCTCTTTCTTTACAGATAAGCATTATAAGATGAGTAGAAAGACAACAGCTCCAGCTTCTTCAGTACCAATCCCCTCACCATCTGGAGGACAACTATCTATACAGACAATAATATAACAGGAATAAGAGAAAGAAAAGAAAAACATTACAGATGATTATGTAAGGAATCCAGAAGATTGAGCAAAAAGTTGAAAAGATAGATGAGAAAATGGAAAATATTCAACAGATAATGATGAAATATGAAGACAGATTTTAAAAAATTGAAGAAGATATACTAAGAGATAAGAAAATTGGAGACATTGATATTCAATTGAGCGATGTTGAGAAGGGAAGATGTGAACTATTAGGATGGGAAATAGATAAATCAGAATTTTACTTAAGATTTCAAAATATAGAAGAAGGGAAAGGTGAAAACATTGCTGAAATAATGGCAGAAATATTGGCAGAAGCCCTGGAAATAACTAAAGAAAAGATGATGAATGGGATGGATGAAGTGTTTTGTGTCTATACAAGATATGAAACAAGGAATAGACTACCAAGAAAAGTTCACATTAGATTTACTAAAAAGATTATTAAGACACAGATACTCCAGGTGGTGAGAGAGAAAACACTAAAATATAAAAATGAAGAAATTGTGGTGCTGAAATAGATACCAAGAAGAGTAAGAGAGATGAAAAGAGAATATTTATTCTTGACTAAAGAGTTACTTAAAAGAGGAGTAAACTACAGATGGTTGATGCCAGAAGGCCTCTTGTTCACTTGGCAGGAAAAAGACACATAACTGACACAGTTGAAAAAGCTGAACTATTCTACTTAGAATACTTTCGAGGAAAGGAGGAAGAAGAAAGAAAGGAAGAGTCATTAATTAAATTTCAAGAGGAGTATATAGCAGTAATTGAAAAAGAAAAAGAACAACAAGAATTGAGATCTACTACAGCAATAAAACCCTTTTATAAAGCTTAACATGGATGAAAGAAAATTGATTTTGATTAACATAAATGGACTTAATTTGGCTACTAAAAGAAGGAAAGTATTTCACAAATTAGAAAAACAAGGAAAACTAAGGAAATTATTTACGTTGCTGGCACAATCCAAAAAAAGAGGTGTGGTATTATGTATTAAAGAAACAATTTTGGCAGAACTAATCTATACAGATGATGATGGAAAGATTCTGATGGTGAAAATAACAGATAACAGCATTAAAACACTTCCAATTGCAATTTATGCCCTGAATGATAAACAAGAAGAATTCTACAGAAAATTACATACAAAAATAATTGAATAGGACTATGTTAATATCTGTATGATGGGAGATTTTAATGGAATAATTAATGACCGGTTGGATTATAGAACACAGAAAACAACAAAGAAAGTTAGAAAGATACTACCAAAATCCTTCCTTTGAATAATTTAACTTAAAAGATGCATGGAGAGAGAGAAAAGCAATATACTTTTTATTCAAACAGGTATACATCCTGGTCTAGAATAGATATGATATGGATGTCAGCAGAATTATTGACTAATGTACGACAGATTGAAATAGAAACAAGCACATGAGCAGATCATAATCCAGTATCAGTTATTTGGAAAGGATACAAGAGGAGATCCAGATGGTCTCTAAATAATATGATTCTGAAAGAAAAAGACTTTAAACAGAAAATAGAGAAAGAACTTGTTTTCTTCTTCAAAGAAAATAGAAGAGAGGATCCATATATCCATCTTTACAGAATTTCTGGGACACAATGAAGGCCTACACAAGAGGCTTGATAATAGATTATACGAGGGGAAGAAACAGAAAAAGACATTTAAGACATTAGAGGATGACTATAAAAAATTGGGAAAAGATTTGCAGAAGTCCCAACAAAAAATATATGTTAAAAATAAAGTGGATATAACTAAACATAAAATGGGATTAATGGAAAAAGAGGAATTAGCACACAAAAAAAATAAAAATGCCAAACAGAATTACTTTGAAGATGCAAACAAGCCAGGGAGATGGCTTGCTTATAAAATGAGAAAGGAAAGAGAAGTAACAAGGATTAGTCAATTGATAAATAAAGGACAGGTTTGCTATGGAAATGAGAAGAAAAAAATTATACAAGACTACTACGGAAAACTGTACTTTCAAGAGAATATTCAAGAAGAAAAAATTAAGCAATACCTACAGAAAGTGAACCTACCTCAGATACCTAAAAATATTGAACCAATGTTAGAAGGAGATATAACAATGATAGAATTAACACAAGCCTTAAAAAAATAAAATATTGGGAAAGATTATTTCCCAGGTCCAGATGGTTTGCCAGTGGAATTTTACAAGACTTTCCAGGAAATATTGAATCTTCATCTTTTAGAAGTTATAAATGAAGTTAGATTGAAGAAAATAATATCAAAAACATGGTCAGAAGCATACATTACACTTATACCAAAGGAAGGGACAGACCTATAAATTATAGACCTATATCTTTATTGAACTCAGACTATAAAATCTTTGCTTCAGTTTTGGCAGAAAGACTAAAAAGATACTCAAATAATTTTATTCATACTTATCAGAATGGATTTCTGCCAAAGAGACAAATCAAAGACAATGTGAGAATCATTTTGGATACTCTGGAATATTATGAAGCACACCCTGAGAAGCAGATAGCCTTGATGTTTCTAGATGCACAAAAAGCCTTTGACAATGTGAGTTGGTGATTTATTTTACTGCAATTGATACAAATGGGCTTTGGTAAAAAAATTATCCAAGCCATTGAAACAATATACCATGAACAAACTGCAAAGGTGATGGTGAATGGAGAATTAACAGAATCTATAGATGTAAGAAAAGGGACAAGGCCATTATCGCCTCTGCTGTTTGTGTTAACATTGGAAATGTTGAACAGGAATATGAGAGAAGAAAGAGAAATAAAAGGAATGAAAATTAAAAAGGAGGAATATGAATTGCAAGCTTTTGCAGATGACCTGGTATTTATATTTGTTTGTGAAGAGTTGGAAGGGTGGCAAGGTACCTAAGTAGGAGGAAGTTGTTGAAAGGGTTGTGGACTGTGCTGAGATGAGTAAGTTGACATTTGGGGTTAGAAAACAAGAGGACAAGCAATTTTGTATGATGTGGGATTTGTTTTGTCAATGGTTGGATGGGGGACATGGTGGGGTAACAGAATAGATAATTTCATTTCTAGAAGTTTGGTAGACTGATACAAAATGTAGTGTGGACATGTATGGCCATTGGATGACAGCATGGTATAGTATTGATGGAATAAATAGCAGGATAATTAATAATTGATAAATAGATAGGCATGTGTTGGTTTGACAATGTGAGATTGATGTAGATTGTGAGCAATGATTGTGAAAGGATTGCACAGAAGATTCTAAATCAACTGACACACTGCATGTGCGGGATGTGTTAAGCCTGGGTTCCCCAACCAGGGTTAGGTAGACAAGCTAAACAGAATGTGCAGCGTTAGTCAGATAGGCACACAGATAAATGAGTGAGCTAAGCTTGTATGTTTATTAACATACAGTAAAAATAACAGATACGCTTGTGCTATCAAGAATATATTTTATTCCAGTATAAGTTTATAGCATAGTCAAAAACAGTCCTATATTCATTTACCATGTAGTCAGTCCATTCAGGGATATTCAGTTAGCAAATAGAATATCCTATTGTCAGTTCACATAAATCAGTCCGTTGTTGTCTCTCCCGTTCGAGCAATGCAGTCTTGCTTCCAAGCAGTAATCAGGGATCATCAAAGCCAGAGAGAGAGAGAGCAAGCTGTAGCCTTGCTACTTTTATATGGTTTTCATAACCACACCCACAGTTGCTATTTTACAGTTAAAGCTGCATACACTAACTATGATTTATAGTTAGTATTTCACCTAAAACAGTTAGGGTGAACAATGTTATCCCTAACAGGATGGAAGATGGTTTTATGGTTTTTTTGTGTGTGTTGTCTGTATATGTTCGTCTTAAAATTATATATATATAATTTATATATATATAAATGTTAGGAACAGGAAGTGATGTTGCAATGATACCAGTCACAAGGAACAGAGTCTTTGTCCCTGCACTGCTTGTGGGCTCTGGAAGAAGCCAAAACTGCCTGGAGAGGCATCCTGTGAGGTTCCAAGGGAGACCACACTCCCCTGTAGAGCCCAGGGGCTTTCTAAGCTTTCTGTGCCACACCAGGAAGAAGAGGCAGCCAAAATGGATGCCACACAGCTGAAGACAGTTTCAACCTAAGAAAAGTGCTGGAGAGGAGCCAGTGAATCGTGTTTGGAATTGTGTAAGAAGAATCTTTTATATTTAAAGTGCAACCCTGAGAAAAAGAAGATTCAGGAAAAAAAGTGACTCAAAGCTATCTTTAAAGTGGCAGTATCTCAGCAGTGAGTAAAATTTCTAGATTTTTTAAAATGGAAGGAAAAGGAGGAAAAAAGAAAATTTGCTAAAAATACAGAAAACTGGACATTTTAATTGGACAGACATTGACTGTGAATATGTAAGATACATATTTAAGTGATTTGGTTGATCACTGTATGTTGAATTACAAAATCAAAGGGTGAATAAATGGGTCAAAAGGGAAGTGAACATCATAACTGAATAGAGTTCAAAATATTCTCAAAAAGACACAGGTAATTTTTATCCAAAATCAGGCAGGCAGATTGAGTTGCTCACAGAATCACAGATTAACTCAGAGATCTATCTTTCTTCCATCAGCTACTTGAGTTGACACATAAAATTTGCTTGCAAGCAAACTCACAAAATTAATTCACAACTCACCATGTATTGAATATTGAATTTTTTATAAAAAAAAAAAAAAAAGAGCAACTTTAACCAAAATCAGGTAAAACAGGCAGGCAGATTGAGTTGCTAACAGAATCACAGATTCATTCAGAGAGCTATCTTTCTGCCAATGGCTACCTGAGTCTGCACTGAATAATACTCATAGAAGCTTCAGTCCGAAAGAAGGTTTGGCTCTGCTTAAAAGCAGAGCCAAAAATCTAAAGATTAGCTAGAAAGCAAGAAATCCAATGGTTTCCTAATTTCTAGCTAATCCAAATCTCCCGGCACAGCAGAACAGCTGATGGTCAGGGGAAAAAAAAGGAAAAAATAGCAACTTAGCAGTGCTCTGGAGTGACATTTTTCTGCAGATCACTAAAAATTTCTCACAGACCACCAATGGTCCATAGACCACTGGTTGCCAACCACTGATTTAGTGGTATCAGGGAGCAGCCCACAATGTGTTTGTGCTGTGCTCACCACCCTGTGTAATGTCTTTCTATCCATGGCTGTCAAGCCAGCATACCACACTGTAATGCAATATGTGAGGACACTTTCTATTGTGGACCGATAAAAGGAGGTCATCAGTCATTATTCCACTTTATTCTTTCATAAGACCCTAAGGAAATGGATTTTCTGTTTGGCCTTTCTGGCCACCTCGGTTGTGCTGATTTTCCAGGTATGATCTTCCCTGAGGTAGACTCCCAAGAATTTAAAGGAGGAAACTCTCTCCACACAGCCCCCCTCAATGTAAAGTGAGGTGGATTCCTCTCTCTTCTTCCAGAAGTCTAACACCATCTCCGTTGTCTTGCTGATAGTCAAGTGCAGGTTGTTTTCTAGGCACCATGAGGATAATTTTTGAACTTCCCTCCTGTACATTGTTTCGTCTCCATCTGTAATGAGACCCAATATGGTAGTATCATCTGCAGACTTAATGATCACAGTGGATGGGTCAGATGATGCACAATCATGTGTGTATAGTGAGTACAGATAAGGACTGGGCACACAGCCCTATGGGGAGCCAGTGCTAAGTTTCAGGGAGGTGGATGTGACAGATCCAGCCTTCACTGTTTGTGGTCGGTCCCTCAAAAAATATTTGATCCAGTCGCAGATGGAAGAGGGAAAATCCAAGTCAGTCAGCTTTTTGATAAGCATGCTGGGCAGGATAGTACTGAAGGCCAAGCTGTAGTCAATGAAAAGCATCCCGACATAGTTTCCAGGTTTCTCCAGATAGCTCGCTACAGTATGTAAGGCAGCATCTGCCAGCCTGTTCCACCTGTAAGCAAACTGATGTTTGTCAAAGTCTGGTGGGAGGCATGTCCTAAGGTGTTGGAGAACCAGTCTTTTGAAGCATTTCATCACTATTGACATTAACACGATAGGTCTGTAGTCATTTAGGCAGTTCGTTGCTGTTTTCTTGGGACAATTGATTGGGACAATAGTGGCTGTTTCAAGCATGATGGAACACAGGGCATTTAAAGGGAGTTGTTAAAGATTTTTGTCAGGACTTCTGCTAATTGATCAGCACAATTCTTTACCACTATCCCCAGCACCCCATCTGGACCTTACTGGGATTGACAGCCTTCAGTGTAGCTCTCACTTGATGTTCATACAGAGTGAATGACTGGAATCAGAAGGCTGGCAGGCAGCTATGGGGTGTGGTCTTTTCACCTCGTAGCAGGTGAAGATGTTCAACTTCTCTACCAATGAGGTGTCAGCATTGATTGTGTTCCTCATGTTGCTCTTATAGTTAGTTAGGTGCTGCAGTCCCTGCCACACTTGCTTCAGGTTATTATCTGCTAGGTGGTTCTCCACCTTATATTTGCATTATTGTTTTGCCATCTTAATGCCTCTTCTAAGATTTGCCCTGGCTCCTCTCTCTCTCTCTATATATATATCCCTATCCTGTGCCTTAAAAGCAGAATGCCAGGCTTTCAGAAGTATCCGTACCTCAGCAGTCATCCAGGGTTTATAATTCCCATAGACTCTGATCCACTTGTCTGTTTGTTACATTGTCAGTGCACACTTTGATGTGAAGAGAGTACGGCATCAGTATATTCATGCAGGTCTGGGTGTTCAAATACACTCCACTCAGTGCTTTCAAAACTGTCCTGCAGCTGACTGAGAGCACCCTCTGGCCAGATTTTAACTATTTTCATGACTGGCTGAGTTCTTTTCCTGAGAGAGACATACTTCAGGCATGACAGAAGTGAAAGTTGGTTGGATGTACCCAAGTGGGGGAGGAGGGTTACTCTATTTGCAGTACACATGGTCTAAAGTGTTCTTCCCTCTGGTGGAAAATTCATGTACTGCACCAACTTAGGGAGAACTGTCTTTAAACAGACTTGATTGAAGTCCCCAGCCATGACAAGAGCAACCTCTGGTTGAGTTTGCTGCTGCCTGGAGATGATGTCATATAGTTTAGAAAGCACTGTGCTGACATTGGCATATATTCAGGTGGAATATAAATAGCCATAATAATTATCAGTGATTTCTCCTGGCAAATAAAATGCCTACATATGACAGTCATCAGTTCCACATCAGGGGAGCAATACATATAAACTACTCCGCTGTTAACAAACCAATCACTATGTATATGGATACAGAGTCCTTCTCCTTGCTTCTACTGGATTCACCATTTCTATCAGAGTGATAAATGTCTCGGCTTGTAAACTCCACTGCCACACCAGGTATAGCTGGGTGTAGGCAGGTCTCTGTTACAATCATCACACAGCTTTCGTGGAGAAGCCTTTGTAGTTAAGGCAGAACTACAACTCACAATTATGGTTTCTAGCTTGGTACCTTGCACTAAGCTTGCTCTTTTTTTACATATGAAAAGAGAAGTAAAAAACATACAAGCAAAAATGTTTGGTACATAGTAAAAGCTAATATGATACAGATAACTGGCAGAAAATAATGTTATGGTGGTTGATAAGTTCTATGCATAGCTTTGTGGAATCCTCTATCCCAGAGGTCTTCAAACTTGACAACTTTAAGGCTTGTAGACTTCAACTCCCAGAATTCCTCCTCCGGTCATGTTAGCTCAGGAAATCTGGGAGTTGAAGTCCACAAGTCTTAAACTTGCCATGTTTGAAGATCCTTGTTCTATCCATCATTTTCACGTTCTGTCACTTAAAAAAAAAATACCTGTGAGGATCTAAGAAGACATTAATCATGGTAAGCCACACCAGGAAATAAATTCCACAGAAAGGCGAAAGCCACTTTTAGAGCAATTGGCACTAAATCACGATCTGAAATCTTCCCCAGAGGATTTTTGACAAGTCAATAGGGAAGCCAAGTTTGCTTAACAACAATAGGAAAAAAGGTAATAAAATCAGGCACAATTCATTTAATAGCTGCATTGTTTAGCAACAGATGTTCCAGATACAATTGTAGTCATAAATCAAGAACTATCTGGAGTTAGAATTTCCTATATATCTTTTATTTACTGTTTTAAGTGAGAGCTCCAAAAGTTATCACTAATTTGCCTTCCATTCCAAACTTTGTCAAGGACCTTGGAGTACTCATCTCTAATGATCATCATCAACAAGGTCTTGATTATTCAGTTTCTGTTTTATTTTCTGATTTATTTATTTTTTGCCAATATGTAAGACAGAGCATTTATTTGTTGAGATTTGAAGTTGCCATTTGTTTGACCATTCTGATACATAGTCGTTGTCTTTTTGAAGGGAATTAGTAATGTCAGTGGTGTTGAATAGCTGTCAGGCTACAGAACTTTTCCCATTCACTCAACGAGAATGAACTTCTGAAAACATATCAAAACGTATCAAAAAGGAATCCTTTATTGAGATGAGACAATTCATGTAGGAGTCCAAAGCAGTCTCTGAGGTCTCTCAGGCATACAGGGATACATAAGGGAGTTTAGAACCCCTCCCCTTATCTCAATGTGTATTTAGTGAAATAAAAGCCAGTATGTTAATTCCTCCCCACCCCTTCTGTAAGGAACAATCTTTTTCACAGTTTCCCTCCCTAATTTCCCTCCAACCCCTTTTTTGAATGAACTTTTCCAGAGATTCCCAGGACACATCTCACTGTGGAATTTTTATGATCTTCTCATCTCCTGGCTGTGCCTCTCAGAGGTGATAGGTTCCAGCCATCTGGCTTTTCTCCCTCCATTGTATCATGTATGGGTTATACAAATTCAATATAAGATTAAATATATTCAGGTTACATCAAGAAAGGATTTCTTTATCAGCCTCCCCCCCCCCCTTTTCTTCTTCCACTGAAGAAATGACACGGATTTGACAATAGTTTTACATCATCAGCGAAAAGAATGCAGTTGTTTTTAATATGATCACAGAGGTCATTTATGTAGAGTATGAAGAGAGTTGGTCCTAGAACTCTGCTGGGGGACACCACTGTTGACGGATGCAGGATTTGATAGAACGCTCCCAATTTTGACCATTTGTTGTCTGTTTGACAGGAATGCTTCTTTCCAGTTATGCAGGTGTCCAGAGATACCATAAGATTTTAATTTTAGGAGTAGTTTGTTGTGTACCACTGAATCAAAGGCTTTGTACAGTAGTCTATGTAAATTGCATCTATTGCTTTGCACTGAACGAGTTGTAGTCCACATGTTTTTGCAGTGTAAGAGTTGCAGATTGCAGGATAGTTTTTTTTCTGAAACCAAGTTGTTTGTTAGAGAGTAGGTTGTTTGTCTCTAAGTGGAGGATAATGGATTTGTTAATAATTGATTCCATGACTTTACAGGTTTACACAGACTTTACGCAGCATAAAGAGATTGGTCTGTAATTTTTAACTAGGCTGGGGTCTCCCTTTTTGAAGATGGGGATGACCGTGGTTTGTGACCATAGTTTTGGCAAGGAGCTGGTCCTTAAAGATTTTTCAAAGATTATACTTAGAGATTTGGCTGTGGCAGTGGATAGCTTTTTTAAGAAGTAAGCACATATTCTATCCGGTCCAATAGATAGAGATGGTTTTAGATTGCATAGTGCTTTTTCAACATTGTCTTCTATAAAATCAATATGTATTAGATCATTGTAGTTGTCTGTGGTTCGACTAGGATATACTGGGCATGATCCATTGTTGTTTACAAATACTGAGCCAAAGAATGTGTTAAAGAGGTTTGCTTTGATGGTGGGACGGTCCTTGAGTCTTTTAGTTTGTTGTTTACAAAATCGTAGAAAGTGTGGGAGGAATTGGTGCTTAGAAGATTTTCCTCTTGTTTAATGAGATAATTGGTGCATTCAGTCTTTATCAGGTGGCATAAATTTTTGTATTGGCTTTTAAAGTTGGCAACATGACCAGATTTGTTTTTCCGCCAAAGGGATTTATTTTGGATTGGAGCTTCCTTATTGTTATGGGTAATCTGTTTTTTTGTTTGTTTGGGGGGGTTGTTATAAGTACATATAGTTTGATTACTCTTTTGACTTCAAGTAAAAATATGTTGTAATGGTCTTCAACAGTATTGCATTCAGTGAATAGAAATTGCCAGTCAAGAGATGAGAGATCATTGCCTATAAGATCATAGTTGCCTTTTTTGAAGTTATAAATGGGGATCCCGTTGTTATGATAATTTTTATGAGGATGTATGTTGAGACAAAAATCATTCATGCTGTGGTCACTGTTGGAAAAGGGTTCTTTAATTTTTATTCTGTAAATTGAATTCAAACTATTGCAGAAGATGAGATCGAGGCAGTTGTTAAGTCTAGTATTGTTAGTTACTAGTTGTTCTAGTCCCAGATTTGTTAAAGCATTGTAGAAGATTGCATGTATGGGTCAGTTGTACATTTGTTTAGGGTCCAGTTAATATGAGGTAGATTGAAGTCACCAAGAAAGATAAAAACATGTGGGGAAGATGTTGCCCATGTTAATGGTGAATTTAACTTGTTTACATGTTTGATGTCATAATCAGGGGCTCTGTAACATAGTAAGAATCGAAATGTGATATTTAAGGACAGTTCACAGACAATGGTCTCAAGAAGAGCAAGCTCCCGGGTAACTTGGATGTTTTTTAGATGTAGGGACTTTTTATAGAAGAGAGCAACGCCACTTCCTTTATGGATTTCACAATCTGATCAGTAAACATGATAGTCTCTTCCTGTGGTAATGGAGTCAGGGAGAGATGCTTTGAGCCATTTTTCATAGACAAATATAATGTTGAATTTAGCCATGTTTAGTAAGAGGAGAAATTCAGGGATTTTATTTACAAGGCTTCTTCATTGAGTAGCTTACATTTAAGGCCAGTTGTAGTTGAAATTGAGATAGTTGGGGTGTGTGTGCCTAGTTTTGGGATTGGTTTTAGCAATGGCGTTTATTGTATGAATGAATATCCATTTGCTGGACTCATTTTTGCAAACAACTCTACAGAATCTTGGGACTGTTGAGCCATCATTGTATTTGAATTCAGGGCCATCACTGATTATTTCAATGATATCATCAGGAGAGATGTTTTTTATATTGGAGATGTTTATGGTATTTCAAACTTTGATGATATCATCAGATTCATTGATGTCTTCAAGACCAAATAAGATGGCATTTGGATGTTTCTGATCACATTCCATGATGTCACTGATGAGTAAGGGGATATCATTTATGGTATTATTTGATGGGATAGTGATTATTTGAGGCTGTGGTTTGGTGGTTATTTTTGGTTGTAGTTGTGATTGTAGTTGAGGTAGTAATTGTGGTAGTGGTTGTTGAGTTGGATTTGATTTTGAGCTGATAGGTATTTGCTTATCTGTGCTGTATTTTTTTTCAAGAGAGATTAGGTTTGCTTATATAGTTGTTTCAAAATGTATCACTAAGCATTCTTCTATTGAGTGAATAAATGATTCTATGCTTTCAACTCTATCAGACAGGGTACTTCGTTTGTTTAGCCTAGGTAAATATGATGGACATAGACAAGGAAATATATCTGATGCTTGTAGGAGATCAGCTATGTTTTTGGTTAAGTTTAAGCAGGCGAGGTGGGCCTGATTTTCATATAGGTGGCATTTAATGTTATTTTCACTTTCATTGGTGGTTTCAAGACATTTGAAGCATGTGCAGGAGTCTGGGAGGTCTTTGGTAGAGCTGTTATTCTTTTGTTGGTGTTTGGTAGTGAAGGGTTGGAGTTTTTGGCTGGCATGGTCAATGACAATAGACAATAAACAATTACAATAGCTAATTAATGTGATAGGTAGTTACTTAATGAATGTTGGTAATTAATAAATGTTAATTGATGACTTCTGGTTTGAGTCTCTTTGGCGACAGACCCAAATCCATGATTGTGCATGGTTTTGATCTGTGCTCACTGCCAGAGCGCACTGAACTGGCTGGTTTCAGGGCTAAGCCACCCTGTAGAGGTGGTGAAGAAGGGGTAGACTGCCAGCAGGGTCGAGGAGAGCCACATCTCTCTTCCCCAGCTGGCCATTACTCCCTTTCCCAAAGGCAATTGCAGCAGTGGTCAGAAATGGCAACCTCAAAGAAGAACTGAACTGGAAAAGAATGTGCAGGAGGAAGATAAAAAGAGAAAGTTTTGGTTGACCAGATTAAATCGAAAAAGCAACAAAGTAAGGTACCATGGAATTTAAATTTAATAACATTGTTCCCAAAGAAGATTTTGAAGCTGCAAAGGAGAGAAGGGAAAGGATTAGGTTTTTTTCTTCTTCCCTTCCTTATACTGACAGCTAAGAGACTTAAGGAAGAAATTGAAAAAAATCCACTTTCACATTAATAAGCATCTAGCCTGAAAATCAAAGTCAAAGGGATAATAAAGATTTCTGGATATTTAAAAGTTTTTAAAACCAGAAAGGAGAAAAAAAAATAATAAAAGGGCAGGATCTGGAAAAATGGAGGAGACTGCCTGGAACTAAGGAATGGAACTGTAACTAAAAGGAACTTACAGTGAAATTTTAACAAGATTCCTTAAAAATACATTTTAAAGGGCCTGTAACATAGGCCAACGGATGCAAAAAGTATGTAAAAAGGACACAGCAGACGAGAAAATGTTCCATCCATTGTAATCCACTCTCAAAAGTGCCCCAAATTTGCATAAACAGAGCGGACAACAACGGAAAGGAACAGACAGGGGGAGGACGTAGCCAGGATGTAAAGCGGATGCTCCATGGAAGTCTAGTGGATGGAAGCAGATGGCACATCCGCAGGTTTTCCGGGGAAGCACAGCGAAGTGGACACGCAGCGGAAGAAGCGGATGCAGAGCGGATGCCTAGTGGATGACGCGGATGCAGAGCGGATGCCTAGCAGATGCAAAGCATTCACTGCGCATGCGGGGAGGATGCATTGCGTCAGCCCCGCGGATATGAAAGGATGCAGCTCGCAAGGAGGTCACCATTCAGAGGAAAGACCTGCTGTCAGACAAAGCTCCAACCAACAACCATGGGGAAGAAGAGGAAGCCTGTGCCATCTTCTGCCAGCCCTGGCAAAAAGGACAGAACCACCATTCCACCCACTGGCGATGACTTTGCTTCTGCTGGGGCTTCTGCTGCTCAGGCTGACTCTGCTGGTGCTGGGGCTTCTGCTGGTGCTGCTCCTGGTGCTGGTGCTTCTGCTGGTGCTTCTGCTGGTGCTGGTGCTTCTGCTGGTGCTTACTCTGCTGGTGCTGGTGCTTCTGCTGGTGCTGCTCCGCTGGTGCTGCTGGTGCTGCTGGTGCTGCTGGTGCTGCTGGTGCTGCTGGTGCTGCTGGTGCTGCTTTTGCTGCTACTGTTGTTGCTGCTGCTGCTGGTGGTGGTGTGGAGAACCAGCCCCTAGAACCTCAAAGCCCATCTGATGAGGGCCCAGAAGGCCCTGCCAGAGGGAGGAAGAGGCAATCGTGCAATAGGGAGAGGAGGCAGTACTCCATCGAAGAGGAACATGAGGATGAGGTCCTCGAATGGCTGATGGAGAATGAGTACCTATGGCGGAAGGGACACAGGCTCTATCGAGACACAAAGAGGAAGCAGGCGGTTTGGAGAGAGAAGGCAGAGAGCCTGGGCCACACTTCGGAGGTCCTCCTCGGGTGGGGGAAGCACATGCACACCTGGTACGGGAAGCTGCACCTCAAGAAGTCTGGCCAGGCCGCGGTCAAGCTCACCGACCGGGAGACCTACGTGATGGCCAAGTGAAGCTTCTTGGAGGGTGAGGTCCACCACCGAGGAGGAGCCCCTCTGTCTACCCTCTCTCTCAGGCAGCCTACAGAGAACCAGTCCTCTTCTGGCCAAGAGTCAGCTCCTGTATCCAGGCAGGTATCTGTGGAGCGCCCCACGACAGAGAACCTCCCGACAGCTGCACTCCCTGTGGCGGAGCGTGTGGAGGACTCCCTGATGCAGTGGGAGCAAGGAGAGGGCGCTGACACCAGAGACCCACCCACACACACCAATAGCTCCACCTCCACAGAAAGCAGGCAGAGAGGCAGCCCAGAGAGGCAGGGCCACACTGTCCTACTGGAGATCAGGGACACCATCAAAAGCAGCATAGATCACCTCTCTCAGCTGGTACACACTGACATACCATCCTCAAACCGCAAGCCCTTCCTCATCTATGTCAACCAGACCCTCATGGACATGTCCGAATCACAGTACCAGGTGATAAAGGAGAGGATCACAGGTCTTCTGCACAACCCTCCAGGCCCAGCTGAACCTGCTCCGACCCAATCCAGGTCTGTTCCTCCACCCCAGGTGATGTCACAGCCCTTCCAAGACTTTCCACAGGCCCTCACCTACCAAGGCTATGGCTACTAGGAGTTCCAGCAGCACAGGCAGCCCTTCCCAGTGCAGGCACAGGTACATTGTACGCCACTGATGCCACCAATGCCACCGATGCCACCGATGCCACCCATGCCACCCATGCCACAGATTCCACCCACACCACAGATGCCACCCACGTCTCACCTCATTCAGCTGCAGACCAGACAGCCCCACTACAATCCTCCTTCCTCCACCCTACAGCCAAGCCCGGCCTCAGAACATCTGTCATCGGTATTGGGACTGACACCCCATGTCATGGAGGAAGGGGCTCTCAACATCACAGGACTGAGCCAGCTCTCTGAGAGCTTCCTCCACACACCATCCCCTGTTGTCCTCTTGGGGCCAGGCACCCCAATGGTGCCTCAGACCAGCACTCCAGCAGCAGCCACCTCCATAGCACCTGGACCCTTCACCCCTGAGAGTATGGGCATGCCTCAGAGTGACTGAGAAGAGTGCCAGAGACTGGGTTGCAACCTGTTGACTTTATCTTTGCTTGGGACACTTTACTTGGGTCATTTTGCTTTTACAGTTTGTTATTCATAAAGTTTATCTTTGCTTCACACACTTGGTTCAGTTCTTTTAGTCAATAAAGTCTTGGTGGAAACTTTTAGAAATGGTTTAAGCCTTTCCATGCTTGTGGGATGGGTAAGGATAGCAGTGGGATGGGCAGGGATACCTGTGGAATGGGTAATAGCTGTGGGATGGGTTAGGATACCTGTGGGATGGGTAATAGCTCTGGGATGGGTTAGGATAGCAATGGGATAGATAAACCTCCAGTGCAAGCATAGTGGGACTGTATGGTCCACCCTCCCAGGTGCCACACCTATGGCCCTTTATTATCAATAACAATTTAATCATTCATCAACACATTTCAACATAAACACAACTCTTTATTAAATGCCCTGTTCATTGTAGGGCCACTCAACATACATGGCCCAATCTCATCAGTGTGATGAGACAGGCTCAAGGAAGCATCCATTAAGCATCTATCATCCTGTCTTGCCACTCCACTGCTCCAGCTGGGGAGTTGCATCAGTGTTCCAGGAGGTTGCACTGCTTCTTCCCTTCACGTGAAGCTCTGTTGGGGCCTTGCACATCCACAGTATCTATCAGGTTTCGTCCTTTTCTCCATTCACCAGGCTCCATGTCCCCATTGCCTTGTTGGTGGTCCACGAGCCTGTTCTGCAACACTGGGTAGTGGGTGCGCATGAGATTGTGCATGATGCAGCAAGCTTCCACGATGTTCCTCACGGTCTCTGGGTGATGCTGTATGGTGGTGAGAAGTACCTGTTGGCCAAGATGCCAAAGACCTTGTCCACCACCCGCCTTGCCCTGGACAGCCTGTAGTTGAAGATACTCTCTTCATGGGTGAGGCATCAGGAAGTGTAGGGCTTCATGAGGTAGGTTCTGAGGGAGAAGCTGTCATCCCCCATAATGAAGTAGGGCACAACTTGTGTGTCGTTGGGCAGGGGGTCTGGAACTGGGAAGCCCATGATGAGGTTGCGTTTCAGCCCCTCCTTGAGGTGACTGGCGTTGTATACCTGGGCATCTGAAGATGACCCATTGCCTGAAGCATCTATGTACATGAACTTGTAGTCAGCATCGACCATGGTGAAGAGGATGATGCTGAAGAAGCCCTTGTAGTTGTGATAATTGGACTCTGAGTTGGCTGGAGCTTTGCAGGCCACGTGCTTGCCATCGATGGCTCCAACGGTGTTGGGGGAAGTTCCACTTCTGATACCACTGTTCTGCAACTTTCTTCCAGCCTTCTTCAGTGGAGGGCACTGGAGAAGCTCCTTCAGGTATTCTTCGATGATAGCCTGCACCACTTCTCTGACCACAATGTTGATGGTGTTGTGTGGCACCCTCGAGGCGTACTTCATGCTCCTGTACATGGTCCCAGAGGCCAGGTGGCGCAGCGTCAGTGCCACCTTCAGCCCAGGTTCCAGGCTGGGACGGAAGTTGGTGTTTGCCTTGGTCAACCTGGGTCTCAGTCACTCCACAACTTCATCAAACATGGCTGGCAGCATCCTCATGAAATTCTGGAATGCACGAGTGTCTTCGTTCCTCCGCTCCACCATCAGTTTGTTATACAATCCATACTCGGCTCTTCTCATGATCCATCTTCGGACCCAGACACTTCTTGGATGCCTCCTTTTCTTCCCTGGTGAAAGAGCCTGTAGAGGGCTTTGCACTGTTGTAGAATGATGGTGGCTACCAAAAGGAGTGTGCGACGATCTATGGTGGAGATGACTGGATGCTGTGGAAGAGCAAGAGCCAGATGAAGGCTGAAGAGGTCTGCACCGCAGGAATGCTGGACTGAAAGTGAGATCCAGGTGATTTCTCCCCCTTTTTATAGGAAATATAGGTTTTCTGCTAGGTGTCCTTTTGCATCCTCTAGACATCCTGCAGACATCCTAAATATCCGAGATACGTCCCCTATACAAACGTTTTTTCCATTTTAATGCTTTCTATGCGAGCTGCATCTGCTTTCATCCTTTCTACATCCGTGCTACTAACACTGTGTGTCCGTTCCACGTCCGTTTTGCTTCCTCCCTGTGTCCATTTTCCGCTGGAGCGGATGTGAGTTGCACAGATGCACAGTGGATGCTTAGTGGATATAGCGGATGCGTAACAGATGACGACGGACGTATAATGGATGTTCCCCGTATGCGTAGTGGATGTATAACAGACACATTGGATACTTTATCCGCTCAAAAAGTTTTGTGCAGCTCAAAACTTTTTGAGTGGATGAAATCACAGTAGGCGGATGCTGGACGGATAGAGAGTATGAAAAACGGATGCAGTGAGTACAGAATGGATGCATCGTATTAATCAACGGATGGCAAATGTTTCTCTCCATTTTACATCCTCTTTCCTTGTGTTGGTGCTGTGTGACATGGGCTTAACTAAAACTTGGTAACAAAATAATAGAACCTCAGGAAGAGAAAGTGGAAAAAAGAAGCAAAAAGAAACAGCTTTGGATTATTTGGATTACTTGATGATTTTTGGTTTTTGCATCTAGCTGACTAAAATTAACCAGGTGGTTGTTTAGAAATGGTATCACTCTTAGAAGAACTGAAAATGGAACTTTAAAAAATGGAAAAAAGATGCACAAGAAGGGAGAGGTTCTTTTGGCTTCGTATTTCAATTCTTAGAAATGGAAATCTGGAACTATCAGAAACAACAAGAAACACTTGCAGAACAAGTAGAAGCCATTTTTAGTGATCAAATAATTTTAAGTGGGGGAAAAAAAGAAAAGGGGGGAAAGAGAGTGAAAGGTTTAAGACTAGAAAAAATAACCAAAAAGAAGATGAACAATTTGAAAGACAAGTTTAATATTAGAAAGCAACAGAAGAGGGCATAACAGATGAGAAAGTTAGAAGTAGAGAGACGAGGGGATAAAAAGGGGAGGGAGAAGAAGAGGGGGAATAAGGCAAGGAAAAGAAGTTGTAAAAGACAGAAACAAGAAATGGAGATGCAGGGAAAAGATATAAGGATTGTAAACATAAGCTTGTTTAAAGATAATGGGTGAAAATTTAATTGCAAAAGGGATTCTGCAAAGGTACATAAGATAGCATTGTTATATTACAAACAGAAATAATTTTAGAAAACATGATTAAAATGATGGATAAAATATTCACTGTAATGGATTGGAATGTTTGTAATAAATAAATGAATTAAAGTGTTTGAGAGAATTAAATGGGAACATTTTGAATTATTAGTAATGATTTATAGAAATATAAGTGAGAAATATGAAAAAAAGGAATTAACTATGGAAAGTTTATAAGTGTTCCCAAGGAAGTATGATGTTTGAAATTGAAACAAAATGTTAAAGATGTTAAGATTTTAATAAATATTAATGATAGAATTGAATTGGGATGGAATGTGTGTTTTATTTACATATGTGTATATATATGTGTGTGTGTGTGTGTGTGTGTGTGTATCTTTGGTTATTCGGGTTTTCTCCCATGTAGAATTGGAAGTATCTAGGCAACGTTTCAATGAAATCTCATTCATCATCCTCAGGCTTGTTTCTTCAGCTCTGGCCACACAGGAAAGAAAAACTGAACAACTTCCTCACACACCTCAACAGCCTACATCCCAAAATACAATTCACCATGGAAACAGAAGCCAACAATCAACTTCCCTTCCTAGATGTCTTAGTATACAAAAAATCCAATGGCTCCCTAGGACACACCATCTACCAGAAGAAAACACATACAAACCGCTATCTACATGCACTCTCACACCACCACCCAGCACAGATCAATTCCGTAGCCAAGACACTCATCTCCAGAACAAAATGCTTAGCCAATGAACAACACTTAAAAACCGAACTACACACTCTCACTAATGTACTTACAGCCAATGGATTCACAAAAAAGAAGATTACCCACCTAATCCAAAAAGAAACCCCAATCAAAAGCCAAGACAGAGAACAAGAGAATGGCAAAGCCCTCCTTCCATATAAAAAAGGCACTACAGAAAAAATCAGCAAGATCCTCCAAAAACACAACATTAAAACAGCATTCTGCACAAACAGAAAAATATCCACCATCCTAAGAAACCCTAAAGACAAAATCGAGTTAGAAAACCAAGGAGTATACGAAATCCCTTGCACTGCCTGCCCCACCACATACATAGGACAAACTAACAGAAGAATTAGTGCACGCATTGAAGAACACAAGAATTCAATCAAAAAAGAAGAACTGACCTCTTCCCTGGTCCAACACCTCAAAGCCACAGGACATGAAATTGACTTTAAAAATGCCAGAACTATCGCCAAAACCGAACACTTCAACAACAGAATAATCAGAGAAGCCATAGAGATAGAAAAACGCCCACACAGCATGAATAAATGAGATGATACCTCCCGCCTACCAACCATTTGGAAACCTGCCCTCATTAATAAACGAGTACCTAACATGAAGAATGACACCAGACCCACACCCATGAGTGCGACACAAGATGCTACCACCACATTTCCACGTAGAAAAAAGACTCACACCCACCATGAAGATGTGGCACGACCACGAACATGAAGCCAAACAACAGGATCACAGCTCACCAGCTCAATTCCCCCAGCAACTAAGACTAACCTGAGCACAACCAAGCTCCCACCTAAACAGAACACACCCCCAGCCAATCAGAACACAGCCAACCCACCTACCAATCAGAACGCAGCCAAACCCCCAACCAATCGAGTCACACCCCCACTAGCAGTTGAAAGGAAGAAGCATCTGCAAGCTCACATTACTCTGAGAAGCACAGAGCTGAAGAAACAAGCCTGAGGATGATGAATGAGACTTCATCGAAACGTTGCCTAGATACTTCCAATTCTACGCGGGAGAAAACCCGAATAACCAAAGATCCACATACAAATACCCGCGAAAACCTCAGAAAACA
>BLBF01000019.1:24503004-24527242 GCA_015471245.1 Laticauda colubrina
CACACACACACACACACACACACACACATATATATATATATATATATATATATATATATATATATATATATATATCAGAGTGCTTACTCTGAGAAGCACAGAGCTGAAGAAACAAGCCTGAAGATGATGAATGAGACTTCATCGAAACGTTGCCTAGATACTTCCAATTCTACGCGGGAGAAAACCCGAATAACCAAAGATCCACATATGTATGTATGTATGTATGTATGTATGTATGTATGTATGTATGTACAAAACTCATACCACTTCTTAGAAATGATCAAAGATCTACACATAGAACAAGAAGATCTGCTTGTAAGTTTCGACGTGGTTTCACTATTCACTCAAGTCCCAATAAAAGAAACTCTTGAAATCATCAAAAATAAATACCAACCAGCTAAAGACCTCATGGAACTAACAGAACACTGCTTAACCAACACATATTTCATATACAAAGGACAAAGATATAAGCAAATTGAAGGAGCCCCTATGGGATCACCACTGTCACCCATCATTGCAAACCTGTTCATGGAAGAATTCGAATCCAGAGCCCTGGCTAATGCCACCCACAAACCCAAACTATGGCTAAGATACATCGATGACACATTTGTGATTTGGCCCCATGGGAAAGAAAACCTAAACAATTTCCTAACACACCTAAACAACACACTCCCCAAAATCAAGTTCAGCATGGAAACGGAAATAAACAAACAACTACCATTCCTAGATGTACTAATCTACAAAAGAACAGATGGCACACTGGGACACACCATATACCAAAAGAAAACACACACCAACCGCTACCTCAACGCCCAATCCCATCACCACCCAGCACAGATAAATTCCGTAGTGAAAACACTAATTACCAGAACCAAACGCCTGGCAGATAAGACACATATAAAGACTGAACTATGCACCCTGACTGAAGTATTGACAGCCAATGGCTTCCACAAAAACAAAATCACCAACTTGATCCACAAAAACACACCAAGACATAACAGAGACCTAGAAGATCAACAGATCCATGGAACAGCTGTCCTGCCCTACATAAGAGGTACCACAGATAAAATCAGTAAGATGCTACACAGGCATCACATCAAGACTGCCTTCAAAACAGACAAAAAAATAGCAGCCATCCTGAGGAACCCCAAAGACAAAATTGACCTGGAAAACCAAAGCATATACGAAGTTCCCTGTACATCATGCCCGGCCACATACATTGGACAGACCAATAGAAGAATAAGTACCCGCCTAGATGAACACAAAAATGCAGTAAAAAAAGCTGGAACACACCTCCTCACTAGTCCAACACATGAAAACCACAGGTCACAATATCAACTTCAATGGCACTAAAACCCTAGCCACTATAGAAAACCCCAACCACAGAATCATCAGAGAAGCCATAGAGATTGAAAAAAGACCTGACAGCATGAATAGAAGAGATGATTCCACCAGACTGTCAATCATTTGGAAGCCTACACTCTCAAATAGAAAGATCTCCATGCCACAAGCCAGGCAAACACCTGGGCAAAAACAGACTCCCTCTGATAGCTCCAACCCAAACACCCCCCCCACCAGGCACCCAGGTGAAACCCAGCTTGCTAATGAATAGCAGCTTGCTAATGAAGAGCAGCCGTCCCTTCACACGGAGCCAAGCTGCACTGAAAGCCTCCAACACAAGAACAGAGTGTTGCCAGCCAATCAAAGCCACAAAACAGACAGAAGAAACCAGAAACACCAATCAATCAAACTCCAAGTCCAATGAACACAGATCCAGGCTCCCAGCCAATCAGAATGGACCAGCCTCAAATTTGAAACCAGGAACTAACACTATACAGAAGCCTGAGGATGGCAGATGAGATTCTGCTGAAACATTGGTACAACTTTAACAGAACTACAATGACGTGGGATAATACCCGAAGGAAGCTAAACAGCACACATGTAAGTACCCGTGAAAGCCTAAGAAAACAGTTAGTTCCTGATTTCAAATTTGAGGCTGGTCCATTCTGATTGGCTGGGAGCCTGGATCTGTGTTCATTGGACTTGGAGCATAAAGAGGGAGGAAGCGAAAGGTACACGGAACGTCCAAACAGCGTTAGTAGCACAGCCATAGAAAGGATGAAAGCGGATGCAGCTCAGATATAAAGCATTAAAATGGACAAAACGTTTGTATATGGGATGTATCTCAGATATTTATGATGTCTGGAGGATGTCTAGAGTATGTGGAAGGACACCTAGTGGAAAACTGACATTTCCTATAAAAAGGGGGAGGAAATCACCTGGATCTCACTTTCAGTCTAGCAGCCCTGGTGTGCAGAACTCTTCAGCCTTGCTCTTGCTCTTCCACATCATCCATTGATCTCCACCATGGATCATCGCACACACCTTTTGGTAGCCGCCATCATTCAACACCAGAACCAAGCCTTCTTCAGACTGTTTCACCTTTTCTATGCAAAGAGAAGAAGGAGATGTCCAAGAACTGTCTGGGTCTGATGATGGATCAGGAGAAGAGCGGAGTTTGGACTCCATGAAAAGCTGATGGTGGAGCTGAGGAATGAAGACACTCATGTGAGTTGCCCGAATGCCCAGAGGATTCCAAGAGGATACAGCGGACGTGTAACAGATGACAACAGACGTAGAATGTTTGTTGCCTGTATGTGTCACGGATGTAGATCGTACACGGCAGAAAGTTCATCTGCTCAAAAAGTTTTGTGCAGCTCAAAACTTTTTGAGCGGATGAAATAGCCTTAGATGGATGTTTGACCGATAGAGCGTATGAAAGATGTACGCAGTGTGTACACAACAGATGCATCGCATTTTCCAATGGATGGCAAGCATTTTTCTCTGTTTTACATCCTCTTTGCATCCGTTGGTGCAGTGTGATATGGGCTTTATATTTTGAAATTTTGTTTTACTTAGATCTCCTATGAATTCTTCATTTGATTATTCTTACAGATATGAGCTACAACATTCAGTAGCTTGCACCAACTTAAGATGTCTCTTCTACAGAACTATTAAAAAAATATGAACCATATTCTTCTTTCATACAGAACCCTAACAAAATTAAATTTGACATTTCACTTATTTTGTGAATATATTGAATTGTTTTCCTTGTTCAGTTATGATTCTGAATCATTTGTGGGCAGGAGAAATTATTTTTTAAGATCTATTGCATGGAATATAAATGTATATCTACAATCCAAAAATGGATTCACTTATCATGCTTATCATGGTAATCACCATTTGCTGATTAAACCTACATATCTGTAAGAATAATCAAATGAAGAATTCATAGGAGATCTAAGTAAAACAAAATTTCAAAATATAAAGCCCATATCACACTGCACCAATGGATGCAAGAGGATGTAAAACAGAGAAAAATGCTTACCCATCCCACAACTATCCTTACCCATCCCACAGCTATCCATCCCACAGCTATCCTTACCAATCCCACAAGCATGCAAAGGCTTAACCCTTTTTTTCAAAGTTTTCACTAACACTTTATTAAGTTAAAAAAATGAACCAAGTGTGTGAAGCAAAGATAATCTTTATTGATAACAAACTGTATTACTTTATTAAAAAGCAAAATGCCCCAAGTAAAGTGTCTTAAGCAAAGATAAAGTGAACAGGTAACAAGTCAGTCTCTGGCACTCTTTTCAGTCACTCTGAGGCATGCCCATGGTTTCAGATGTTAAGGGGCCAGGCACTGTGGAGGTGGCTGTTGCTGGAGTGCTGGTCTGAGGTGCCATTGGGGTGCCTGGCCCCAAGAATACAACAGGAGCTGGTGTGTGCGGAAGCTCTCAGAGAGCTGACTCAGTCCCATGAGGTTAAGAGGCCCTTCATCAAGTACCTGGGATGTGAGGCCCAAGACTGATGACAGATGTTCTGATGAAGGGCTTGGCTGTGGGGTGGAGGAAGGAGGAGTGTAGTGGGGCTGTCTGGTCTGCAGCTGGGTCAAGTGAGGCATCTGTGGGATCTGTGGTGTCCGATGAACCTGGGCCTGGACTGGGAAGGGCTGCCTCTGCTGTGGGAAGTCCTGGTAGTGGTAGGCTTGGTAGGTGAGGGGCTGTTGAAATCCGTGGAAGGGTTGTGACATCACCTGGAGTGGAGGAGCAGACCTGGAGTGGGTAGGAGCAGGTTCAGCTGGGCCTGGAGGGTGGTGCAGAAGACCTGTGATCCTCTCCTTCATCACCTGGTACTGGTCCTCGGGCATGTCCATGAGGGTCTGGCTCACATAGGTGATGAAGGGCTTGTGGTTCAAGGATGGCATGTCGAAGTGGACCAGCTGGGAAAGAAGATCTGTGCTGGTCTTCATTGTGTCCCTGATCTCCAAGAGGACAGTGTGGCTCTGTCCCTCCGGTCTGCCTCTCTGCCTGCCTTCTGTGGAGGTGGAGCTGGGGGTGGGGGTGGGTTGGTCTCTGGTGGCTGCTTCTTCTTGCTCCCACTGTGTCAGGGGATCCTCCACATCCTCTGGCATGGGGAGTGCAGCTGTCGGGGGGATCTCTGTCATGGGGCCCTCCAAAGACACCTGCCTGGACAAGGTAGCTGTCTCCTGGCTGGAAGAGGAGTGGCTCTCTGTGGGCTGTCTGAGGGAGAGGGTTGACAGAGGGGCTGCTCCTCAGTGGTGGATCTCACCCTCCAGGAAGTTGCACCTGGCCATGACATGGGTCTCCTGGTCAGTGAGCTTGACAGTGGCCTGCCTGGATTTCTTCAGGTGCAGCTTGCCATACCAGGTGTGCATGTGCTTCCACCACCACAGGAAGACATCTGAATTGTAGCCCAGGCTCTCCGCCTTTTCTCTCCAAGCTGCCTGCTTTCTCTTGGTGTTGGGATAGAGCCTGTGGCCCTTCCTCCACAGGTACTCGTTCTCCCTCAGCCATTCCAGCACCTCCTCCTCATGGTCTTCAGAAATGGAGTACTGTTTCCTCCCTCCCTTCTCCTTGCCTTGCCTCTTCCTCCCTGTGGCAGGGCCTTCAGGGCCTTCAGCAACAGGACTTTGAGGGCCTTGGGGCTGGTCCACCACAGCAGCAGCAGCAGGAGAAGCACCAGCAGCAGCAGGAGAAGCACCAGCAGCACCAGCAGGAGAAACACCAGCAGCACCAGCAGGAGAAGCACCAGCAGCAGCAACACCAGGAGCACCACCAGCAGCAGCAGAAGCACCAGCAGCTTCAGAGTCAGCACCAGGGGGTGGGATAGTGGTTCTCTCCTTCTTGCCAGGGCTGGCAGGAGTAGGCACAAGCTTCCTCTTCTTCCCCATGGTGTTCTCTCAAGATGTCTCTGGCAGCAGGTCTTTCCTCTGAATGGTGACTGCTTGCGAGCTGCATCCTTTTATATCCGCGGAGCTGATGCAATTCATCCTCCCCGCATGCGCAGTGAATGCTTTGCATCTGCTACACATCCGCTACGCATCCTATAGGCGTTCGTGATGCATCCGCGTCATCCGCTATGTATCTGCTCCTTCCACTATGCGTCCGCTTTGCTATTCTCCCCCGGAAGCCCTGCGGATGTGTCATCCGCTTCCATCCACTAGGCTTCCTACAAACATCCACTTTACATCCCCACTACATCCTCCCCACGTCTGTTCCTTTCCATTGTTTTCCATTCTGTTTATGCAAATTTGGGGCACTTTTGAGAGCGGATAACAACGGATGGAGCCACCCCTGAAATTTTGCTCATCCGCTGTGTCCTTTTTGCATATGTTTTGCATCCGTTGGCCAGTGTGACCTAGCCTTTAGGTTTTTAAAAATTTCCTCTATCTTTATATCACAGCCTCTATCTTCAGTGGCAATGCTTTCTAAAAGCAGGTAAAAGTCTGCAAAAAATCACTCTATTAAGGACTACATTAACTGAGGTGACAGAAGATATGACATGAAGTAAGGCATTCTTGGCATTACCTGCTGGCACTCTACAAATACTATAATTTCCTGAAAAAATCTTGATGCTTTCTTGGATAGCTTAAAGTTGAGTCACTGATGCTTATTTGAGTATACTGTATTAATTGTTTTTGCACAATTAAGATAATTATAATACTTAGTTTATTTGCTAGAATGAGTGATAATTGATATGGTCTAATTAAATTTTTTTCCACTCAATTACAATTTTTAAACCAGTTCCTGGGGGAGGGCAGACCTGGTGTCGCGATGATATGGCATGCAATCTTGGAGGTCTGAGAGCACTGTCGATATCTTTGCTCCTGGACAGTCCAATCAGATCTAAACCGTCCCAAAGAAATGATGAATGTAAGGTAAAGGTCCCACTGACCGATGGACATAAAACGTATGCATAAAGGACACAGCAGACAAGCAAAATTTCAGGGGTGGCTCCATCTATTTTCATCCACTCCAGAAATGGACAAAAGTGGTGAAAATTTGCAAAAACAGAACAGAAAAAAACGGAAAATAATGGACGTGGCTAGTATGTAGCGGGGATGTTAAACAGATGTTCATTGGAAGCCTAGCAGATGAAAGTGGATGGAAGTGGATGACACCTCCGAAGGGGTTACAGGGGATAATTGTGAAGCGGACACTTAGCGGAAAGAGTGGATGCATAGCAGATGAAGCGGATGCATCACGTATGCCTAATGGAAATGAAGGGGATGCCGCACGGATGTATATCAAATGCAAACAGTTCGCTGCACATGCGGGGGGTATGAATTGTGTCCGCTCCATGGATATAAAGGGATGCAGCACACATGCAGTCAGCATAAAGCGGAAAGACGTATTGGCGGATACATCTTGTATGAACACCATGGTGCGTCAGTCAGGCAAGAAAAGGAAGTCCGTGCCTAGTCGTTCAAGCCCTGGCAAGGTGAAGAAGTCCAGAACCAGCACCCCACCCCCTGACACTAACTCTGATGGTAAAGCTGCTGCTGCTGTGGTGGACCAGCCTCAAGGCCCTCAAGCCCCTCAAAGCCCTGATGCTGAAGGCCCTGATGTTTAAGCTCCTGAAGGTCCTGATGCTGAAGCCCCTGAAGCCCCTGAACAAGCTCCTGAAGGCCCTGATGCTGAAGCCCATGAAGGCCCTGCTGAAGCCCCTGCCAGAGGGAGGAAGAGGCAAGGGAATAAGAAGGGAGATAGGAAACAGTACACCATTTCCGAGGAGCATGAGGACGATGTGCTGGAATGGCTGAGGGAGAATGAGTACCTCTGGAGAAAGGGCCACAGACTATATTGGTCACCAAGAAGAAGCAAGCAGCTTGGAAAGACAAGGCAGAGAGCCTGGGGTACACTGCAGAAGTAGTCCTTGGATGGCGGAAGCACATGCACTCCTGACATGGGAAGCTACACCTCAAGAAATCCGGGCAGGCCGCTGTCAAGCTCACTGACCAGGAGAAGTGCGTCATGGCCAAGTGCAGTTTCCTGGAGCGTGAGATCCGCCACCAAGGAGCAGCCCCTCTGAGACCCCTTTCCCTCAGACAGCCCACAGACAGCCAGGCATCTTCAACCCAGGAGCCAGCTACCCTGTCCAGACAGGTGTCTTCAGAGGGCCCCACAGCAGAGACCCCCTCAACAGCTGCACTCCCCATGCCGGCGGACTTGGAGGATCCCGTGGAGGATGACACCTTGCTTTCACAAATGGAGGAACAAGCAGCAGCCACCAGAGGCCAACCCACCCCCATCACCAGCTCCAGAGGATGCAGGCAGAGAGGCAGACCGGAGGGCCAGGACCACAGTGTGCTGTTGGAGATCAAGGATACAATGAAGACCAGACAGAACTTCTTTCTCTGCTGGTCAACTTGGACAGAGCATCCTCGGCCCGGAAGCCCTTCATCACCTACGTGAGCCAGATCCTGAGGGACCTGCCCGAGGCCCAGTACCAGGTGATGAAGCAGAAGATCACAGCACTTCTGCACAACCCTCAAGGCCCAGCTGAAGCTGCTCCTACCAAGTCCAGGTCTGCTCCTCCACCCAGGCGATGTCACAGCCCTTCCACAGATTTCAACAGCCCCTCACCTACCAAGGCTACGACTACCAGGACTTCCCACAGCAGAAGCAGAACTTCCCAGTCCAGGCCCAGGTTCATTGGATGCCACGGATACCACTCCTCACCCAGCTGCAGACCAGACAGCCCCACTACACTCATCCCAACCCTTCCTCCACCCAGAGCCAAGCCCGTCAACGGACAATCTCTCATCAGTATTGGGCCTGAAATCTCAAGTCCTTGATGAAGGGCCTCTCAACCTCAAGGGACTGAGTCAGCTCTCGGATACCAACCTTCACGTCCTGACCACACCACCACCTGCTGTACCCTCAAGGCCAAGCACCCCAATGCCACGTCAAACCAGCACTCAAGCCATAGCCACATCCACAGTCACTGCCTTACGCTTCACAGCTGAGACCATGGACATGACTCAGAGTGACTCAGAATAGTTTCAGAGACTGAGTTGTTTTATTTAATAAAGTCAATAAAGGCTTGGTCAACCTGGGTCTCAGACACTCTACAAGTTCATCAAACATAGCTGGTGGCATCCTCATGAAGTGATGGAATGCATGAGGGTCTTCATTCCTCAGCTCCCCCATCAGCTTGTCATACAGTCCAAACTCCATTCTTCTCACAATCCATCCTCGGACCCACACAGCTCTTGGACATCTCCTTCTTCATCTTCTTCTCCTTCTGTCTAAAACTTGATACAGTCTGAACAGGTTTTGGTTCTACTGTTGAATGAGTGCAGCTATCATATGGACTCTTTGAGCACCCATGGTGGAGAACAACTGATGATGTTGAAGACCAAGACCAAGGGTGATGAGGTCTGTACACCACGGCTGCTCGACTCATACTGAGATCCAGATGATTTTCTCCCCCTTTTTCCAAAATATCGGTTGTCCGCTAGGTGTTCTTCTACATTCTCTAGACATACTCCAGACATCCTAAATATACGAGATACATCCCAGATACAAACACTTTGTCCATTTTGAATACTTTATATATAAGATGCATACGCGTACATCCTTTCTATTTCTGTGCTACTAATGATGTATAGACATTCCGTGTACCTTTTCTTTCCTCCCTCTTTCCATTTTCAGCTGCAGCAGATGTGAGTTGCGAGGATGCCCAGAGGATGCAGAGAGGATACAGCAGATGTTTAACAGATGATAACGGACATAGAACGTTTGTTGCTCATATATGTCATGAATTTACATTGTACATGGCGGAAAGTTCATCCGTTCTAAAAGTTTTGTGCAGCTCAAAACTTTTTGTGCAGATGAAATCACAGTGGATGGATGCTCCATGGATAGAGCATATGAAACATGTATGCAATGAATACACAACAGATGCATAGCGTTTTCCAATGGATGGCAAGATTTTTTTTACGTTTTACATCCTCTTTTTGCATCTGTAAGTGCAGTGGGACCGGGCACTAAAGAGCGCATCCTGACTATCCCAGGGATATAACTGTCCCTGGTAGATCCAAGAGAAGCTCTTTTTGCCAGCGGCAAAGAGGCAGCCATTAAAGCTGCTGAAGTTGGGACAGCTCTGAAACAGAAGAGAACAGAAAGAGAGAGTGTGCTGGTTTGGTGAGAACTTTTTTTATATTTTAAGATTTGAAAGGACACCCTAAAGGAAAGAAAGAATCTGTAAAAGTTTTAACAGAAGTGATTAAGTGGCAATTTTTAAAAAGAATGTCAAAGTAATATTTTTTTTTTTCATTGCTGGATTTTTGATATATGATCTGATATTTTGAAACTGGATGATTTCTTTTTTTTCTTGTTATTTATTCTTTTCTCCTTTTGATTTTATAATATTTTAAGCCAGAGATTCCCTTATAGTTATTTTTTAAATACCTTTTTTCTTTTGTAATTAATTCTTATTATATTCTGCTTGGAAAAGGAGAGGGGGAAAGTGAAAGCTAAAGAAACTTTGTAACATTGCCAACTAGAGGCTTGGAAGTATCCTGGTTTTTTTACCAGACAAAGCTGAGAAAGAACTGTGACTTTGTTTCAAGGACATTGCCTTGTTGATAAGATAGAGGGAAGAGCATTGTAGAGTCTTATTGCAGGTGCTCTTCTGAGTTTCTATAAGCATAAGGAGTCTGGTGTTGAAACTTAGGAAAAGAAAAGGTGATAAGCCTTTGGAGAAGAGAGCTGCAATAAGAGCCTTGGATAATTAAACAAAGTGCAGTCTGCTTTTTTTTCATTCTTTCTAAGCTGTGCTACCCACCCCATCAATTTCTTTTTTTTTTTCTTCGTAATAGCTATTTGGATTTTTAGCTTTCTGGAACTTGTTTACCTTTCATATTGATTTCTTTATGGCTTCTTTTTATGTATCTTTTTATATTTGAGGTCTCTAAATTGGGTGAAGAACTTGAAGAACTTGAAGAATCTTTTTCTTTTCCTTCTTTTTTTTTTAGTCTTTTTCGTCACCTCTTTGCCTTTTTTGGGACTTTAGAATTTTTCTTTTTTTGTGTGTCTGTTTATGGTGTGTTTATGTCCTTTTTCTTTATTTTTGGATTTTTATTGTTATCTAATAATCGATTTGATTAAGGTATACAAGAGCCTGAAGAAATTTTTTTTCCTTTTTTCTTTTTAATTATTACCAATAGGTTTTTTTTCCCCACTATTTTTACTTGGAATTGTAATTGGTTATTTCACAACTGGATTAAGGTCTAGAAGAATTTGAAAGATCTTGAATTTCTCAAAATGAGAAGGAAGTTAACAACTTCAACTTCTGCTTCCTCCACTCCACCATCTGGAGGACAACACTCAATACAGACAATGTTAAAGCAAGAAAAAGAACAAGAAAAAGTGACCTGCAGATGATTATGCAAGAAATTCAAAATAATAAAACAAGATCAGAGAATATTGAAAAGAGAATAGAGAACATAGAACAAAGAACAGGGAAAACCAATGAAAAAGTGGAGAGCATCCAACAAATGATGATGAGGTATGATGAGAGGCTCCAAGAAATTGAAGAAGTTAAATAAAGAGATAGGAAGATTGGAGACATTGATAACAGTTTAACTGTGGTTGAGCAAGATAAAAGTGGTATGCTGAGATGGGAGATGGACAGATCAGAATTTTATTTCAGATTTCAAAACATAGAGGAAGAAAAAGAACAAAACCTAGCTGAGATAATGATAGAAATACTGCTGAAGCTTTGGAAACAACTCAAGAGAAGATGATGGATGGAATACAGATGAGTTTTATTGAGTCTTCACAAGATATGAGATGAGAAATAGCTTACCAAGAGAAGTTCATATCAGATTTACAAAGAAAGCCATTAAAACGCAAATATTGCAAGTGGCGAGAGAGAAAACATTGACATACAAAGATAAGAAGATTGTGGTCTTGAAACAAGTGTCCAGAAGAGTGAGAGAGATTAGAAGAGAATACCGATTCTTGACCAAATTGACCAAAAAAGAGGTGAATTATAGATGGCTGATTCCAGAAGGTTTAATGTTCACATGGGAAGAAAAGAGATATAGAATTGACTCAATTGAGAAAGCTGAATCATTTTACGCAGAATTTTTTAAAGAGGAGAAAGAGGCAGAAAAAGAAATTTCACTAATTGAATTCCAAGAGGACTACCAAATGATGATTGGAAAAGAAGGTGCTGTAGGCGGAAAGGAGGAGGCAAAAGAACAACTCGAACTAAGATCTACTAGAGCTGATAAACCTAACTACAAAATATAACTATGGAAGAAAAAAAATTAATTACAATCAACATAAATGGACTTAATTCAGCTGTTAAAAGAAGGAAATTTTTTCATAAATTAGAGAAATTAAAATTTGATATAATCTGCCGACAAGAAGTACATATCAAAAAGCAACATGAACAACTGTTGATACAGCCAAAATTATGGAAAATATTTACTTCTTTGACACAATGCAAGAAAAGAGGAGTGGTCCTATATATTAAAGATATTATCCCAACAAAATTGATATATAATGATGATGATGGAAGAATACTAATGGTGGAAATAATAGATAATAATATAAAAAGACTCCTGATTGCAATTTATGCCCCAAATGACAAACAAAAAGAATTTTATAAAAAAAATTACACATGAAAATAATTGAACTGGACTATGCTAATATAGTTTTGATAGGAGATTTTAATGGAATTGCAGACAATAAACTGGATTATACAGCATAGAAAACAACAAAGCAAAGCAGAAAGATCCTCCCTAAATCCTTTTTTAAAATGGTGGACGAAATAAACTTAAAAGATACATGGAGAGAAAGAAATGCTAAAACCAAACAATACACTTTCTATTCAAATCGACATTTATCATGGTCCAGAATAGATATTATATGGATGTCAACAGAATTGTTAACCAATATTCAAAAAGTAAACATTGAAACAAGTACTTGGACAGATCACAATCCAACGACAATTAAATGGAAAGGACAAAGAAGAAGATCTAGATGGACATTAAATAATACTATTTTAAAGGAAAAAAAACTTTATACAGTGGATGGAGAAAGAACTGGCTCTTTTCTTTAGAGAAAACAAAAAAGAAGATACATCAATCCAGAATGTATGGGATACAATGAAGGCATATGCCAGAGGCTTGATAATAGACTATACAAGGAAAAGAAATACTATGAAAAGATTAACTTCAAAGGCATTCAAGGATGAGTATAAAGGACTTGAAAAAGAGCTACAGAAAATGCCACAGAAAAAGGATATCAAGTTAAAAATGGGTATAACTAAACATAAAATGGGTCTAATAGAAAAAGAAGAACTAGCACAAAAAATTAGAGATGCTAAACAGAACTATTTTGAAGATGCAAATAAACCAGGTAGATGGTTCGCATATAAATTGAGAAAGGAGAAAGAATCAAGGAAAATATTGCAATTAACAGATGAACAAGGCCAAGTTTGCTATGGTAGCAAAGAGAAAAAGGAAATCATATGAAACTATTATGAGAAATTATATACACAAGAGAATATTGATGAGGAAAGAGTTAAACAGTATCTATAGGATGCTAATCTACCCCAGATACCTAAAGAGATTGAAACAATGTTAGAAAGCAATATAACGATGATGGAGTTAACTGAAGCACTCAAGAAGCAAATTGATGGAAAGGTGCCAGGTCCAAATGGACTTCCAGCAGAATTTTATAAAACATTACAAGAATCGTTGAACCTTCCATTGTGAGAAGTTATGAATGAAGTTATGTTAAAGAAGAGGATGCTTAAAACATGGTCAGAAGCTTATATTACACTTGTTCCAAAAGAGGAGGCTGACCCATTACAAATTAAGAACTATAGACCTATTTCTTTACTAAATGCAGATTATAAAAATTTTGCCTTAATATTGGCAGAAAGACTTAAAAAATATTTAGACAGTTTTATTCATCCTGATCAAAATGGATTACTGCCAAAGAGACAAATTAAAGACAATATGAGAGTAATTTTGGACACTTGGAATACTATGAGGCTCATCCTGAAAAACAAATGGCTTTTATATTTCTCCATGCACAGAAGGCATTTGATAATGTGAATTGGCGATTCATGTTGTTACTGCTGGAACAGATGGGTTTCACTAAAAAAATTACTCAAGCAATAGAAGCTATATATCATAAGTAAACAACAAAGGTAATGATAGAGAGAGAATTGACAGGCTCTACTGATATAAGAAAAGGTACAAGTCAAGGATGCCCACTGTCACCCTTATTGTTTGTGTTAACCTTGGAAGTGCTAAACAGAAATATTAGAGAAGAAAAGGATATAAAAAGGGGTGAAAGTTAAAAAGGAAGAATTTAAATTGCAAGCATTCGCAGATGACTTGGTTTTCATCTTAGAAGATCCACTAGAAACAGCATCAAAATTGATAGAAAAGATAGAGACATATGGAAAGGTGGCTGGCTTGAAAATAAATAAAGATAAGACAAAGATTCTGACAAAGAATATGCTGTCAAGACAAAAGGAAGAATTAGCAGACTTACTGAAAATCCAGGTCACGAATAAGATCAAATACTTGGGGATATATTTGACAGCAAGATGCAGTACACTAAAAGAAAATAATTATATTAAACTTAAGCAGCAGATCGCATTAGATCTGGCAAAATGGGAAAATTTACAACTGTCACTAATAGGGAGAATATCAACAATCAAGATGAATATATTACCCAGAATTTTATATTTGTTTCAAACAATTCCAATTAGGCTTGGAAAAGATTATTTTGAAGATTTAAATAAAATCGTGCTGAAATATATATGGTAAAGTAAGAAGGCAAGAAAAAAGTTAAAACTTTTGCAAGACGCTAGAATAAGAGAAGGATTTGGCTTGCCTAATTGGGAGTTGTACTGTCAAGCTACAAAATTAATGTGGGTAAAGGAATGGATAACATTAAGAAATACTTGATTGTTGTCATTAAAAGGACATGATCTGTTGTTGGGGTGGCATGCTTTTTTATGGTATAAAGGACCAAGGTACTTTACCAAGATAGTACCTTCACCAAGGTACTTTAGAAGACATTATATACGGGAGTCTCTGTGGTTAAATTGGGAGAAGACGAAAAGACAATGTTATTTGAAAATTCCAGTCTGGTTATCGACTATTGAAGCATTTTGTTATCCGACAATATACAAAAAAGAACAAACAGTTAGATATGGTGAAATACTGAATGAAAAGGGTGAACTTAAATCTTTGCAAAAATTAGAGAAGCAAGGTATTGGAAAAAAGATAAATTGGTTTTCATATGTGCAAATACAATCAAGGTATGATAAAGATTTTAAAACAGAAGGTTTTTATGATAAATTGACTGATTTAGATAAGATTTGGACAGGTGCTGATGAAAAGGTGATTAAAAAATTATATGGATATTTATTAGAAATTAAATTAGAAAAAGAACAAGCTAGAGAAACTATGATTGGTTGGGGGAAGAATTTCGGATATGGGATTGATCTAGAGAAATGGCAAAAATTGTGGTCTCAAAATTAGAAAATAACAATGTCAACAGCATTTAAAGAAAATTTGTATAAGATGTTTTACAGATGGCACTTTCTCCTGACAAAAATAGCAATAATGTTCAAGAATAAGTCCGAAAAGTGTTGCAAATGTCATCAGATACCTGGCTCATGTTACCATATGTGGTGGGCATGTTCGGACACTAAAAAATATTGGACTAAAATCCACACGTGACTGGAAAAAATGACAAATAAGCATATAGACTTGAAAGAGAGATTTTTTATTGGGAATTTGTTGTAATGATGAGGCAGTAGAGTTGTTTGATCATGAACAACTGAATCATGATGAACTTTATTGGAGTATAATCTTACATTAATACACATTTTTAGTTATCCTCCATCATTGGTTAACTTTGATTACTGCTTAACTTTCGTTACTGTTCAGCACAGTAATCCATACAATGAATTATCTCTAGTTAAAGTCTAACATATGTTTACTTCCCCTCTCTAATCCTCCTTTAGATTAGTGACTTTGTTTGCCTGAGTTGTATTTGCTCTGAAACATTCTTTTTCTGAGGTTTGCCATCCAAGATTGGAACATTCCTGCAATTACAACTCTCCATATCCTCGTTTTTTATTTTAAATGGAGGATTCAAAGATTTATGAATGTATTGCAATTGTAGAGGATTAAGAGAGGGGGAAGCAGGATGAAACAATGCAAATAAATTTGGAATATATTGAATAAAACAACAGGTTGCAATTAGTACAATAATAATTATTATACCACAAAAGAAAAACTGTCTGAGCCAAGACCAATCAAGGAGCCAACTGGTTAACCACTCAAAAGGTGAGTAATGAGCATGGATATTATTTTGAATGTATGATTATAAATTGGCAAGTTCAAACTCAATAGTTTTATTCAAAGAATGAAAATGCACAGCACATCCACAGCGTCCAACTAACATACAGAACCTTCCCTGATGGGCTAAAAGATAGTCTATGGAAAACACTGCTGTAAAACATCTTGATTTAAATCTTCTATTTCATGCTGCAAATCATGAATAATAGCAGCAGTAGCATTGATGGATTTTTCAAGTCTGCAGGTTAGACCAAGAATAGATCGTCTGTTTTCTTGAGCAATTATGCCAGGATAAGAGCCTAGAGTAAGGACTCCTATAACGACCCCTGCCAATGCGTGGCCAAATGTAGAACCAGAGGACAATTGTGTGTCAATAATGACTTCATCATTACATGTAGGCCCCAGAGAGGAACGCCGCTGTCGAGTTGATGGGAGCATACCTATTTGAACAGGTACAGAAAAATAACCTCTAGTTGCACATTGATAATTCTGAGGATGAACATTAGTAGCATATTTATCAAAAAATGAACCACATATTAGGATCCTTAAGCTGCCAACCAGCACATAACAATCCAGTATTAGATTGATCAGAAGCATTAAAAATAGCAAAATTGTCAGGATACATATCAAGAGCTATATTAATTCCATGCAAAGAAGAATTAAGGTACTAATTAATACTAACTATTAGGTACTAACTAAAGGTATTAAAAGACAACCAATAGTAGTCAGAACAATAATATAATTCCCTAGCTTTTTTAATATGTGCTGGGCAGCATCACAATCAGACTAATTATGAAGCCAAGTGTGTTTCGCGTGACAACAGAAACACAGACCCCTTGTAAATTGACTAACTTTCAAGTAACACCAACGGACAGAATTCAATTGCATCGGGGGTTTAGAAAATAGCCAGTAGTGTGAAATAGATTGTAGTTGTGAGATAATAAATGTAGAGGACAAGATCAAGTTTGGGGTAAAATAAATTTGACTAAATGCCATTGGGGGCTCATAGTATAAAGTAATATTTGTGCCATGGGTCATAAACATGTATTGGGCATGACGAACCCACAAATTAGGATTAAGACGAACCACAGAAGTGTCATTTTGAGCAGAAACACCATTAACCATAAACAAGAAAATGCAAAGTAAAATGGTAACAGAGTTAGCAGTAATAATAGCAATAACAGCAGCAACAAGATTTTCAGGAGTTTGAGATAATGAGGCCTGCTGCAGTTGTTGTTGAGATTGATATGTAATAGATAACCTGGCCCCAAGTGATGGGTTATGGGCGCATGGACCTTGGAAGACAGACTTCTGTGTTCAGGTGAAGATTGAAATCCGGAATTGGGTTGTGAAGGCCCTGATGCCATGCCAGGATATGGACGAACACAGCACGCTGGAACCCACACTGCTTGTTGAGTAGAAGGATCTTCTACAATGGCATAACCGTGACCCCAGGTGATCAGCGGTGTAGGGCCTTTCCAGGTTGGATCTGGAGCTTGGCGATATTTTACCAAAGGCCTTGCTAAAGATTCAATAGTTCGAAAATGCAAATTAACAGGTGAGTCTGCAAGAGAATCTAAAAAGGTTAAATAATTCCAAGTATATAATGCTACAGCAATGAGATTTTGAATTTTTCTCAGATGGTAAGGGCCAGACTCAGTTTGTAATTGTTTCTGAAGCAATGCCTTAAAAGTACAATGAGCTCGCTCAACTATAGCTTGACCCTGAGAGTTGTAAGGAATTCCGTGCACTAAAGTAATATTCCATTTCTGACAAAAGGTTTGAAATTCCTTACTAATATAAGCGGGGCCATTGTCAGTTTTAAACTGAGAAGGCCGACCCATTACAGCAAAAGAGGATAGGCAATGAGAAATAATATCTGAAGTACGTTCATGTTTTGAAGCAGTAACCTAAAGGAAGTGTGAATGAGTGTCAATAGACGTATGAAGATAACCGTATGGCTTAAAGGTTGAAAATTGAGTTACATCCATTTGCCAAATTTGATTAGCTTGGGTTCCTTTTGGGTTGACACCCACTGGAAAGGGAACTGCCAGTTGCTGACAAGCTGGAAAAGCATGGACAATATCCCGGGCTTGAGATAATGAAATTTTAAATTGCTTTGCAAGCGTTTTGGCATTTTGATGAAAATAAGAATGGCTAGCAACAGGATCAGCAAACAAAGACGCAACATTCTTTAAAGATTCATCTGCCTTCCGATTTCCTTCAGTCAAGGCATTAAAAAAGGGAGTATGACTTTGAATGTGTTCTACATTTAAAGAATACAAGCGAGTTTCCAAACTATTCTTTAAAGATAAAAAAAAGGATAACAAATTCTTATCCAAAAAGAGAGCACAATAAGAAAAGGGAAGAGATTGCATAGCTAAATACACATATTGAGTATCAATGATCAAGTTAATAGGTTGATCATTGAACAATCATAAAGCCAAAATCACAGCAGCCAGCTCAGCAGTTGAGTTGAAGTCTGCGTGGTAGTAAATTTAGAATACCATTGTTGTTGAATCTGCCAGACAACCACACCCCTTGTAGGTGATCCATCAGTAAAGACTGTAAGAGCTTTAGAAATAGGATTTCGCACAAAAATGGAAGAAAAGGCCAGTTTTAAAGTAGTAGTAACCACTATTCTAGGATCCTTGGGGAAAGAATACAACAAGTTTCCCACATATTGAGGAAAGGCTATCTGATATGATTCTGAAATCATCATCAAATGCTCATGTTCAACTTTTGTACGAGTGAAAGCTATGCTAATGAGATCCTGTCCTGTAAGATGTAAGGCTCATTTACGGCCTTTAATAATCAAATCCTCTAATGCTGATTGATAAGGATAAATGTTTCTAGGCAGAGTAGCTGACAAATTAATCCATTCATGAATGTTGACCGCTTGCGGGGATGCATTAGAATAAAGACATCCCATGGGTAAGGGTGTAGTGGGAAGAATAACTAAGCAAAATCCTATTGTTAAGGATGTTATCCTGTCCACGTATCGATGCTTAAACTAATTCAATATTTCTTGAAGGCATGATTTTTGAAGATCAGTTAATACAACTAGATCTCCTGGTGATTGTGCTCCCTTCAAAGACTGAAATAAGGGCAACATATCACCAGTTTTAATGTAGAAGAATGGGCATGCCCAATTCATAATGCCAAGTAATTTTTGCCATTGTACTAATGTATATGATTTCTGTACTTGTAATCAGAAAGAATTGGAATGGAGAAATTGTGCAACATTCTACGTCCTAAGTAGGCATAAGGTTCTACCTTTTGAATTTTGTCTGAGGCTATATACAATCCCTGTTATGCCACAATATCCATTAACTCTTTTAACAAATTAGATTCATCAAAATCTGGGGCTGCTATCAATATATCATCCATATAATGATAGACTAAATAGGAAGGAAATTTATTCCGAAAGGGTTGAAGGGCATTATCCATGAAATATTGACAAAATGTAGGGGAATTAAGCATTCCCTGAGGCAACACTCGCCAATGATATCGTTTTGTGGGCATGCAATTATTAAAAACTAGGACAGTAAATGCAATTTTTTCTTTGTCTTGAGGCTGCAAAGGTATAGTAAAAAAAAGCAGTCTTTAAGACCAACTACCAATAATTTATAAAAAGTAGGAATTAAGATTTGGTAGACCACATTTTAAAGGACCCATGGGTTGGATTTATTTAAAAATTTATTAATTTCCCTTAAATCCTGAAGGAAATGGCATTTCCCTTTTTTTAAAAAAATAACAAAAACAGGAGTATTCCAAGGACCAGTAGAAGGTTCTATATGACCAGCAGCCAATTGTTCTTGAACCAATTGTTGTAAAGCAGTGAGTTTTTCCCTTGATAATGGCCATTGTTCCACCCAAACCGGCATAGAACAGAGCCATTTAAGAGGAAGAGAATCAAATGGGCATTAAGAGGAGAAAGGATATCATGGCCCCAAATATTAGTATGAATATCTAGAATGTATGGTTGTAGGAAAAAGGACTTACCAGCAGATGTTGTAACATTAATTTCTTGAACATTCTGCCAAGCAGCTGTAGAACCTCCTATTCCCCACAATGAAGAAACTGTCATTTTTTGGCCACTGTACTGGCCACTGTAAAGATGACAGTAACATCGGCTCCAGTATCCAATAACCCTTGAAATGGTTGTTTATTAAGGAAAAGCATTAACAAAGGATAACAGGAGTTCAGCTGATGAAGTAAGCCTACAGATAAAGAAGTTGATCCCAATCCTGCATCCCCACAATTTCCTATACTAGGAGATGGAATTTCATATAGAAGAAGAAGCAATTGAGCAACAGAAGAATTACAAGGAAGAACTTGAGGAAAATTTACCCAAATCTGAATCATGAGGATACCAGTGTAATCTGAATCTATTACCCCAGGCACAACAAAACAGCCCTTTTTGTGTGCAGAAGAACGAGGCAAAATTAAGCCAACTAATCCTGAAGGAAGAGGACCTTTAAATTGAGATGGAACTATTTAACTTCCATGGAAAATTTAAACTCAATTTCCTCTTGCGTGATTAAATCGATCCCAGCGCTACCGGCTGTGGCTGGAGAGGAGTAAGAGAGACTGCTGGAGGAGTCAAAGTGATGGGAAAGGCATGCTTTGGATTCTGGATGGGTGCCACACCCATTGTCTGTAACTGCTTTTTTTAACTCTCTTAGATCTGATAAGGCAGACCCTCCCATTCTGCTACTTGCAGTCCAAGTTGTGGTCCTGATCAGGATGATATTGTACTGGACAAACACAATAATTCTGCAAGCTCTGTTCCTGAGACAGAGGCATCCTTTTTACAAGTCTCTACTATTTTCTGAAAAGAAGACTGAACAATAGAGTCAGGAGGCTTTTGCCCTGTATCTGCAGGAGCTGAGGGAATTGAAGACATATATTCAGGTGAAGAAGGGGGACAAATGACAGCATTAGGATAACGTGAAGGTGGAGGTGTTAAAAGAGAAAGTTCATTGTGACCAAATGTTTCAATTGCATTCCTGCATAAATGCCACACATGCAAAACTTCTATTTTTGCTCGAGGTTCAGGATGCAATGTTTTCCCAATACATTCCCAATCAGTTAATTTTAAAGACCCTTTTTCTGGGTACTATAGGCACTGAGCTGCAGTCTCCTGGACCAGCCTTAAGACATTTTTCTGTGGTACCTCAGTATTCTTCTTCAACAAATAGCCTAATTCACCTGCATTCTTCCTTTGTTCCTCAGAAAGCGAAGACCCCATACTTACAGAAATCAAAAGGTTGAAGAAACCACAAAGGGTTGAAGGTGCACCAAATCCTTGCTGGATGAAGTAAGAGGGTCCCTATTCAGGCTCTACTTGTTGTAATGACAAGGCAGTAGTGTTGTTTGATCATGAACAACTGAATCATGATGAACTTTATTTGAGTATAGTCTTACATTTATACACATTTTTAGTTATCCTCCATCATTGGTTAACTTTGATTACTGCTTAGCTTTCGTTACTGTTCAGCACAGTAATTATCTCTCATTAAAGTCTAACATATGTTTACTTCCCCTCTCTAATCCTCCTTTAGATTAGTGACTTTGTTTGCCTGAGTTGTATTTGCTCAGAAACATTCTTTATCTGAGGTTTGCCATCCAAGATTGGAACATTCCTGCAATTACAACTCTACAGGAATTTTGCCTGAAATATATAGTAAAGATTTGAAATATCTAATTGTAAATGTATTAACAGCAACTAGGATTGTATTGGTTAAAAACTGGAAAAATGAGAAGACTCCATCACAGGAGGAGATCATTAAGAAAATATTGGAATGTGCTGAAATGAGTAGATTGACATTTGAAATTAGAGAACAAAATGATAAACAATTTTAAAAATTTGGGATCTATTCTATCAATGTTTAGATAACAAAACATAGTAATGAAATATGTAGATTTTTAGAAAATAATAAATATATAAAGATGCATTTTCTTTTCTTTCTTTTTTTAATTATATCTACAAAATGATTCTAGGATAGATCTGGGAGGATAATATGAATTGTTATAAAATAAACTAAGTAAAATATGATTATTTTATAAAACATGAATGAGTAAAAGTATAGTCAATGATAGATTAATAAAGATATTAATGTACTTGATATTTGATTGAAAGTATGAGAGGATACATAATGTTTGTGGTGGTTTATGAAGGAGACTCTTAAAACTTTGTTTTTGAAACATGAAAGGTGTAGTCTTATTCTTACACTCTTGAGATGAAAGATTCACTAAATACAGTCATACTTTATGTTAGATACATATGCACAAGACCCAGCAATGCTCTAATTGGCTTGGGCATGGATTGAGAGACTCCATCCTTTATATAAGGTGTATCCTGAATTAATAAATTAATAAATAACCTTGAATTCCCTGATTTGTTCTACTCAAACCTGAGATGCTGTACCAAAGTATGGTTTTTCATTCTATTTCTGGCAATCTATATTCATTAAAGAAGATATCTGGGTTTAGATTTGGGATTTATTATTTACTTATTTGCATGTTGTATCATCCAATGATACTATGAGGCTTTCATTTCATAAAACATACACTAAAACCATAAAATAGAAGAATGATCAATACATAAAACCACCTACATAAATTAATACCCACCCATTGATTATCTCCACTTACCTTGCATTTCTCTTTCAAAGGCTGTGGAGAATAGCAATGTCTTAATGGATTTCCTGAATGTTAATATATTAAACATATAATTACACAATCATCTAGTCCATTCTATGATTCTAATTTGATATAGTACCATATTTGTTTCCTGAATTCAAAACATTAGACACAGATATTGATGAAGTTCCAAGAACTCAAATACACAGAGAAGGAAAATTGTCAAGGAGTCTTTATACTACCTGTCTTGCAGGGGCAGCTGCAACCCACACCATTCAAAACCACACTGAGACAATCTCCTTCACCTACCTCCACATAAAGCTTCCCCTAGGCTGGTTCTTGCTCTGTGGCCTAGTCATGCCAATTCCACAGGGGGACATGTCCCCCTCAGGCAGGGGTGGGATTGTACCAGTTCTATCTGGTTCTATAGAACCTCTTGTTAACTTTCTAAAGCAGTTCGGAGAACAGGTAGTTAGAAGCAATCTCCATTTTTTTTCCCACCCTTATAACATTCTTGGCAGACAGCCTAGACTTGCTGTCTCTGGAGCTTGTGAGGCTTGGCTTTCTTAAAGGGGAAGGGTTGTTTTAAGATTTTTACACTGCTGTTGGGAGGAAATACTTCCCTGGACAATCAGCACTTTGAAGAAATCATTGAATAATGAAGCAAAGCTTTTAGTGACAGGGAACCAAGATGAGTGACATTCACCAAGGCTTCTTGGCTAGCTAGAAGGATTGACATTCAAGCATAAGTTTACATACCCTTTCTGGGTTTTGGTCTAAAACTGGTTTTTCGTGAAGATTAATTCTGTGCTTGGTGAAGTTTAATTCTGTGTTTATTAATGGGATAATTTTCCCTATTCAGCTTCAACAAGCAACAGCTACTATTGTGATTTAAATAACTGTATTGTGTTTGATTTTTTTCTTGCCTCAGGGTTTCTTTTTCTATTTGGGGAGGGAGTATTCCTTCACTGCTTTAATAATATCTGGCATTGTCCTTTTGAGGTATACTTCCAAGAAGCATAATGCAAGCTTGGCACTGATTTTTTTTACTCCCTTTCTGGGGGGCATATGACCTTTCCTTAAATCTGGGTGATTTCCTTAGGATATCTTGTGAAGTGAATGAGACCAGCTGGTATTTTTAAATGGTGCAGAGATCTAAGGATTGCTTCTCCTGGCTGTCTCTTTCTGGGTGTGGTCTTTCTTAAATGACCTCTCTGCTAAAGGATTTCACTTTATGAGCAAGAGTTGGCTGTTTGATAGTTTTTGCTGCATTTTAAATATTTTCATTCCTCAAGGTGCTCTGGCACCCTGCCTGACTTGTAACTTTGGCTTGCAGGTATTTTTAATCTAATGATTGGTATTTAGGGCAGCTTTTTGCAAGCAAAAAAGCTTTTTGTATTTTTGTACAAGTAATCCTTGACTTACAACAGTTCATTTAGTGACCCTTCAAAGTTACAATGGCACTGAAAAAAGTGACATGACAATTTTTCACACTTATGACCGTTGCAACATAACTGCAATTGTTGTTCTTGGCTCTGATCTGGTTCAATAGCTTGTGATTCAATATAAGAAGGATGTTGAGGAACAAAGAGTGAAAGGGTGCAGAAGTATTCATCCAGAATTGAAGGTTGGGCTCCTGGGGAGAACGAGCATCTTCGGGACTGAAACTCATGTACTGTAGATACAATAAGAAGCATCAGTTGGATCTAGGAAGGGTCACCAATCTAAAATGTTAAAGGCTGTATGATTCTGCAGCCCGCAGTAGGGTAGTTTCTTCTTTTTTTCTTTCTTTCTTTTTTTCTTTCTTCCTTCCTTCCTTCCTTCCTTCCTTCCTTCCTTCCTTCCTTCCTTCCTTCCTTCCTTCCTTCCTTCCTT
>BLBF01000019.1:24527850-24550456 GCA_015471245.1 Laticauda colubrina
AAAGAAAGAAAGAAAGAAAGAAAGAAAGAAAGAAAGAAAGAAAGAAAGAAAGAAAGAAAGAGGGAGGGAGGGAGAGAGGAGAAAGTAAATGAAATATATGGATGGATAGATAAATACACAGAAGGAGGGTGGGAGGGAGAGAGAGAAAAAAGGAGAGGAAGGAAGGACATAAACCCGGGCTTCAGAAGACATTGAAGCAACACAGCAATCTAGGGCTGGCCTGCAAGGGATCTCAGAGGTCATCTAGTTCAACCTCCTGCTCCAGCAGGAGATCCTTACAGAATCAAAGAATAGCAGGGTTAGAAGTGTGTGTGTGTGGCTGTCAAAACACCAAAAACAGGCCAAGTAGCTCTGTGGAGGTCAGTCATAAATTAGAACACTTGCTAGCAACTGGCCATTAAGCGAGGACCTGGTCATTAAGCGAGGACCACTTGCATTTGGTTTTCCAGTCACATGGCCACCCAGTCACACAATCATCTAGCCACGCCCAGTCAGCAAGCCACTCCCATCCTGTCACATGACCACCAAGCCACACCCACAAATTAGGCCACGCCCACAGAACTAGTTGTTAATAAATCTGAATGCCACCCCTGCCCTCAGGTGATTAACAATTCATATGCCCTCACTGAAGAGATAGCAGAAAAGAGATCTCCAAATCCTGTGCCCTGATTGTGATTCACTAATGATGCTACCCAGTAAGACAGAATATGTTGCACTGGTCTCATTAGTAGGAATCCCAGAGTTCATTGTGCACAATTTCAAAAATATCAATAATCTGGGCCTGCACGCAGGCTACATCACAAGCCCCGGGATGCCCTAAATTAATAGCTAAGGCAGGTGAGAAATGGAGAAAAATCTTAAAGGCAGAAAGCATCCTCAGTCTTCCTGCCATAGCCTCAAGCAGAAGTCTTAAGTCTTTAGAGATGGATATTTTGTACCTGTTAAGAAAGACTGGGCCAATCTACTCATAAACAAAATGAGCCACAGCTCCCACAGAAGGCTGGAGCTGATGGGATTAAGAATTTACATTCCCCACCCAAATTCTAAAGACAGGACATGACCTTTAGGACATAATAGGATTTATCCACCACCATTAGTATAGTAAAAGACACAAAGTTCATTACATTGCACAACCCCCTGGAGGCATTTCAATCACCAAACCCCAGAACCCTATAAAAATCTATCACTCACTCAGCCATTTTGTCAGCCACTGAAGTTTCTGGAGATCAAATAAACAGAGACATTCTTTCCTTGTAGACAGCTTCCATTTTATTTCCAGCTTTTTTCTCCTGGCTTGGAACCATACTGGATTTTTCTTCCAACAATTTAATTATAACTCAAAGACCATTCCATGCACCACCACCACTCAAATTCCAGTTTAAAAGATATTTGAAGGAAGTATCTGATTAGCTCATGGCAATTTCACTCTAGCTGTATTTGATGAATTACAATAAAGCATGGAAATGTTGCAAAGAAGGAAAAATAAGCAATAGATCCACAGTCAAAGTAGCATGGATTAATCCTGGGTATATTTTGTACTGGAATCACAAGAGCTAGTTAATGAAAAATCTGGAATCTGTTGATAGATCAGAAATGCTTGTTTAGGGCACAAAATTAACTAGATTTTATTTTTGTCCTGCTAACATTAAAAATCATAACATATATCTGACATGGAATGCTATTTGATTAGATGGAGCTCTTAAGATTTAAAATGAGAAGACTAAAAAGAAGTTCTAATGAACTTACAAGCAGGGGTGGGTAATAGCAGGAGCTAATGTAGTTTAAGCCTCCCTTCATTTTTAATTTTCCACAGTCCTGTTATAGCATTATTCAGAAAAATTATGCACAAATTAAAAGATGGATAACTTGCAGCTGTTTGCAAACAGAAAGAAAGTGAATGTAGACAAAGAGCAGGTACTGATAGGTCCAAAAGTTTTAGGATGCCAAGTATGTATGTTTCAGTATGTTTCCTGAATTAATATTAATTATATATAGAAAACTGTTGTTATGTCTGTTTTTGTAAACTTGTGATGAAACTGACAGTATTAAAAACAGAAATGGTAAATCCGGGTTTAATTTCTTTAAAATGCTTATAAATCATGGGCTCAAAATTGTTCATAGCATATTACAGTGCAAGAATATTCAGAAATGATTAACTCTGAAAAATGATATTCAGCTTTAAAATCGGTTTCATTATTTATTTGAAATTCCAAGAATAAGAATTTTAATCAAATCTAAGTTCATTGAACAAAATCAGATTTTTTTTAAAACTATAATCTGAGTTGAAATCTTGCTTCATCTACCTTTGTACTGACTAGTTGTCTCTCTTTTTACCCAAGATCTTTCAATGTTTTAACTCAGTGATTCCCAAAGTGGGTGGTACCACCCCCTGGGGGGGCAGTGGGATGCCTTAAAGGGGCACTAAGAGGCAAGGGGGCTGGCAGGAGGGCATTTGAGGCACCAGCCCTGCAGGCTCACTGACTGTGAGCTATGCAGCTCATTGACTGTTTCATCGCTCCGTAGCTGGCACCTCAAATGCAGAACCCGCACGTGGTGAGCCTTGCCAAGCCAGGGGGGGGAGAGAGAGAGATGGGAGGTGGCGGAAAGGGGGCATCTTAGCTTGCAGTCTGCCCTCTCCGGTGGAAGTGGCAGAGGTGCACCAGAAGGCCCAAAAGCAAAACCCTCCCAAGGCGCGCAGTGGAAGGGGTGGATGGTCTGGTGTTAGGGCCCCTTCCCAAGAGGAGAACAAGGAAGCGCTCAGTGCCTGCCTGGCCTCTGCCTCTCCAGCCAGCAAGGCTTGCACTCAAGATGAGGGTAGGTACAGCTGTGACTCTCCAAGGTGTGTGGCTCGGTTCAGTTTGGCTCTACGTGGCTGTCCCGGACCTAGAACCTAGCCTCCCTCTGCAGCCTGGTTCTCCCGACTGAGCCCTGCGCTTGCTTGTTTGCTTGCTTAGTTTCCAAGTGATCATTCCCTCCGCCTCCGCTGGTCTGGCATGCTTCCGTACGCCTTCCTCCTCTCGGATGGAGCATAAAGATAGACATACTTCCCCGAAGTTGGGAATCTCTGAGTGTGTGCAGAGTATCTTCCCTTGCTTGGCCCGATGGAAGTGGACCTTGGGTTGAAGCAAAAAGGGTGAAGTTGGCTGCATTGCTGCCCAGGGGAGGTTGGCGTTGCAAAATTGGATGCCAAAGAAAGAACTGGGGCAGGGGGCTGGAGAAGGAGCAGAGGGGCAGCTGCATTAAGGAGCAGGAAGATCTTAGCCATGGTTTATTGACTAAGCTGGAATCAGACAGCATGCTAAACTCTAAACCAGAATGGCTGGGTTGATATATTCAGCCCATGTTTCTCAACCTTGGCAACTTGTGTGGACTTCAGTTTCCACTCTGACTTTGCTCTACTTTCCCAAAGTGCTGCTGCTGTCGCATTCTTTCTGTCTGTCTGTCCGTATGTACATACATACATACATCCAAAAGGTCTGCCTGCCTACCTGCCTACCTGCCTTTCTGTCTATCTACCTACCCACCTATCTACCAATATAGATCTATCTATCTATCTATCTATCTATCTATCTATCTATCTATCTATCTATCTATCTATCTATCTATCTATCCATTTATCCATCTATCCATACATACATCCAAAAGATCTGTCTGTCTGCCTGCCTTCCTGCCTACCTGCCTGCCTACCAGTCTTTATGTCTACCTACCTATCTACCAATATGATCTATCTACCTACCTACCTATTTCTCTACCAATCTACCCACCTACCTACCTACCAATCCATAGATTCATCCAAATGGTCTACCTGCCTGCCTACCTACCTACCTATACCTTCCTACCTATATACCTACCTCTCTCTCTCTCTCTCTCTCCATCCATCCATCCATCCATGTTCGAAGCGTCAGCCCCTCAGGCACATTGGGAAAGTAGAGCAAAGCCAGTCTGGGAGGGAGGGAAGAGGAGAGAGAGATCTGATGCATCAGATTGAAATGAGGCCTAGTTTAGACTGAAGCTCTTTTCCACATTGAAATATCTTTGCCAACACATTGAAACATCTTTGGCTTCTATTAAAAGTTTTGTGGATGAAACATGGTCAAGACTATCAGGAACCTCTCACATTTTGTTGAGGCTTTAAACAGGATCCATTGGATCAGACTCCACCCTAAAAATTACTTTTCCCCAATGTATTACAATGCCAATTCTGAAGAAGGCAAAACCAAAATGTACTGGTAAATTACAAGAAGAACACACACACACACACACACTCCCTTCTAACCCTTCTGGAGCAGGTGATTGGGCTAGAATAAATATCTCGTTATTTTTCTCCTCCCTCCCTCCTTCTTTATTTCTTTTTCTTTCTGTCCCTTCCTTCCACCCCCACTTTCTTTGTCCCTTTTTCTTTTTCCCTTTTCTCTAGCTTTTCTTCCGTCTCTCTCTCTCTCTCTCTCTTTTCTCTCTCTCTCTTTCCCTCTCAGGCTCACCCCATCGACTTGACTTGCTTAGGCAGGTCCCTCCAGTGCAGTGGGCTCAATGGGGTGGACCTGTAGGGCCGACACCTAGAATGTATCAGTGGTGGCATGTTTGAAAAGTAGAGCAGAGCCAGAGATTGGTAATTTTTGCTGCAAAAATTGGGTTGTGCAGAAGAAGGGATACACATATCAATACAATTCAGCAACATAAAATAAAGAGATACAAATAAAACAAATCAAGAATCAGCAAAGCATCTCTGATTAGATTTTATTCACTATTAGAATCTAATCAGAGATGCTTTACCAATTCTAGTTCAATGATCTGCTCCAGCAGGGTTAAAAGGGAGTATGTGTGTGTCCGTGTGTGCATGGCTGTCAAAACTTCAAAAACAGGTCAAATATCTCTCGAGAGGCCAGTCATAAATTAGAACACTTGTTAAACAACTGGCGATTAAGTGAGGACCACTTGTTTGCCAGTCACTTGGCCATGCCCACCCAGTCACATAACCAGCAAACCATACCTACCCAGTCATGAGACCAGCAAGCCATGCCACCCAGTCATATGACCAGCAAGCCACACTCACCCAGTCATGTGACTAAGCCACATCCTCAAATTAGGCCACGCCTACAGAAATTTGAATCCCACCCCTGAGTTGTAGCTCAGGATTGAAGCTGAGGGGGTCCTTGGTGCTCTCCAAGTTTGCTTGTTTTCTTGCAGATGTTTAATTACCCAAACTAGGTAATATCAGTGCTAGTAAAGAGTGGGGTTTGTTCTCAATTTTTTATTCTGTGATAATCTTAATGATTCTTTGGTTGAGATGTTTACTATTGACTTGTTTGACAATTCCCTGATTGGGATATTGTTTAGTTGATGTTAATCTTGGAGTTAATCTATGCTTGAGTTAATCTATGGAGAGGTGCTTGGGTCTTTTTGTTCTTTTTGGGGAGTGGGTGGGTGATAGTCTCTTTTATATAGTTTATATATATTATGTCTACACTTTTGTTTATGGATAATTTGACAGAATTAGTTAGTTTACTTTATTGTCATTGCACCTCATACAACAAAATCAAACACCATCTTCACTGCACATCATGACCATGAGCATGAAAATAAACAAAATACACATTCTTCACCCTTCACACATTGAACTGGAAACCCCCGACACCACACCACCACTGCACTATACAGCAGAATTCAAAAGAGCTACTGCTCTGGGACAGAAGCTGTTTTTCAGCCTATTTGTCCTTGTTTTTATTATTCTGTACCATCTGCCAGATGGTAATAGTTCATAAAAAGGGTTCCCAGGATGAGATGGATCTTTGAGAATGTTTTGAACTTTCTTAAGGCAGCAGGAGCTATAAAGCTCTTCCAAAGAGGGGAGTGGGCAACCAATGATCTTCTGGGCATTGACATTAACCCTCTGGAGTGCTTTCCTATCTGCCACTGTGCAATTGGCAAACCATACAGAGATGCAGCATGTTAAAATGCTCTCTATGGTGCAGCGGTAGAAGGTCACTAGCAGTTTCTCATTCAGTTGTTGTTTTCTGAGAAGCCTCAGGTAGTATAATCTCTGCTGGGCCCTTTTGACTAGGGCTGCAATGTGGGTGCCCCAGGACAGGTCCTCTTTTAGGGTAACACCCAGAAACTTAAAACTGGCCACTTGCTCCACTCGGTCTCCATTGATAAGCAAGGCCTGGATGTCTGATCTGTTACTTCTATAATCAACAATAAGTTTCTTGGTCTTATTGGTGTTGAGGACCAAGTTATTATCTCCACACCACGAAAGCAACTGGTCTACTTCATCACAGTAGGCAGACTCATCCCCCCCTGGAGATAAATCCCACCACTGTTGTATCATCTGCAAATTTAGCAACAGTATTACTAACGTGAGTGGGAATGAAGTCATGCACATAAAGAGTGTAGAGTAAGGGACTCAACACGCAACCCTGTGGTGTACCAGTGTTAAGAATAAGGGCTGAAGGAGAAGGCGGAGCTACGTCTCGGTGTTACAGCTGCGATCTCGGGGCTCTGAGATCTCAGCTGATATTTTTGCCTCTGGTCGGTTCTAACGGACCTAAACCGTCCCGTAGAGACGGGGATTGTGAAGGGCATAGTCCCAGGATCCCAGAGACATCGCAAAATCTCTGGTTTGATCCGGGAGAAGCCCTTTTGCTGGAAGCAGAAAGGCAGCCTCTAAAGCTGCTGAAGTCGGGACAACTCCGGAAAGAAAGGGATTTAAATGAGCGTGTATCGGTTGGGTGAGAAATTCTTTTGCATTATAAATTGATTAAGACTTGAAAGGACATCCTGAACAAAGAAGAAATCTGTGGCTTTATTTTTCTTTTGACTGAACCTGGGTTGAGCGGCGTTTAAGTGATGTCAAATTGAGACTTGGATTATTATTTTTTTCTTATTTTCTTTGAGGACTTTAAGGTGACTTTGTAGGTAACCAGATTGAATTTTCTCTTATATATATTTTTATTTTTCACTTGATTTTTATTTTTTATCTTTTTAACTTTCTTTTTAGGATAGAGGCTCCCTTTGACTATTTTTTTCTTTTGTTTGAGTTTTTTATAAACATTTTTTCTTCTGGCTGGGGGGGGAAAGAGTATTTAGAGATGCTGTAACACTGCCAACTGGAGGCTTGAAAATATTTTATTTGAATTGGGGAGAAAAGCACTTCTTTTCAAGGACATTTTAATGTGATAAGATAGAGGGAGAATACAGTAAAATATTATTACAGGTGCTCTCTTGGACTCTTATCAATATCTCAACATTTGAGGTTTGGCTTTGAAGCTGCTGGAGAAGACAGTCATAATAAGAGCCTTGGATAAAGAAATAAAGTGCAGTGTACAGTGTATATATATATATATATATATACTTTTGAAACACCTACTCGCCAGCCTTTTTGGTTAATTCTAACTCTAGCATTTTTGCTTTTTATTTCAAAGGGAAAGCCTCAGAGTTTTTTTTCTTTTTTCTTCTCCTTCTTTGCTTCTTCCATCTATTTTAATTGGATTAGGGTCTAGAAGAACCTGAAGACCTTTCTTTTTCCTTTTTTCTTTTTTCTTTTTTGGCTTTGGGCTTTTTAATATTGGATTTTTTCTTTTTCTTTTTGATTTTTTGGACTATATTTGGTTACTATACCAGCTGGATTTAAAGTCAAAGAGAGCTTGAAGACTTGGAAATATTAAAATGAGCAGGAAGCCAAAATCATTCGGCGTTTTTGCTTCTACCTCTGCTTCCCCACCACTTGAAGGACAACTTTCAATTCAGACAATGTTGAAGCAAGATAAGGAACAAGAAAAAGTAAATTTACAGATGATTATGCAAGGAATTCAAGATATTAAGATAAAAATAGATACCATGGACAAAAAAATAGAGAAATCTGATGAAAATTTTAAACAAATGATGGGAAAATATGAGGAGAGATTCCAAAAAATTGAGGAAGAAGGAAAACAAAGAGAGGAGAAGATTGGAAATATTGACACTAGATTAACAGTGATAGAACAAGAAAAAAATGGGATGTTGAGGTGGGAGATGGAAAGATCAGAATTTTATCTTAGATTTCAAAATATAGAAGAGGAAAAAGGAGAAAACTTGGCTGTGATAATGATAGAAATATTGGCAGATCTTCTGGAAATTACTGAGGAAAAAATGATGGATGGAGTAGATGAGATATACCGAGTTTATACAAGATATGCGATGAGAAATAAACTACCAAAGGAAGTACATATTAGATTTACTAAAAAATCCATCAGAACACAAATACTACAAGTGGCAAGAGAAAAAGTATTGAAATATAAAAGCAAAGAGATTGTAGTTTTAAAACAAATACCTAGAAGAGTGAGAGAGATGAGAAGAAAATATCGATTTTTGACCAAAATGCTACTGGAAAATGAAGTGAACTACAGATGGCTGATACCAGAAGGACTAATTTTTACGTGGCAAGAGCAGAGACACAGAATTGACTCGATTGAAAAAGCAGAATTTTTTTATGCAGAATTTTTTGGAAGAAAAAAAGAGGAGGCAGAGAAAGAGATCTCATTAATTGAGCTTCTGGAGGAACAACTGGAGACTGAAAAAGAGAAAGGAGTTGTAGGTGGACAGGTAGACAGTAAAGAACAACGTGAAGTGAGAGCTACGAGAGTTGTTAGACCTAAATATAAAGCATAATCATGGAAGAAAAAAAACTGATTACAATGAATATAAATGGACTTAACTCAGCTGTTAAAAGAAGGAAAACTTTTCACAAATTAGAGAAATTAAAATTTGATATAATTTGCTTACAAGAAGTTCATATTAAAAAGCAACATGAGCATTTGTTAGTACAGCCAAAATTAGGGAAAATATTTACTTCTTTGATTCAATGTAAGAAAAGAGGAGTGGTTCTCTATATTAAAGAAGATATTCCAGCAAAATTGATCTACACGGATGAAGATGGAAGAGTATTAATGGTGGAAATAATGGATAATAATAAAAAAATACTCTTGATTGCAATTTATGCTCCGAATGATAAACAAGAAGAGTTTTATAAAAAACTACATATGGAAATAATTAGACTGGACTATGTTAACATAATCATGATGGGAGACTTTAATGGAATTGTGGACAATAAATTGGACTATATAACAACAACAACAAAACAAAATAGAAAGATTCTCCCTAAATCTTTTTTTAAAATGACAGATGAATTAACCTTAAAAGATATTTGGAGGGAAAGAAATGTTAAAACTAAACAATATACTTTTTATTCTAATAGACATTTATCATGGTCCAGGTTAGATATGATTTGGATCTCAACAGAATTAATATCTACTATTCAAGAAACAAATATTGAAATAAGTACTTGGGCAGATCATAGTCCAATGACAATTAAATGGAAGGGACAAAAAAAAAGATCGAGATGGACATTAAACAATACCATTTTAAAGGAGAAAGATTTTATACAATGGATGGAGAAGGAATTAGTCTTTTTTTTTAAAGAAAATAAAAAAGAAGATACCTCAATACAGAATGTTTGGGATACAATGAAGGCATATGTAAGAGGTTTGATAATAGACTATACAAGAAAAAAGAATATTAGGAAAAGACAAACCTCTAAGGCCTTGGAAGATGAATATATAAGACTTGAAAAAGAATTACAGAAAATACCACAGAAAAAAGATATTAAATTGAAACTGGATGTAATTAAGCATAAAATGGAATTAATAGAGAAAGAAGAACTGGCACAGAAAATTAGAAATTCTAAACAGAATTATTTTGAAAATGCAAATAAACCAGGTAGATGGTTAGCATATAAACTGAGAAAGGAGAAGGAATCAAGAAAAATATTGAAACTAATAAATGATCAAGGTCAAGTTTGTTGTGGTAATAAGGAGAAAAAGGAAATTATTCGAGATTATTATGGACAACTATATAAACAAGAGAATATTGATGAGAAAAAAATTAAACAGTATTTACAGAATGCTAACTTACCGAAGATACCTAAAGAGACTGAAGAAATGTTAGAAAGCAATATAACAATGATGGAACTAAATGAAGCATTTAAAAGACAAAATAATGGGAAAGCACCAGGTCCAGATGGACTTCCGGCAGAATTCTATAAAAAATTTCAAGAATCATTGAACACTCCATTGTTAGAAATTATGAATGAAGTTATGTTAAAAAAGATGACACCCAAAACATGGTCAGAGGCTTATATTACACTTATTTTAAAGGAAGAGGCTGACCCGTTGCAAATTAAGAACTATAGACCTATTTTCTTATTGAATGCAGATTATAAAATCTTTGCTTCAATCTTAGCAGAAAGACTGAAAAAATATTTAAATAATTTTATCCATCCAGATCAAAATGGATTTCTACCAAAGAGACAAATTAGAGACAACATGAGAGTAATTTTGGATACCTTGGAATATTATGAGGCTCATCCTGAAAAACAAATGGCTTTGATATTCCTAGATGCTCAAAAAGCATTTGACAACGTGAATTGGAGATTTATGTTATTATTATTGGAACAGATGGGCTTTGCCAGAAAATTTATTCAAGCAATAGAAGCCATATATAATAAACAGACAGCAAAGGTAATGATGGAGGGAGAATTTACAGATCTTATTAATATAAGAAGATGTACAAGACAAGGATGTCCCCTATCTCCTTTGTTATTCGTATTAACTTTGGAAGTGTTGAATAGAAATATTAGAGATGACAAAAATATAAAAGGAATGAAAATTAAAAAGGAAGAATTTAAACTACAAGCTTTTGCTGATGATTTAGCTTTTATTCTGGAAGACCCGTTAGAAACCGCTCCAAAATTATTGGAAAAGGTAGAGACATATGGTGAGATGGCTGGCTTGAAAATAAATAAAGATAAAACAAAGATTTTGACAAAAAATATGTTGTTGAGACAAAGAGAAGAACTGACAGATCTTTTGAAAATTCAAATTACAAACAAGGTTAAGTATCTGGGGATATATTTGACAGCAAGATGTAGCACATTAAAAGAGAATAATTATATTAAACTTAAACAACAGATAATTACAGATTTGAAGAAATGGGAAAATTTACAATTGTCATTAATAGGGAGAATTTCAACAATTAAGATGAATATTTTACCTAGAATTTTATTTCTCTTTCAAACAATACCAATTAGACTTGGAAAAGACTATTTTGAAGATTTAAATAAAACTATGTTGAAGTTTATATGGCAAGGTAAAAAAGCGAGAATAAAGTTAAAACTTTTGCAAGATGCTAGAAATAGAGGAGGTTTTGGCCTGCCTAATTGGGAATTGTATTATCAAGCTGCAAGTTTGATGTGGGTCAAAGAATGGATAACATTAAGAAAACATAGATTGTTGACATTAGAAGGACATGATTTACTGTTGGGCTGGCATGCTTTTTTATGGTACAAGGGAACTAAAACAAGGGGGTATTTCAGAAGACATTATATACGGGAGTCTTTGTGGTTAAATTGGGAGAAGATAAAAAAACAATGTTATTTGAAAATTCCAATTTGGTTATCGACTATTGAAGCATTTTCCTATCCTATGATCTATAAAAAGGAACAAACAGTTAGATATGGGGAACTGTTGGATGAAAAGGGTGGACTTAAAACGATCCAAAATTTAGAGGAACAAGGTATAAGGATGAATTGGTTTTCATATGCGCAAATACACTCAAGATATCTTGAAGATTTTAAAACGGAAGGATTCTATGATAAACAGACTGATTTAGATAAGATATTGATGGGTACTGATGAGAAAGTGATTAAAAAGTTATATGGTTATTTATTGGGAATTAAGCTAGAGGAAGAACAAGTTAAAGAAACTATGATTGCATGGGGGAAGAATTTTGGATATGGAATTGATTTAGAGCAATGGCAAAAATTGTGGTCTCAAAATTATAAAATGACAATGTCAATAGCATATAAAGAAAACTTGTATAAGATGTTTTACAGGTGGCACCTTCCCCCGACAAGAATAGCAAGAATGTTCAAGAATAAATCTGAAAAATGTTGGAAATGTCATCAGATACCTGGCTCATACTATCATATGTGGTGGACTTGTGAGAATGCTAGAAAATATTGGACTAAAATTCACATGTGGTTGGAAAAAATGACAAAGAAACACATAGACTTGAAGCCAGAGATCTTTTTATTGGGAATTTTACCTGATATATATAATAAAGACTTGAAATATTTGATTGTAAATGTATTAACGGCGGCTAGGATTGTATTTGCTAAAAACTGGAAGAATGAGAAAATACCATTGCAGGAAGAAATTATTAAGAAAATATTGGAATGTGCTGAGATGAGTAGATTGACATTTGAAATTAGAGAACAAGAAGATAAACAATTTTATGCAATTTGGGGTTTTTTTTATCAATGGTTAGATGATAAAATACAATAATAGAGCATTAATATTATATATATGAAGAGTTTTTTAGGATTGATTTGTTATGATTATACGACAAATTGTTTGAAGTATTGTTATCTCGCAAAGCATGAATGATTAAAAGTATAGTCAGAAAAAAAAAATTTTTTATTTTTTTCTTTAGTAATATTAGAATATGGATTGACAATATGAGTGGTTATGCAATATGATTGTAATTGACACTATAAAATGAATGCACAAAACTGATGAACCAACCGATACACCGGAAGTATATATGAGAGTAGATGTTTTTAATGTTTTGTATGTTTGTTTGTTTGTAGAAAATTAATAAAAACTTTAAAAAAAAAAAAAAAAGAATAAGGGCTGAAGAGGTATGATTACCTAATCTGACCCTCTGTGAGTGGCCAGACAGGAAATCCATAATCCAAAGGCAGATTGAATTAGAAAGCCCAAGGTTCAGAAGTTTAGACATGTGGAAGAATTGTGTTAAACACAATTCTAAACATAGACATGTTTAGTCTATGTGGAAGAATTGTGTTAAACACAGAAGTAAAATCCACAAAAAACATCCTCACATAGCGCCCTCCCCCCATTCTGGATGAGTCAGAGCAGTGTAAAGAGTGATGGCTATAGCGTCCTCTGTAGATCTATCTTTGCAAACTGGTGTTTATCAATGTATGCGGAAGACCAGAAATGATGTGCTGGCAGACCAATTTCTCAAAGCACTTCATGATGATAGGAGTGAGTGTTACTGATCTGTAATCATTGAAGTTATTGATAGGGAACTTCTTTGGTAGTGGAACAATGGTGGAAGTCTTCAAACAAGATGGAATAGTGGACTGGGATAAAGACCGATCGAAGATCCTGCTAAAGACTTCAGCCAACTGATTAGCACAGTTTTTAAGCACTCAGCCAGAGGTACCATCAGATACCATTTCTACTGTCCACAGCCCTCAGAAAGATCCTCACCTCCTGTTCCTCCACAATGAGGTGGGGACTACAACTGGCTGGTTGTTGTGTTTTATCTGTCTCTGATGTTTCCACTTCAAAGCAAGCAAATAAATGATTCAGTTCCTCTGCCAATGAAGCATTCCCCTCAGCAGGGATGACATTGGTCGGTTGATGGTTTGTAATTTGTTGAATCCCTCACCACATCTGCCTCATGTTATTGCTATAAAAATTATTCTCAATCTTCTTCCTATAGTCAGTCTTGGCCTTCTGAATATCTTTCTTCAGATTAGCTCTGGCAATACTGTATCTTGCCCCATCACTGGATCTAAAGGCCTTGGTCCTGTCATGCAAAAGGCACTGGACTTCTTTGGTCATCCAGGGTTTCTGATTGGGATAGATCCTAATACGTTTATCCACAGTGATAGTATCTGTGCAGTGCTTGATATAGCACAGAACAGTTGCAGTGTGCACCTCTAGGTCAGGGTGGTAAAAGATGCCTCAATTTATGTTCTCAAAATAATCCTGAAGTTTTCGGGAAGCATCTTCTAGCCAAGATTTCACTGTCTTTATTATAGGCAGAGCCTGTCTCTTAAGAGGGATGTAAGCTGGTGCTAAAAGTAGTGACATATGGTCTGATTGTCCCAAATGTGGTAATCGTATAACCTTATAGCCATGTTTGATGTTGGTATATACTTTGTCCAATATGTTTGCTCTTCTTGTAGCACACTTAACATGCTGATAGAATTTAGGGAGCACTTCTTTTAAATCAGCTTGATTAAAGTCCCCCGCTATGATATGCACAGCATCAGGAAACTTATTCTGCTGACTACTAACAATGTTATACAAGAATCTCAAAGCTATGGTACAATTGGCATCAGGTGGGATATAGATTGCAGTAATCAAAACCACACTGAATTCCCATGGAAGATATATGGGTCTATATTTAAGAGTCATGTACTCCAGATCCATGGAACACTGGCTGTCTACAGTCTTTGTGTTGATGCACCAGCTTTTGTTCACATAAAGGCTTAAACCTCCCCCTTTGATCTTGCCAGAATCTTTACTCCTGTCCTGCTGGTGAGCTATGAAGCCTTCCAGCTCAACAGCTGCATCTGGAATGAGTGAATGAAGCCAAGTTTCTGTGATTAGCAAAACACAGCAGTTCTTCATTAATTTAGTCTTTGCAATCTGTAGCCTTAATTCATCCATTTTGTTAGTCAGAGATCTTGCATTGGTAAGAAATACACTTGGAATTGAAGGCCTGTGCGGAAACTTATTCAGCCTAAAGAAAACCCCAGCATGGCATCCTCTCTTCCTCTTCCTGTTCTTCTTTCTCCACCCCTTCCTCTTTCCTACAGGAATAGTGATCCATGGCTCCCCCAGAGGCCTAGCTGCCTCCTTTGGTATGTTATGAGAATTTATAAAATCGTCTGTAATAGCCTTTTCACATTTCAGTCCAATTTATAACAAGACTTGCCAACTATAGATGCTCCTTGCCCCACAGAATTCAATCAAGGAAAGGATCCAAAACACACACAAAATCATACACACCATACACTGAAAGAAGGAGCAGTTAGCCACAGCATCCATGTGCGCAGCCATCTTGAAAATTATGCCAGGTTTCTAGAAATTCCCTGGCATTTTTGAACTTTTGGACCAAGAAGCCCAGTACCAAAACATTTCACTATCAGCAATCATTTATAAAGCAGCATTTATAAAGCAGCAGAAAGGGATCTTCATACAAAATTTCTGTGACACAAATCTAACATGTCCATAATGTATCATTGAACCACATTTCATAGAAACATTATAGCATGAAAAATTTATCTGGAGTGCAGCCAAAATGATACATCACAAGCCTTTACATGTTGCAATGGCAACACTGTTTTTGTCAGAGTGAAAAAAAATATCTTGGTAATGCTGTTACAAATATTTCAGTATTGCTCAACAAAATATTTCAGACAAGAGAAAAGCTGTAATAATGGTTGCTTAACTTCCAGTCACAATGGAAATGGAAATGTCTCACTAAAGGCAGAGATGAAGAAGGAAATTGTGTTAGCTGAAGTTAGATAAAAATTTTCTAATTTTGAAGTCATTTAGTAATTCCAAAGACAATTAAGTGCAGTTAACTGGATCCATACTTTTAAACCCAAATTCACTCACCACTCTAATGGTTTTGATTCATCTGTGTGAGAACTAATTTGTTGTGGTTTATATATCATGTTTGATTTAATATTATATTTAAAGTCAGCCAGTTAGGGCTAAGCAAAAAATCCCATGGATTTTATTTATATATTTTTCATAGCACATTTTAATAATATTCATTAATATTAACAATACTGTAGTACATTTTTATTCTCATCAGAGATCTGAGGACTTACTGTGCCAACCAGTCCCAAATTCCATTCCTCCCTGAATTCATTTAACTGGTTAATTACAATGTAAATGAGGCAAAGAAAGAAAACCTTACAATGACTTTCCATCCTCCCCGTAGTTATTCCATAGGCTTCCAAGAGAGTCTTTACTCTCTACTTGCCCTTCTCAGAGTCCTGTCTTTTAAGTCTAAAAGGTGGTATTGGGTTTGGCTTGCTGCTAAGGTCAGTCAGGCTTGGTAAGGTCTGTTCCATTCTGGTTCTGAATCCAAACCCAATTCCCTGACTCAAATTAATGGAGGGTCTCCTCTGGAGGTGGCGTCTGGGTCAGTGTGCTCTTCACAGTGTGTTTTCACAGGCTATATAGTCATCTGTGTAAGGCTGAAAAATATATGAACAAGACCACCTCCCCCCTTTGTGGGTGACCCTCCCAGAAGAGGCATTGTTGGTCCAGTCCGACATAGAAATGGAGAACAGAGGATAAGAGATGGAGAGATGGGGTGGAGTGGAGTGGGTATAGCTTCAAGGCAGGGTTTGAAAAGACATCAATACTGCAGTTGTTAAAGAAACAGATAAACCAGTCACAACAAAAAGGGGAACATCACAGATGAGAAAAAACAGAAGCTAGATTCTGGTGTGAGGTGGAACTGATGAAAAAACCACCAAAAGATTCGTTGATCCAAGGAAAACAAGGTTTATTACGCGTCTGCAAAGGCGGGTTCCCTCAGGCATTGAAGGAACCCAGAGCAAAATTCAGGCAGTATTTTTATACCCCAACTGTCTGCCCCCTCGTACGAGGGCTTGGCTCACATTCTTTCTGTTTTCAAATTGACACATATATATTTCGAAGATTTATGCATTTCCCTATCTAGCAAAAGCAGTTACACATCATGCTGACACATCAGCACTTTATTACAATTCCCCATTGCTCTAACCTCATTCTGTTTTTTCTCTCTTGTGTACAAACTGGAACACTTCCTTATTTGGCAGAGCTACTGAGTTTGAGACACTTCCTTATTTAATTCAATAGGCCATCCAACATGACTTCGGTTCTGCTCACAATCCCCCCTTTTTCTTTTTCCATTCTTGTCTCAAACTCAAGCAGCAGGTCCTCTGCTTCTTTCAGAGTGATTTCTCTCTGATACATCATCAGAGGTTCTACTTCCTGCTTCTCAAATCTTGAACCCAAGGATTTCCCTATCTTCCCACACATTGTTATTGCACCAGGGAGACACTGAACACAACAACACAACAATACACAGCATATAATGATCAATATAATTCCCATGATGGTAGATCTCAACCAAGTGGAACTGGGAAGCCCAGACCATATTGCTCCCCACAGGTTTGGCAATGAGAAGTCACCCCTTTGTGAAAATGGGTTAGAACAAATACGTTCTTCCATTACTTTTACTGTCTTTGTAATATTGGGTTGGAAATCATGGATGTATACACAGCAATGTGAATGAATCAGAGCACACACATCCCCTTTTGCAGCTAATACAATGTCTAAAGCATTCTTATTTTGTAGAGCAACCTGTCTTACTTCAGAAAGCTCGGTGTTGATCATTTTAATATTCTTTATTGTATCATTGAACATTGCTACCATGAAGTTATTTAGAATATGTATATCTTGGTAATTAATGACTACTCCCAATATTGTTATTAGACCACAGAAACTTGGGTCCAGAGACTCTGGGTAAGGCCAGATTCTGAGTCTCTTTTATTACGTATCCGGCCTTGGGGAAGGCCATCAAGTTTATATATCTCTGGTATCACATACCCGATTGTACATGTGCCACTCCAGTGAGGTGACATTTTCCTATATGCATATTTCCCACACAATACCCACCTAAAGTTTTCCATAGCATAGGTCTGATTTGATGTTCGGGTCCAATTAATCATATCTTCAAAATACATACACATCTGATACTGATCTTGATTAAAGTAATTTAATTTATGATAACTCTTGGTATAGCTATGGTTACTACAAGATGATGGCATATCAAAAGTCTTATTACATTTTTCCCAATCTCCTAAATGGAGCCCTCTAGTTTCATTTCTCCTAAAACACACATACGCCGTTTCCCTTAAATGAATAAAAATCCTTCCTGTTATATTTCGTTCTACATCAGATTTCTCTCAGTCTCTAGCCTCATGTGGGTGTTGGCTACCAGCCAAAGGTGATCATTGCACCAACAGTCCCTGTTTGTGAAGAGAAAGCAAAGACTGGGACAGTGCCAGCAAATATTTTTGAAGGAACAACTCCCTGAACTCTGGTATGGGATTGCCTAGTTTGGCCAAATAGGGTCTCCCCATCAGCATTTCAAAAGGAGAAACCCCTGTGTCTTTCCTTGGACAAGTTCTGATCCTGAGCAGAGCTAAGGGAAGATTCTGTGTCCATGGCAAGCCATTTTCAAGTTGTAGTTTGGTCAAGTGTTTCTACAATTCCGCATTTGCCCTTTCAGTTGTCCCACTGGATTCAGGATGCCATGGCGTGTGTAATTCCCATTTCACCCCCCCCGCCCCCACAACCATTACCCTTTGCAGAACCTTTTGGGTGAAATTAGTTCCTCTGTCTGAATCTATTGCTTCCATCATTCCATATCATGGGATGATCTGTTCTAGTAAGATCTTGGTTACTGTGGGAGCTGTGGCTCTTCTCATGGGATAAGCCTCTACCCACCCCGTGAGTTGATCTTTGATCACAAGCAGGTATTTCCAACCCCCCTTTTCTGGCAACTCAGTGAAAGCAATTTGTGCTCTCTGAAAAGGCCAACCCACTAGGGGTCGCCCTCCCATCTCTTTCTTGCGTGCTGCTTTCTTGTTTACTTTCAAACAAATCAAACATTTCCAGCAGATGCTCTGAGCTACTGTTCACATCCTCAGACTCCAATAGTGAGGTTTAACAGACATGACCAAGGCCTCCGTTCCCCAATGTCCTCCTTCATGAACTTTCTCCAATATTCCCCTCAGGACAATGGATGACACCACCTTGACTCCCTCGATGTTTTCCATCCCTCTGGGGTTTTGACACATCCCTCTTTCTCCAACTCCAACTTTTCCTTTTCCTCTGGCTCCCATTCCTCCCTCTCGTCCTCCTTTTCCAGTACTGATATAGATATCATTGCCAACTCTATCTCCCCTGTGGCTTCCTTCGCCCATTTGTCCGCCCATCGGTTTCCCACAACCTCCGGTGTGTTCCCCTTCTGATGTGCATTCACATGGACAATTGATACTCGGCTGGGGAGTTGCAATGCCTCTAAGGCTTGTTCTACTAACTGCACTTGCTCTATTTGCTTCCCATCTGCCTTGATATATCCTCTTTCTTTCCAGATTTTCCAAACGTGTGCACCACCCCCCATGCATGCTTGGAATCAGTCCAAATCATTATTTCCATCCCCTCAGCCAATTCCAAGGCTCTGATCAAGGCAAGCAATTCACATTTCTGGGCTGACCAAGTAGCTGGGAGTGATCCTTTCTCTATTAACTCACCTTCCCCGGTCAGTGATATTATATGTATATAAAAAAGCCCAAGTTCAAATGTTATCTATAATCTATAAATCTATAAATGATTTTTTTAAGGAACATGAAGACAAAAAGCAAATTGATATTCCAACTTTTGGTCTGATGTAACTGATTACAAAAAGCAAATATGCCTATCATAAATTAAAAATATGTGTATATCATCCACAAGTTTTCAGTCTGCATGGTTGTGGCAGAATAAACTTCCTGTTCTGCAGCCTCAAGGCTATCAGGGTTTTTGAAATGATTTAGATTGACATTGATAAAGATCTCTTCCCATACACTCTAGTCCCAGACATCATTTCATACTTCTTCAGAGAACACAGATTATGTTTTAAAACTAGAATAATGTTGCTAGATTGCTAGGAAAAAGAGATGTTACACTGGACATGCAAAAGAAACTGATTCATGTCTTAATATTAGAAAGTTTAGAATAAATTGAGAGAGTGAGTTAGATAATTTTCCAATATTGAATTTACAGAAGAGGCTTGTTAAAGCTTGAAGAATTTTGTGAGAAGGGACAAAAAAAATGAAAATAAGTTCTAGTACATTATTTGAAATGACTAAAGATCAAGATGTTAGAAGAAAAACATATAAATTTGATCTATAAGATACAGATTAAAATAAATATTTCATTATCTCTAAAGCCCCTGTCACACTGCACCAATGGATGGAAAGATGATGTAAAATGGAGAGAAACACTTGCCATCCGTTGATTAACGCGATGCATCCATTCTGTACTCACTGCATACGTTTTGCTTCCTCTCTATCCGTCCAGCCTCCATGTATTGACGTTTCATCCGCTCAGAAAGTTTTGAGCTGCTCAAAACTTTTGAGCGGAAAATGTATCCAATTCATCCGTTCTGCATCCGCTACGCATCCTCTAGGCATCTGTTCTGCATCCGTTACGCATCCGCTATATCCGCTAGGCATCCGCTGCGCATCCGCGCAACTCCATCCGCCCCAGCGATAAACGGACGCAGGGAGGAAGCGGAACGGACACGGAACGGATGCAGAACAGATGCCTAGTGGATGCAGAACGGAAACAAAGCATGTAAAACGGAAAAAACGTTTGCAGAGGGGACTTATCTCGGATATCAAGGATGTCTAGAGGGTGCCTAGAAGATACAAAAGGACACATAGTGGAAAACCTATATTGCCTATAAAAAGGGAGAGCAACTCACCTGGATCTCACTTTCAGACCAGCAGCCCTGCGATGCGGACCTCTGCAGCCTTCATCTGACTCTTCCTCTTCCACAGCATCCAGTCATGTCCACAGTGGATTGTAACAAAGTCCTTTTGGCAGCCACCATCCTTCTGCAACTGTGCGAAGCCATCTACAGGCTCTGTGAACTCTACTACGGGAAGAAAAAGAGGCGGCCAAGAAGCGTCTGGGTACGAAGATGATTTGCCAGAAGAGCAGAGGACGGACTGTACAACAAGCTGATGGTGGAGCTCAGGAACGAAGACACTCGGGCATTCCAGAACTTCATGAGGATGCCTCCAGCCATGTTTGATGAAGTTGTGCAGCGGCTGACACCCAGGCTGAACAAGGCAAACACCAACTTCTGGACCAGCCAGGAACCTGGACTCAAGGTGGCACTCACTCTGTGCCACCTGGCCTCAGGGACCACCTACAGGAGCATGCAGTACGGCTGGAGGGTGCCACACAACACCATCAGCATTGTGGTCAGAGAAGTGGTGCAGGCCATCATCGAAGAATACAAGAAGGAGCTCCTCCAGTGCCCCTCCACTGAAGAAGGATGGAAGAAAGTTGCAGAGCAGTGGTATCATAGGTGGAACTTCCCCCACACCGTTGGAGCCATCGATGACAAGCACGCAGCCTGCAAAGCGCCAGCCAACTCAGGGTCCTCTTATCATAACTACAAGGGCTTCTTCAGCATCATCCTCTTCGCCATGGTCGATGCTGACTACAAGTTCATGTACATCGATGCTTCAGGCAACGGTTCATCTTCAGATGCCCAGGTATACAACGCAAGTGACCTCAAGGGTGGGCTGGAACGCAACCTCATTGTGGGCTTCCCAGATCCAGACCCTCTGCCCAACGACATGCAAGATGTGCCCTACTTCATCGGGGGGGATGACGCCTTCTCCCTCACAACCTACCTCATGAAGCCCTACACCTCCAGATGCCTCCCCCGTGAAGAGAGGATCTTCAACTACAGGCTGTCCAGGGCAAGGCGGGTTGTGGAGAACGCCTTTGGCATCCTGGCCAACAGGTTCCAGGTACTTCTCACCACCATGCAGCATTGCCCAGAGACCGTGAGGAGGAACATGGAAGCTTGCTGCATCCTGCACAATCTCATGCGCACCCGCTACCCAGTCTTGCAGAACAGGCTTGTGGATCTCCAACAAGGCAATGGGTACATGGAGCCTGGGGAATGGAGGCAAGGGTGAAACCTGATAGACACTATGGATGTGCAAGGCCCCAACAGAGCCTCATGTGAAGGGAAGAAGCAGCGCAACCTCCTGAAACACTGGTGCAACTCCCCAGCTGGAGCAGTGGAGTGGCAAGACAGGATGATAGATGATCAATGGATGCTTCCTTGAGGCTGTCTCATCACACGGATGAGATTGGGCCATGTATGTTGGGTGGGCCTACAATGAACAGGGCATTTAATAAAGAGTTGTGTTTATGTTGACATGTGTGGATGATTGATTACATTGTTATTGATAATAAAGGGCCATAGGTGTGGCACCTGGGAGGGTGGACCATCCAGTCCCACTATGCTTGCACTGGAGGTTTATCTATCCCACAGCTATTACCCATCCTAAAGGTATCCTGCCCATCCCACTGCTATCTTAACCCATCCCACAAGCATGCAAAGGCTTAAACCATTTCTAAAAGTTTCCAGCAAGACTTTATTAAAAAAAAATGTTAGGGATAACATTGTTCACCCTAACTGTTTTAGGTGAAATACTAACTATGAATCATGCAGCTTTATGCAGCTTTAACTGTAAAATAGCAACTGTGGGTGTGGTTATGAAAACCATATAAAAGTAGTAAGGCTACAGCTTGCTCTCTCTCTCTGGCTTTGATGATCCCTGATTACTGCTTGGAAGCAAGACTGCATTGCTCGAACGGGAGAGACAACAACGGACTGATTTATGTGAACTGACAATAGGATATTCTACATGGACTTTGCTAACTGAATATCCCTGAATGGACTGACTACATGGTAAATGAATATTGGACTGTTTTTGACTATGCTATAAACTTATACTGGAATAAAATATATTCTTGATAGCACAAGCGTATCTGTTATTTTTACTGTATGTTAATAAACATACAAGCTTAGCTCACTCATTTATCTGTGTGCCTATCTGACTAACGCTGCACATTCTGTTTAGCTTGTCTACCTAACCCTTGTTGGG
>BLBF01000019.1:24570456-24625402 GCA_015471245.1 Laticauda colubrina
GCTGTGCAGACCTCTTCAGCCTTGATCTTGCTCTTGTTCTTCCACATCATCCATTGATCTCCACCATGGATCGTCGCACACTCCGTTTGGTAGCCGCCATCGTTCTACAACAGTGCGAAGACCTCTACAGGCTCTTTCACCTGTTCTACGGGAAGAAAAGTAGGTGTCCAAGAAGTGTCTGGGTCCAAAGATGGATCGCGAGAAGAGCCGAGTACGGACTGTATGACAAGCTGATGGTGGAGCTGAGGAACGAAGACACTTGTGCATTCCAGAACTTCATGAGGATGCCACCAGCCATGTTTGACGAAGTTGTGGAGCAGCTGAGACCCAGGTTGACCAAGGCAAACACCAACTTCCGGCCCAGCCTGGACCCTGGGCTGAAGGTGGCACTGATTCTGCGCCACCTGGCCTCAGGGACCACGTACAGGAACATGCAGTATGCCTGGAAGGTGCCAAACAACACCATCAGCATTGTGGTCAGAGAAGTGATGCAGGCCATCATCGAAGAATATGTGGAGGAGCTCCTCCAGTGCCCCACCACTGAAGAAGGCTGGAGGAAAGTTGCAGAGCAGTGGTATCAGAGGTGGAACTTTCCCCAGAGTATTGGAGCCATAGATGGGAAGCACGTGGCCTGCAAAGCTCCAGCCAACTCAGGGTCCACTTATCACAACTACAAGGGCTTCTTCAGCATCATCCTCTTCGCCATGGTCGATGCTGAGTAGAAGTTCATGTACATCGATGCTTCAGACAAAGGGTCATCTTCAGATGCCCAGGTATACAATGCCAGTCACCTCGATGAGGGGCTGGAATGCAACCTCATCATGGGCTTCCCTGATCCAGACCCCCTGCCCAATGACACACAAGATGTGCCCTGCTTCATCATGGGGGATGACGCCTTCTCTCTCAGAACTTACCTCATGAAGCCCTACACTTCCAGATGCCTCACCCGTGAAGAGAGGATTTCAACTACAGGCTGTCCAGGGCAAGACGGGTGGTGGAGAATGCCTTTGGCATCCTGTCCAACAGGTTCCAGGTACTTCTCACCACCATGCAGCATCACCCAGAGACTGTGAAGAACATTGTGGAAGCTTGCTGCATCCTGCACAATCTCATGCGCACCCACTACCCAGTGTTGCAGAACAGGCTTGTGGACCACCAACAAGGCAATGGGGACATGGAGCCTGGTGAATGGAGGCAAGGGCAAAACCTGATAGATACTGTGGATGTGCAAGGCCCCAACAGAGTTTCACATGAAGGGAAGAAGCAGCGCAACCTCCTGAAACACTGGTGCAACTCCCCAGCTGGAGCAGTGGAGTGACAAGAGAGGATGGTAGATGCTTAATGGATGCTTCCTTGAGCCTGTCTCATCACACTGATGAGATTGTGCCATGTATGTTGAGTGGCCCTATAATGAGCAGGGCATTTAATAAAGAGTTGTGTTTATGTTGAAATGTGTTGATGAATAATTAAATTGTTATTGATAATAAAGGGCCATAGGTGTGGCATCTGGGAGGGTGGACCATACAGTCCCACCATGCTTGCACTGGAGGTTTATCTATCCCACAGCTATTACCCATTCCACAGGTATCCCTGTCCATCCCACTGCTATCCTAACCCATCCCACAGCTGTTACCCATCCCACAGGTATCCCTGCCCATCCCACTGCTATCCTTACCCATCCTACAAGCATGCAAAGGCTTAAACCATTTCTAAAAGTTTCCACCAAGACTTTATTTACTAAAAGAACTGAACCAAGTGTGTGAAGCAAGGATAAACTTTATTAATAAGAAACTGTAAAAGCAAAATGACCCAAGTAAAGTGTCCCAAGCAAAGATAAAGTCAACAGGTAGCAACCCAGTCTCTGGCACTCTTCTCAGTCACTCTGAGGCGTGCCCATCATCTCAGGGGAGAAGGGTCCAGGTGCTGTGGAGGTGGCAGTGGCTGGAGTGCTGGTCTGAGGCACCATTGGGGTGCCTGGCCCCGAGAGGACAACAGGGGATGGTGTGTGGAGGAAGCTCTCAGAGAGCTGGCTCAGTCCTGTGATGTTGAGAGCCCCTTCCTCCATGACATGGGGTGTCAATCCCAAGACCGATGACAGATTTTCTGAGGCCGGGCTTGGCTGTGGGTGGAGGAAGGAGGAGTGTAGTGGGGCTGTCTGGTCTGCAGGTGAGCGAGGTGAGGCGTTGGTGGCATGTGTGGCACCTGTGGCATGCGATGAACCTGTGCCTGGACTGAGAAAGGCTGCCTGTGCTGCTGGAACTCCTGGTAGCCGTAGCCTTGGTAGGTGAGGGCCTGTGGAAAGCCTTGGAAGGGCTGTGACATCACCTGGGGTGGAGGAGCAGACCTGGACTGGGTCAGAGCTGGTTCAGCTGGGCCTGGAGGGTGTGCAGAAGACCTGTGATCCTCTCCTTGATCACCTGGTACTGGGATTCGGACATGTCCATGAGGGTCTGGTTGATGTAGGTGAGGAAGGGCTTTCTGTTAGAGGATGGTATGTCAGTGTGTACCAGCTGAGAGAGGAGATCTACGCTGCTTTTGATGGTGTCCCTGATCTCCAGCAGGACAGTGTGGCTCTGCCCCTCCGGTCTGCCTTTCTGCCTGCTTTCTGTGGATGTGGAGCTGGAGCTGGGGGTGGGTGTGGGTTGGTCTCTCGTGTCAGCGCCCTCTCCTTGCTCCAACTGCGTCGGGGTCCTCCACGCGCTCCGCCATGGGGAGTGCAGCTGTTGGGGCAGTCTCTGTCGGGCGCTCCACAGATATCTGCCTGGACACAGGAGCTGACTCTTGGCCAGAAGAGGACTAGCTCTCTGTGGGCTGCCTGAGAGAGAGGGTTGACAGAGGGGCTGTTCCTTGGTGGCGGACCTCACCCTCCAAGAAGCTGCACTTGGCCATCACATAAGTCTTCCGGTCGGTGAGCTTGACTGCAGCCTGGCCAGACTTCTTGAGGTGCAGCTTCCCGTACCAGGTGTGCATGTGCTTCCACCACCTGAGGAGGACCTCCGAAGTTTAGCCCAGGCTCTTCGCCTTCTCTCTCCAAGCCGCCTGCTTCCGCTTGGTGTCTCGATAGAGCCTGTGTCCCTTCCGCCAGAGGTACTCGTTCTCCCTCAGCCATTCGAGCACCTCATCCTCATGTTCCTCTTCAATGGAGTACTGCCTCCTCTCCCTATCGTGCGATTGCCTCTTCCTCCCTCTGGCAGGGCTTTCTGGGCCCTCATCAGAAGGGCTTTGAGGTTCTAGGGGCTGGTCCACCACATCACCACCAGCAGCAGCAGCACCAGGAGCACCAGCCGCACCAGCAGCACCAGCAGAACCAGCAGGACCAGGAGCAGCACCAGCAGGACCAGCAGAGTAAGCACCAGCACCAGGAGCAGCACCAGCAGAGTAAGCACCAGCAGAAGCACCAGCACCAGGAGCAGCAGCAGCAGAAGCCCCAGCCCCAGCAGAGTCAGCCCCAGCAGCAGAAGCCCCAGCAGAAGCAGAGTCAGCGCCAGGGTGGTGGCCGTGTCCTTCTTGCCAGGGCTGGCAGCAGATGGCACAGGCTTCATCTTCTTCCCCATGGTTGTTGGCTGGATGGAGCTGTGTCTGGCAGCAGGTCTTTCCTCTGAATGGTGACCTGCTTGCGAGTTGCATCCTTTTATATCCACGGGGCTGATGCAATGCATCCTCCCCGCATGCGCAGTGAATGCTTTGCATCCGCTAGGCATCCGCTAGGCATCCGCTAAGCGTCCATGATGCATCCGCGTCATCCGCTAGGCATCCGCTCTGCATCCGCTCTGCATCCGCTCTGCATCCTCTCCTTCCGCTGTGCGTCTGCTTCACTGTGTCCCCCGGAAGCCCTGCGGATGTGTCATCCGCTTCCATCCGCTAGGGTTCCACAGAGCATCCGCTTAACATCCTCGCTACGTCCTCTCCCCGTCCGTTCCTTTCCGTTGTTGTCCGTTCTCTTTATGCAAATTTGGGGCACTTTTGAGAGCAGATAACAGCGGATGGAACATTTTCTCGTCCTCTGTGTCCTTTTTACATACGTTTTGCATCCATCGGCCGATGTGACAGGGCCTTAAGTGCAAACCATGATTACTAACTGTATCTTTATTGCAAGTGAAAACCATGAGTAGTAATTGTATCTTTATTGTAAGATTACAGTAACAGCTTTGCAACTCTGAAAACACTTTCCCTTCCTTTAATTTTGTTTTCCAGAAAACTAGGATAGATCCCTTCTGAAATGCTTCTCAAACCTCCCCCCACCCCTTTTCTGGACTGACAGTACCTTTTTTATGATGATTGTCTCCCAAGATCATTCCTATGTATCATTACTTGTGAGCTCATTGAATAATTGCTGCTTTAAGGAACTGCCACAAAGCACTACAAGTACTCCTCAATTTACAATCATTTGTTTAATGATCATTCAAAGTTATAATGGCACTGAAAATTGACCTAGGACCAGTTTTCACACCTATTACTGTTATAACCTGCCCATTGTCACAAGATCAAAATTTGGGCATTGGCAACTGGCATGTATTTATAATAGCTACATTGTTCCAGGGTCATGTGATCACATTTGTAATATTTCCAGTTGGCTTCTAACAAGCAAGATCAGTGTGGGGAGCAGATTAGCTTAATGACTGCATGATTCATTTAACAACTGTAATGATTGACTCGTGATTTCGAACAAACTTCAGATAAATAGTGTAAGTTGAGGACTAGTGTAATGTAAATTGTAGTTTGGATAGTCTAGATATAATAACAACAAAAATTCCTCTAAGAAATAAATGTAGCTGAACCAATGAAACAAAAAGTTTATGAAATATAATGTAGGATAATACAATGAAAATGGAGAAAATTTGTATTTTTGAAAGTCCGAAGAATTGAGGAAAGCAATTCTTAAGACAGAACGTTCTTCAAAGAAAATAAAGATTTTAATAATCCTTTTCTTTAAAAAGCTTCCACATTACTTTTTATTATAACAGATTTTTGATCTGGGATCCAAATTAAATTCTATTGGGGGCAACACTCTGATGCCACATAAAGCAGGCAAAAAATTGTTACATTACTTGATAGTTCAAACATTTATTCTATCTTCATTTTAAAAATGCAAAACTGGGAAGCCAATTAGCTAAGTTGTTTCAATTTACTGTGTCTAAATATAAACTTCATAAGTATTATTTCTGTCAGACATCAATTGAATTTGTGTCTAATGTATTAAAAATACATTAAACACAATGTGTTTTTTACAACGTCACTAGAGGGCGCTGTCCCCATTTCTTGATAATATGTACAGTAGAAGACAAATAGCAAACTGACTGATACTACAATTGTGACTGATAGGTTTATAGACTACCAGCTACTTCTGAGTTGTCACATATAGCAGATTGACAATTTATTTTAGTATGTGGCAATAACTATACAAGGATTAATTTTCTTTTTACATCACATAAAGAATTAGAATATTTGAGTATATTTTCTTGAACTCATTGTAGAAAGTACTGTATATGAATAACTTTTTAAATGTAAAAAATAAAAAAAAATTCATTGTACTTGGCTAATAATTCAGAAGCAGTATTGCCTAATTATGACTATAACTAACTTATGTGATCAGCAATATGTCATGGCCTACCAATCTACTTTTAGATAAGGATTCCTAATTGATTGTATAATTGGATAGAACATTGTTTTTTAAGTTTTAAAACCAGGTCTTCTGAATGACATGCTAGATTCTCTGATAATTGTTACTGTAGTACTGTTACTGTGATTAAAATTATATAATTGCTATCTGGGGATATATACTTGCCTCCCCAGGTTGATAGAAAAAGCATGTTCCAAATCCTTTCCCTAAAACGTTTCCATCCAATGAGAGCCAAGAAGCATGTCTGTTCCATGGTGACTAAACTTTTGGAATCTTGTTCTTTTAGACTTTTGGTAGGCCATAAAGATCTGGCTCTTTTTCCAGGTGTTAGGGTAGACTGAAGGGGAATCTGTGGATGATTGTTGAATCACTTTCAGTTTTTGTGTTATGGTTTTTATGGTTTGGTGATTTTATTGTTTCAAATTGGCCAAATTGTGTCTCAAATTAGACGGTGGCGGTGTTACTACTGCTACTACTACTACTATTAATACTACTACTACCATACTACTGCCTCCACCATCATTACTCCATAATTGACGAAATATTTGTATTGATTGTCTTCATCCAGATTATTGATGTTATTTCCATAGGGCATCTTAATTGTTTCAGAAATCTTTCGCGAGGTTTGATAGAGATGCCTGAGGTTTGGAAAACTGAATATTCATTTTTTTCTGTGCTATGATATGCTCTGTATCCATTACTGCATTTTCTGTCTTTGGTGTCGGATGAACAGAGAACTGAGAAAATATTATATTTAAATCTAGTGCTGCCTGTCCTGAAATTTTCTAGATTTTTGCTGGAAACATCCATACAGTTTAATGTTCACACAGATTGCAAAAATAGAAAAATAAAAATCTATTGAAGGGAGAGGGAAAGGAAGGAAAAACAAATACACCATTTCTATTCAATAACTGGAAATTCCTATTTGACAAAACCTGTTGTGCAGGTTTGCATTATTTTTTTTTTCAATTTTTAACAATTAGATAATATTTAGTCTGTCAACAGGGGATGGTGTGTTCAGGAAGCTGTCCGAGAGCTGACTCAGTCCCGTGAGGTTGAGAGGCCCCTCATCAAGGACTTGAGATGTCAGGCCCAATACTGATGACAGATTGTCCGTTGACGGGCTTGGCTGTGGGGTGGAGGAAGGAGGAGTGCAGTGGGACTGTCTGGTCTGCAGCTGGGTGAGGAGTGGCATCTGTGGCGTGCGATAAACCTGGGCCTGGACTGGGAAGGTCTATTTTTGCTGTGGGAAGTCCTGGTAGTCTTAACCTTGGTAGGTGAGGGGCTGTTGAAAGCCATGGAAGGGCTGTGACATCGCCTGGGGTGGAGGAGCAGACCTGGACTGGGTCGGAGCAGGTTCAGCTGGGCCTTGAGGGTTGTGCAGAAGTGCTGTGATATTCTGCTTCATCACCTGGTACTGGGCCTCGGGCAGGTCCCTCAGGATCTGGCTCACGTAGGTGATGAAGGTGTTCCGGCCTAAGGATGCTCTGCCCAAGTGGACCAGCTGAGAGAGAAGTTCTGTGCTGGTCTTCATTGTGTCCCTGATCTCCCAACAGCACACTGTGGTTCTGGCCCTCCAGTCTGCCTCTCTGCCTGCATCCTCTGGAGCTGGTGGTGGTGGTGGGTTGGCCTCTGATGGCTGCTGCTTCTTCCTCCACTTGCGACAGCAGGGCGTCATCCCCCACGGGATCCTCCAAGTCTGCCGGCATGGGGAGTGCAGCTGTTGGGGGGGGTCTCTGCTGTGGGGCCCTCTGAAGACACCTGCCTGGACAGGGTAGCTGGCTCCTGGCTGGAAGAGGACTGGCTGTCTGTGGGCTGTCTGAGGGAGAGGGGTGTCAAAGGGGCTCCTCCTCGTTGACAGATCTCACCCTCCAGGAAACTGCACTTGGCCATGACGTACTTCTCCCGGTCAGTGAGCTTGACAGCGGCCTGCCCAGATTTCTTGAGGTGTAGCTTGCCATACCAGGTGTGCATGTGCTTCCACCATCTCAGGAGTACTTCTGCAGTGTACCCCAGGCTCTCTGCCTTGTCTCTCCAAGCTGCCTGCTTCTTCTTGGTGTCGCGATAGAATCTGTGGCCCTTTCTCCAGAGGTACTCGTTCTCCCTCAGCCATTCCAGCACCTCATCCTCATGCTCTTCGGAAACGGTGTACTGTTTCCTCTCTCCCTTCTCCTTCCCTTGCCTCTTCCTCCCTCTGGCAGGGGCTTCAGCAGGGCCTTCAGAGGCTTGAGCAGCAGGGCCTTCAGGGGCTTGAGCAGCAGGGCCTTCAGGGACTTGAGCAGCAGGGCCTTCAGCAACAGGGCTTTGAGGGTCTTGGGGCTGGTCCACCACAGCAGCAGCAGCAGCAGCAGGTTCAGAGTCAGTGCCAGGGGCTGGGATGCTGGTTCTGTCCTTCTTACCAGGGCTGGAACGAGTAGGCGCGGGCTTCCTCTTCTTGCCTGACTAACGAACCATGGTGTTCCTGCTAGATGTATGTGGCAGCACGTCTTTCCCCTGTATGCTGACTGCATGCATGCTGCATCCTTTTATATCCATGGAGCTGATGCAATTCATACTCCCCGCATGCGCAGTGAACACTTTGCATCCGATATACATCCGCGCAGCATCCGCTTTGTTTCCTATTGGCGTCCATGATGCATCCACTTCATCCGCTATGCATCCGCCCCTTCCGCTATGCGTCCACTTCGCAATTCTCCCCCGGAACCCCTTCGGATGTGTCATCTGCTTTCATCTGCTGTCATCCATTAGGCTTCCTATGAACATCCATTTAACAACCCCACTACATACTACCCACGTCTTTTCCATTCTTTTCCATTCTTTTTATGCAAATTTTCACCACTTTTTGGAGCGGTGGATGGAGCCACCCCCAAAATTTTGCTCGTCCGCTGTGTCCTTTATGCATACGTTTTGCGTCCATCGGCCAGTGGAACCTAGCCTTTAGGTAATAGAATTTTGGAATGTTTATTTTGCAGCAATGTGTAAGATATTATCAGTTTTGAAAAATGCTATTGTCAGCCTTGGGAAAAGTTACATAATGTATTTTATTCATTCCCAAGTGCCCTTATTTATCCAATTTCTACAGAGTTGGGACAAGCGATTAATATGGCTTGGAACTCCATACCTTTTGTTACTTGGATGACCAGTTGCTTCCTAAAGAAATTAGGAAAGGTGCTGAAAAACTGTACAATGCCATGTTTCCATTAAAATTCATGGATTAAGCCAGCTGTAAAGAATTGGATTTTCAGATAGTAATTTATCCTCTTCTAAACTGTTACTGGGATTATGGGTATTTCTGACCAAATCTTAACCTGATGTTTTCTGTTCCATTGGGTGCAGTAAGAATTAATCACAATAATTTTGTTCGCACTGATGCCAGTGTGTTCTTCTTTGCATAAATTCTCACAAGTATAGTAATGGATTTAGACCAATGATTTGATCTCAAAAAGTTTATAGAAGGGATCCACTGACCTCTACTTGCGCAAAAGAAGATCTTTATGATCTCCTTTATTGAAGATCTAATCACTGTAATTCTGGGCATTTAGATGCCTTTAAAGTGGAAAACCATTCCATGGTATTTAGATGTTCTGCTTTCTACTGTTTTACTGTGCAGGATTATAGAATGATTGACTTGCAAAATGATTTGTCAAAATTAAAAACCAGTTGATTTTGTCGACATTACCAAAACATTACTGCCATTGCATTTTTCAACTCTATTAAGCCCCTGTCACACTGCACCAACGGATGGAAAGAGGATGTAAAACGGAGAAAAACACTTGCAATCCATTGGTTAATGTGATGCTTCCGTTCTGTACTCACTGCCTCCGTTTTGCTTCCTCTCTATCCGTCCAGTATCCGTCTATTGACATTTCATCTGCTCAAAAGGTTTTTAGCTGCTCAAAACCTTTGAGCGGAAAATGTATCCAACGCGTCTGTTCTGCATCTGCTAGGCATACGGGGGACATCCGTTCTGCATCTGTCAGCATCTGTTACGCGTCCGCTACATCCACAAAACATCCGCTGCGCATCCGTGCAACTCAAATCCACTCCAGCGGTAAACGGACAAGGGGAGGAAGTGGAACGGACGCAGAATGGACGCGCAGCATTAGTAGCACGGACGGAGAAAGGATGAAAGCGGACGCAGCACGCAAAGAAAGCATTTAAAAATGGGAAAAAAACGTTCCCAGAGGGGACCTATCTCGGATATTAAGGATGTCTAGAGGATGCCTAGTGGATGCAAAAGGATACATAGGGGAAAACCTATATTGCCAATAAAAAGGGGGAGCAACTCACCTGGATCTCACTTTCAGACCAGCAGCCCTGCGATGCAGACCTCTGCAGCCTTCATCTGCCTCTTGCTCTTCCATAGCATCCAGTCATGTCCACCTTGGATCGTAACAAACTCCTTTTGGTAGCCACCATCATTCTGCAAAGTGCGAAGCCATCTACAGGCTCTGTGAACTCTACTACAGCAAGAAAAGGAGGCGGCCAAGAAGCGTCTGGGTCCGAAGATGGATTGGGAGAAGAGCAGAATACGGACTGTACAACAAGCTGAGGAACGAAGACCCTCGTGCATTCCAGAACTTCATGAGGATGCCTCCAGCCATGTTTGATGAAGTTGTGCAGCAGCTGACACCCAGGTTGACCAAGGCAAACACCAGCTTCCGGCCCAGCCTGGAACCTGGGCTCAAGGTGGCACTGACTCTGCGCCACCTGGCCTCAGGGACCACCTACAGGAGCATGCAGTATGGCTGGAGGGTGCCACACAACACCATCAGCATTGTGGTCAGAGAAGTGGTGCAGGCCATCATCAAAGAATACCTGGAGGAGCTCCTCCAGTGCCCTCCACTGAAGAAAGATGGAAGAAAGTTGCAGAGCAGTGGTATCAGAAGTGGAACTTCCCACACACCGTTGGAGCCATAGATGGCAAGCACGTGGCCTGCAAAGCTCCAGCCAAGTCGGGGTCCACTTATTTCAACTACAAAGGCTTCTTCAGCATCGTCCTCTTCGCCATGGTCGATGCTGACTACAAGTTCATGTATATCGATGCTTCAGGCAACGGCTCATCCTCAGATGCCCAGATACACAACGCCAGTTATCTCAAGGAGGGGCTGGAACGCAACCTCATCATGGGCTTCTCAGATCCAGATCCCCTGCCCAAGGACACGCAAGATGTGCCCTACTTCATTGTGGGGGATTACGCCTTCTCCCTCAGAACCTACCTCATGAAGCCCTATCCCTCCAGATGCCTTACTTGTGAAGAGAGGATCTTCAACTACAGGCTGTCCAGGGCAAGGTGGGTGGTGGAGAACGCCTTTGGCATCCTGGCCAACAGGTTCCAGGTACTTCTCACCACCATGCAGCATCGCCCAGAGACCGTGAGGAGGATTGTGGAAGCTTGCTGCATCCTGCACAATCTCATGCACACCCACTACCCAGTCTTGCAGAACAGGCTCGTGGATCACCAACAAGGCAATGGGGACATGGAGCCTGGTGAATGGAGGCAAGGGCGAAACCTAATAGACACTGAGGATGTGCAAGGCCCCAACAGAGCCTCACGTGAAGGGAAGAAGCAGCGCAACCTCCTGAAACACTGGTGCAATACCCCAGCTGGAGCAGTGGAGTGGCAAGACAGGATGGTAGATGCTTAATGGATGCTTCCTTCAGCCTGTCTCATCACACGGCTGAGATTGGGCCATGTATATTGGGTGGGCCTACAATGAACAGGGCATTTAATAAAGAGTTGTGTTTATGTTGACATGTGTGGATGATTGATCACATTATTATTTATAATAAAGGGCCATAGGTGTGGCACCTGGGAGGGTGGACCATACAGTCCCACTATGCTTGCACTGGTGGTTTATCTATCCCCACAGCTATCTCAACCCATCCCACAGCTATCTTAACCCATCCCAAAGGTATCCCTGCCAATCCCACAGCTATCTTAACCCATCCCACAGATATCCTAACCCATCCCACAGGTATCCCTGCCCACCCCACAGCTTTCCTTACCCATCCCACAAGCATGCAAAGGCTTAAACCATTTCTAAAAGTTTCCACCAAGACTTTAGTTAATAAAATAAATGAGGCAAGTGTGTGAAGCAAAGATAATCTTTATTAATAACAAGCTGTAAAAGAAAAATGACCCAAGTCAAGTGTCCAAATAAAGTCTACAGGTAGCCACCCAGTCTCTGGCACTCTTATCAGTCACTCGGAGGTGTGCCCAGTCTCGGGGTGAAGGGTCCAGGTGCTGTGGAGGTGGCTGCTGCTGGAGTGCTGGTCTGAAGCCCCACTGGGGTGCCTGGCCCCGAGAGGACAACAGGGGATGGTGTGTGAAGGAAGCTCTCAGAGAGCTGGCTCAGTCCAGTGATGTTGAGAGCCCTTCCTCCATGACATGGGGTGTCAATCCCAATACCGATGACAGATGTTCTGAGGCCAGGCTTGGCTGTGGGGTGGAGGAAGGAGGAGTGTAGTGGGGCTGTCTGGTCTGCAGGTGAGCGAGGTGAGGCATTGGTGGCATGTGTGGCACCTGTGGCATGCGATGAACCTGTGCCTGGACTGAGAAAGGCTGCCTGTGCTGCTGGAACTCCTGGTAGCCATAGCCTTGGTAGGTGAGGGGCTGTTGAAATCCGTGGAAGGGCTGTGACATCACCTGGGGTGGAGGAGCAGACCTGGACTGGGTCAGAGCAGGTTCAGCTGGGCCTGGAGGGTGGTGCAGAAGACCTGTTATTCTCTCCGTGATCACCTGGTACTTGAACACCTGGTATCCTCTCCTTGATCACCTGGGTGAAGGGTCCAGGTGCTGTGGAAGTGGCTGCTGCTGGAGTGCTGGTCTGAAGCCCCATGGGTGCCTGGCCCCGAGAGGACAACAGGTGACGGTGTGTTGAGGAAGCTCTCAGACAGCTGGCTCAGCCCCGTGATGTTGAGAGCTTCTTCCTCCATGCCATGAGGTGTCAGTCCCAATACCGACGACAGATGTACTGAGGCCGGGCTTGGCTGTGGGGTGGAGGAAGGAGCAGTGTAGTAGGGCTGTCTGGTCTGCTGCTGGGTGAGGACTGGCGTGGGTGGCATCGGTGTCAGTGGCATCAGTGGCGTGGGTGGCATCGGTGGCATCAGTGGAACCGGTGGCAACGTTGTCGTCTGATGAGCCTGTGCCTGGACTGGGAAGGGCTGCTTCCTGTGCTGCTGGACCTCCTGGTAGCCATAGCCCTGGTAGGTGAGGGCCTGTGGAAAGCCTTGGAATGGGAGGGACATCACCTGGGGTGGAGGAGCAGACCTGGACTGGGTGGGAGCAGGTTCCTCTGGATCTGGAGGGTTGTGAAGCAGCTCGGTGATCCGGTCCTTCACCACCTGGTACTGGGGTTCCGCCATGTCCGTGAGGGTCTGGTTGACATAGGTGAGGAAGGGCTTGCGGTTGGAGGATGAGGAGTCGGTGTGGACCAGCTGAGAGAGGAGATCTATGCTGCTCCGGATGGTGTCCCTGATCTCCAGCAGGACAGTGTGGCTCTGCTCCTCCTGTCTGGCTCTCTGCCTTTCTGTGGAGGTGGAGCTGGGGGTGGATGCGGGTAGGACTGTGGTGGAAGTGCCATCTCCTTTCTCCCACTGTGCCAGGGAGTCCTCCATGCCCTCCGTCACGGTTAAAACAATTGTCCGCGGGTTCTCCGCCATGGGACGCTCCACAGAAACCTGCCTGGAGACAGGAGCTGACTCTCGGCCGGAAGAGGACTGGCTCTCAGCAGGCTGCCGGAGAGAGAGGGTTGTGAGAGGGGCTGCTCCTTGGTGGCGCATCTCACTCTCCAGGAAGCTGCACCTGGCCATGACATAGGTCTCTCTGTCCGTCAGCTTAACCATGGCCTGGCCAAATTTCTTGAGGTGCAGCTTCCCGTACCAGTTGTGCATGTGCTTCCACCAGCTGAGGAGCACCTCCGAAGTGTAGCCCAGACTCTCCGCCTTCTCTATCCAAGCAGCCTGCTTCCTTTTGGTGTCCCTGTAGAGCTTGTGTCCCTTCCGCCATAGATAGTCATTCTGTCTCAGCCACTCCAGCACCTCATCCTCATGTTCTTCCTCAATGGAGTATTGCCTCCTCTCCCGTTCTCGCATATGCCTCTTCCTCCCTTTGGCAGGACCAGATGGGCCCTCATCAGAGGGGCTTCCAGGTTGTAGGGGCTGCTCCTCCACACCACCACCAGCAGCAGCACCAGCAGGATCATCATCATCAGCAGCAGCAGCATCAGCAGGATCATCATCATCATCAACAGCAGCAGCAGCACCAGCACCAGCAGGACCAGGATCAGCAGCAGCAGAGTAAGCACCAGCAGCACCAGGAGCACCAGGAGCATGAGTAGGACCAGGAGCACCAGGAGCACGAGTAGGACCAGGAGTACGAGTAGGACGAGCAGGACCAGCAGGACGAGGAGCAGCTACAGCAGAGTAAGCACCAGCAGAAGCTCCACTGCCAGAAGGAGCATCATCAGCTCCTCCAGAAGCAGCATCAGCAGAAGCACTAGCACCAGGAGCAGTGCCAGCAGAGTAAGCACCAGCAGAAGCACCATCGCCAGAATCAGCATCAGCAGAGTAAGCATGAGCAGAAGCACCACCGCCATAAGCATCATCATCAGCTCCTCCAGAAGCAGAAGCAGCAGAAGCCCCAGCCCCAGAAGAGCGAGCCCATGCTGCAGAAGCCCCAGCAGAAGCAGTGTGAGGGCCAGGGGGTGGGAGGGTGGCCCTGTCCCTCTTGCCAGGGCTGGCAGCAGATAGCTGAGGCTTTTTCTTCTTCCCCATGGTTGTGGGGTTGCTGGCTGGCAGCAAGGCTTGCAGGCAGGCAGGGAGGCAGGCAGGCTGGCAGCAAGGTAGGCACCAAGGCAGGCACCAAGGCTGGCAGGCAGGCAGCAAGGCTGATAGCAAGGCTGGCAGGCAGGCAGGCTGGCAAGGTACTTGATGTGTCTGGAAGCAGGTCTTTAGTCTGAATGGTGACCTGCTTGGAAGCTGCCTCCCTTTATATCCGTGGGGTTGACACAATGCATCCTCCCCGCATGCGCAGTGACTGCTAGGCATCCGCTAGGCTTCTGCTAGGCTTCCGCTGTGCATCCGCTTCATCTGCTCGGCATCCGCTGTGCATCCGCTTCATCCACTCGGTGTCCATTCTGCATCCGCTGTATCCGTTCCACGTCCGCTTTGCTGCGGCCCCCCGGAAGCCTAGCGGATGTGCCATCTGCTTCCATCCGTTTCCATCTGCTAGGCTTCCATTCCGCATCCGCTTTCCATCCACCCTGCGTCCTACCCCCATCCGTTCCTTTCCATGTTATCTGCTCTGTTTATGCAAATTTTTGCCCCTTTTGAGAGCGGATAACAATGGATGGAACATTTTTCTCGTCCACTGTGTCCTTTTTCCTAACGTTTTGCACCCATCGGCCAGTGTGACAGGGCCTTTAGGTTTTGTGAAACTATGGTGACATCATCAGCATAGAGGAGTATAGGATGGTTCATCCTGCTGGCCCAGGACATAAATGTCCCAGTTATGAAGAAAGGTGCACCATTGAACAGACATATACTGTAAAAAAACCACCTTGTTGCACTCCTTTCTGGACACTTCCTGTGTCAGTGAAGGTCCCTTGGGGAATATACACCTCACTCTTAACACTTCAACGGGCTTACTTTTTTGTGGTGAAAGAAACAGATTTTTTTTGTTGACTTTGTTTTAAAATATCCATTTATGATTCGCTCTGTCTAGTTAGAGGAGATTGCACTCAAAAATAATTGTGTATTATCAAGTATGGTATTAAATTCATGCATAGATTTTATTCATGAAAACGTATGTGTATTCAAATTTGTTAATATATTTCTGTGTACACACTTTGTGTTCTAGAGTTGCAATGTAATTTCAGGGGAAAGTTCAAAATAAGTTATCAGTAGTGCTTTAGAAGAGCTTGACCTAATTTCTTTTCATTAGTACATATTATGCTGAACAGATTATGTACTTAATTTCAAGAGGTAATAGTTTGGTGCAGCATATTGTCCCACTAATGAAGGGAAGGCCATATTTCAAATTTTGGTGACCTAGTTCTATAAATAAAAAAATAAAGTACATTTGTTTCACTTACTGAACAGATTTTACATATTCATTTATTCTTTATTATCTGTTTATTATTCATCTAAATTAACCATCTGTAATGGGAGCTTCTTAATCTATGTTTTGCAAACATAGTGCTTAGTGTAGTGAAAAATAAATCAGACTAAAATAAATATCCTTAAAATACCTTATTATGAACTATATGTAAATGACATAGCTGGGACAATTGCATATATAGTGTAAAAGGATAATTATGTTTTCCTTCCCAATTCTCTGAAATTTACTGTAGATATTAAACTAATGCAAGTTATATAAGCTTTAGATGATTCTCAGTCAATTAATTCAGATCTCATTATCATAGTTACATTCACTGGATTGTATCCAATTTGGAATTTCTTGATTACACCTACATTTTTTTCAAGTGGTTTTTATCCATTAAGCTTTTTTTACCGAGTCATTATCAAGAAAGCTTTATGGTATCACTAGCTGCTTTTTCATTAAAAGGCAGCAAATCTTTGGTTTGACCTCTCTACTTAGCCTGGGTTTTAATAGAATAATAGAAAAATTGAATTATAAAATTAAAAAGGACCTTGGAGGTCTCTGGATAGAGTATTCTGTACTATCCTAAGTTGGCAGGGCTGCAATGAAGTGAAGACTTCATCAAATGAAGACTTGCTTTTTTCAGGCATTCTTCTGATGGTGGACCTACATCTGTCTGAAAAGAAATACAGGTAGTTCTCGACTTACAATTATTTAATTACTATGACACTGAAAAAAATGACATTATCATTTTTCACATTTATGACTGTTGAAGCATTCCCACAGCCATGTGATCAAAATACAGACACCTGGCAACTTATTTATGACAGTTGCAATGTCCCGAGATCAAATATCCCTTTTTGTGAACTTCTGACTAGCAAAATCAATGGGGAAGTCAGATTCACTTAACAACCATGTTACTAACTTAACTGCAGTAATTCATTTAACAACTGTGGCGAAAAAGGTCATAAAATGGGAAAAGTCATTTAACAAATTGTTAAATTTTGGGCCCAGTTTTGATTGTAAGTTGAGGTTTACCTATAACTCTGAAGTCAGAACCATGATTGGGCAATGAGTTGTTTCATTTAAGCTCCTTTGGACAAAGAGAACCAAAGAAATTGCCCACGTCTGCTCAGTTCTTCACATGGAAGTCTACAGAATACAGAAATACTGTACAGGCATTTTATGAGTAGGAGTACTGCAGTGGTGGGATTCAAAAACTTTACTACCGATTCTGTGGGCATGGCTCGGTGGCAGCACATAATGTGCCATTGCTTCTGCATTGGAGGCGCCGGCTCCAGAGCATTACAACAGTCAGACTTAATTGGATAGGTCCCTCCAGTGCAGCAGGCTCAGTGGACTTGTGGGGCCGGCACCTAGAATGCCGCAGAGAATAACAAAAGAATGCTGTAAAGAATAACACAAGCTTCTGGGCTGTGTATAAGAAGGGACACACATGTCAATGCAATTCACCAATATAAAATTAAGAAATACAAATAAAACAAATCAACAAGAATCAGCAAAGCATCTCTGATTAGATTCTATTCACTACTAAAATCTGATCAGAGATGCTTTGCTGATTCTAGTCCAATGACCTGCTCCAGCAGGGTTGGAAGGGAATGTGTGTGTGTGTGTGTGTGTGTGTGTGCATGGCTGTCAAAACTGCAAAAACAAGTCAAGTATCTCTGGGGAGGCCTGTCATAAATTAGAACACTTGCTAAACAACTGGCCATTAAGTGAGGATCACTTGTATTTGGTTTGCCAGTCGGCAAACCACGCCCACCCAGTCACATGCCCACCAAACCACACCTACCCGGTCATGTGACCACCAAGCCATGCCCACCCAGTCACGTGACCAGCAAGCCACACTTTCAAATTAGGCCACACCCACAGAAATTTGAATCCCACCCCTGGGTGGGGGCACCGAGGATGAGTTTGTAGTACCAAGGGGGCTGTGGACTGAAAAAGTTTGGGAACCAGTGGTCTAGAGTGTGCTATCTTTTTTCTAAAAAATGTACAGGATATGGACAAAAATCAGGCAAGATTAGTTCCTGGGCTCTGTGGAACCAAGAGTTCACATTTGACATGAATGAAGAGTCTAGTCTTAACATCACTTGGTTGGTGTGAAACACACAAAGGTCCTTCCTGACAGATAAGGCAACCAAGTCCGAAATCCTTCTGGCAGACGTGATGGATGCTAGAATCAATAACATTGATTCACCTTGCAAGAAAAAATTGCAGGGAAGTAGATCTCAGTGGTTCAAATGGGACCTCAGTAAGCAAATGCAGTACTTTAGAGAGGTCTCATGTTGGCATCAGCTGAGAACTCCACAGCTGCTAGGAGCTTATTTATATGCTGATGTGACCTGACATCCTCAAGTGGAATTCTCTCTTGCAGCTCATGTAGCCAGATGAGAGATGCCCTGTTGAAAAAAGGTGCGGCCATGGAGGCCTTCACTGCCCATGCTGCTGACTGATGCGTTCTCTGTAATATTTGTTCTCTGCCTTTAACAAGTCCTCAGGCTCCCCAGAAATGTCAAGGTTGGATTGTAGGGCCGCTAGTGAGGCCTGAAATTGTGGTTTGGTCAGAATCAAGGCCCTCATCATCAGAATAATTTCTATCCATCAGCGGCCCCATATCAGATGGGTTGGAATGAGTACTCCCAGCAGGAGCATAAGAAGCAGACGCTGAATAAATGGAGAGATCATCCCCATAATGAGACCTTTGTTGCCTGCTATACCTTGAGGGGGGAAAATGAAGCCTCAGAAGGTGATCACCTAGTTTGTTTTAAGACAGCTGATAAACCCTGCTTCACTGCCTCAGCTAACAGATCCTGCATGTTAAATTGGAATTCAAGTTCTTGTCCCACTGCAGGACGAAGTCCCGCTGATTTAGGAGTAAAGGTAGCTGTTGAGGTAATTCCCAATTAGGAGAATGAGCACACACAGGGAGATGTAGTGAGAGTGGTGAAGAATAACACACAACCAGCACACAGATACACTGTATAGTAAAATATAGTTTTTTACTTACAATAAACATTTAAGCAAAATCCAACAAGCAGCCCAAGTCATTCACAGTTAAAGCAGTCAGTTTTCAGTCCAGGGATAATCCAAATAACAAAATCCAGTATCATAAACAGTTCAGTGAAAGACTCACATCAAATCCAAGAATAACAACGATCAGCAACAATCAGTCGGGAAATGCAGGAACAGCAACCACAGAACAGAACAACCCAGGTTTCTGGCTCCATCTTATGGCCGTTTGATGAACCACAACCAATTTCAATTTTAGCATTCCCTTAAAGAGACAGTATTAAAATGTCTATCCTGGTTTATATATTTTCCAGCCCAACTATTATGTGACTTACATTCTTAACATTCTCCCCTTTGGATAGGACAATATACACAACCTTACATTCTAAGTCCATAATCCTCACAGCAAGCCTTATGCTTTACAGAGCCTTGGGCTTTTGAAAAATAATCAGTGATGATATTTTCAGACATACAGTATTCCAGCTTAAACATCTTATTTTGCATACATTGTCTCACATTTAAATATCTTAAATCTGTGTGTTTTGTTCTTGTCTTTACAGCAAGATTTGAAGCCATCTGTATTGCTGATTGGTTGTCTTCACAAACAACAATAGAATCTGTTACATCAATTCCCATATCAATCAATAGTTGCTTATAATAAACTAAATCTGTACATAATAGAGATAAACTTGAGAATTCAGCCTCCATTGTTGACAAACTTAGATGTTTCTGTCGAATAGACCTCCATCCAATCAATACTTTTCCTAATAATACTACAGTACCTGATGTAGATTTACGTGTATTTATGTCTATAGCAAAACTTCATCAGCATATGCAGTTAAACTTAGTTCATCCTTAGGCTCCAAATATAATGCATAATACATTGTTTGTTTCAGATATCTTAACACATGTTTAGCAGCTTGCCAGTTCCTGTTAGTTGGCTCAGCATAAAACCTTGCTAATTGGTGAACACTCTATATTATATCTGGCCTTGACCAATTACTGAGATAAGATAAACTACCAATCAAGGACTGATAAATGTTCTTATCAAAAACAGGACTTTGAACATCACTATTGCTAAACTCCTGGCTCATTGGTGTTTTAGCCAGTTTACAAAGTTCATTTTAAAACTTTTTAGTAATTGGTTAATTTTATCTGCCTGTGAGATTTTGTAACCTCCCCTAGTTTTATCAATCTTTAAACCAAGATATTGTTTAACTTCCCCTATTTTATTTTAAATTTCTTCTCTAATAGTGACATTATTTTAGTAGCTTCTTGTTCAGTTTTGGTGATTAATGCCATGTCATCAGTGAACAATAGCAACAATGAAACTACACCACCACTTACCTTTTTAAATAAACATGGATCAGCCATGCCAGCTACAAAACCTATCTTAGTTAATAATTCTTTAACTATACACTGGTTCCATTCATATCCTGATTGCTTTAAGCCATAAAGACTCTTTTTCAATCTCCAGCAATCAGTTGTATTATCATTTTTGATAGCTAAAGATTTCTTGAAATATATAGCGTGTTGCAATAATGCATGCAGATATGCCGTATCTACATCTAAAGGATTTATAATGTATTTCTCCTTAGCTGCCCACACTAATGCTACTCATAATGTTGTAGCCTTCAGGCACAAACACCTCATCAATGAGGCACAAACACCTCATCAATGAGGCACAAACACCTCATCGTAGTCGTTTGCTGTCTGATTGAACCTTTGTGCTACTAACCTGGCTTTATGGGTAACAGTCCCATCTACACTAGTCTTAAGCTTATAAATCCATTTACATCCTATGGCATGTTTATCAGATGGTAACTTAACATTTTCATATACTTCCAACTTTTTTAACGATTCCAGTTCCTCATCCATTGCTTCCTGCCAAGCAGCCTGATTCTTAGCAGGATACAGCTTCAGTTCATTATAGTTAACCAGGATCTGTATTCACTTCGCATGCAATACAAGCCTGATATCTATCAGGTGGTCGTGTTACTCGGTTTGAATGTCTTGGTAATACAGGGCTTACTGGTGGACTCACCTGTGCCACTTGCTCCTGTTGTTCTACCTCCTGTGCCTATTCTCCTACTTCCTCCTGTCTTTCCTCTTTAATGGCTATTCATGGTTTACTTATTTTATCTTTAGGGACTATTTGGGTGTCAATAATAATATCATTGCTGGATTCCTGTTCCAGTTTATTCCACCCAATGTGTTCAAGAAATTTTGCACTAGCGCTACAATAAACATGAGTTGTTCCTTGATCCAAGAATCTAAATGATCTATGGTTGGCTTCATAACCTACAAAAAATAATTTCCTAGCTCTATGTTGCCCTTTCAGTCTTACTTATGAGGGAATATGCACCCATTTGGAGCTCCAAATGTGTGTAGATAACTTAAATTTGGTTTTCTGCATGCCAACGAGTGAATGACAATTCACCAGCTGTGTTAACTACATTGTTCAATACATGATTGCTACACATTATGGCCTCACCCCACAGTGTTTCAGGCAAACCTGAATCAGATAACATAGTACGAGCCATGGCTTGTAACGTTTGCCTTCTTCGTTCTACAAACGAATTATGTTGTGGTCTGTAAGGTGCAGAACGTTTATGCTCAACATCAGCCAATTTTACCATAATTTGGAATCTCTTGTTAATAAACTCAGTCCCATTATCAGTAACTAAAGTAATTACTCCTCATTTTTCTCTCAGCAAATCTTAGCCAGTTAAAGAAATGTTGGAATGTTTCTGTTTTGTTTTTCATGAGATAGCAGAAATCGTATCATGAGTAATGGTCCATTATACTCAAAACATAGCAGGTACCGCCCAAACTGGGTTTCTTTGGGCCAATTATGTCAGCAAACACAACCTCTAAAGGTTCTTTGGTCTTAAACCCATTTTGTCTGTTTGCTGGAGTAACCTTGCTTTTCTCCTGGCTACAGGCATTACAGTTTAAATACTTGCTACAGGGTTTTAATTTTATTCCCTCTGACAATTCAACAGTTTGTTTGAGCATTTTGAAGTGTATGTGCCCCAGACGTCTATGCAGTAAATGTATACATTCGTCATGTGGTTTAACATTATTATAAATGGAGTTAGCCATCTGCAACTGGTCATCATGTATAATATATAATCATTCTCTAAAATAGCAATAACACTTTTACCCTCTTTCTCTATTATACAGTTATCTCCCCTAAAGGTTACTACATAACCAATATTAACTAAAGCCCTTACTGATAACAGATTAAATTTCAGTTTAAGTACATATAACATAGTTAAATACTCATTTATACATGAACAATATGCAGTACCTTCACCAGATGCTTTCTCTTCCACCCATTTGCCAATGATACATGTTGCTTACTCGTAGACATCTTTACAAACCTCTCTCTATTTTTAGTAATGCATTGCGATGCTCGACTATCAACAACCCACAAATCATGGTTTTCAGTTGAATTGCTAGACATAGCTAAATTAACATTCTTCTTTGCCTTTTGATGATAACCAGTATTCTATCATTTTCCCTTCTTACAGAATTTAGCTATATGTCCCCTAGCCCCACAAGAACAACATTTCCTCACAGTATAGGCAGTTGAAGATAAATCCTCTTCTTGTAGTTGTTTCTTCCTCAGTTGGTCCCTATCCAGTCGTCTTCTTGTTTCTTCTAGCAACCTTCCAGTTGTATCAGTCAATGTCAGTTCATCTCTGGTCAGAACTTCCAGTGAAGATACGTAATCATCATAACTTTCATTCAATGAGGAAAGAATGATGTAAACTTGATGCAGCACTGAAAATATCAGTTCCTTTTCATGTAGCTCTTGAAAAGTTCTTTTCATGAAGTTCAAATGAGTTAACATATCTCCACCTTTTAGAAGACCTTTTCTAAACAGCTTACGTGTAAGATACATGTGTGCACCTACACTGTCACGAACATAAATTCTCTTCAAATTCTCTCAACACCTAGCAGCAGACTCTTCTCCATGAATATGGACTAGGTGCTGATCAATCAATGTTAGTCTAACTATACAAAGAGCTCGTTCGTTGTTCTGTTTAAAGTCAGCAAGCTTCTTGGCATTGTCCTCATCATCTGTTGGATCCTGAACTGCATTTACATCTGTTGGATCCTGAACTGCAGTGCATAACCCTTCTCTACGCAGAATAGACTGCACTTCATAGATCAGGAAACATAGTTTGTTCCATCCAACTGATAAGACTTGTTGATGGATCTTGTGCCATCTTTACCACTACAGTAACACACAACTAAACAATAAACAGCTGTCTGTATATAGTACAGTGTATTCACACTAACTCTCAGTTATATGAGCCTGGTATGACCTGGGCCCATAACCAGTGTTGAGGTAATTCTCTGTTAGGAGAATGAGTGCACACAGGGAGATATAGTGAGAGTGATGAAGAATAACATACAACCAGCACACAGATACACTGTATAGTAAAATGTAAGTTTTTACTTCCAATAAACATTTGAGCAAAATCAAACAAGCAATCCAAGTCATTCACGGTTAAAGCAGTCAGTTTTCAGTCCAGGGATAATCCAATAACAAAGTCCAGTATCATAAACAGTTCATTAAAAGACTCACATCAAATCCAAGAATAACAACGATCAGCAACAATCAGTCGGGAAATGCAGGAACAGCAACTACAGAACAGAACAACCCAGATTTCTGGCTCCATCTTATGGCCGTTTGACGAACCACAACCAATTTCAATTTTAGCATTCCCTTAAAGAGACAGTATTAAAATGTCTATTCTGGTTTATATATTTTCCAACCCAGCTGTTAGGTGACTTCCATTCCTGACATAGCCTCAGGGTCCCTCTGGTTCTATGGGGAGACAGAAAAGAAACTTCTAATTTCAGAGTCTTCAATGGAATCTTGCATTAGATCCTGCTCTTCAGCTCCCCCAATGGTCACTTTTGGTAAAACTCTCCTATCAGATTGAAAAAACTTGGCTCCTCTTTGTAATGGTTGCTCCTCGTTTTGGCAGGAATCTGTCATGGAGCTGTTAGGCACCATTTCTGAGCTCTTTTGGACCGCTTCTTGTCCCTTAGCCCACAATCAGTCTAGTGCTTTATCCCTGCAGTGTTCATCCCGATCAGCTGCCTTGGAGCTCTTTCGAGCCCCTACAGCTCTATCCTTTGGCTTAGGGCTTGCAGAGGAGACTGAAATATTTGTGGCTGCATGGCTGAGAGAATGTGACGGCCTGCGAGCCATCTCCTCTATTCTCCTATTCACGCAGCTAGCATATTTGGTGGTCCCCGATGTTCAAGCTTGCTTAGGAATTATTGCCCTGTGGCCCTAAGGACACGGAGAAAACTCCCCCAGATCAGTTACCCTGGAGAAGATCCAGCCATTAATCCTGATCTTTATCTACAGCTGGTCTTCAGCCCCATTTAAAGCGCTGCCACGGAAATTGCAGGCTTCTGAGGCAGCCATTTGAAGCCGCCAAAAGCCCTCCCAAGCCAAACACAGGGAACAGTGTGGATGTTTAGTCTAACACACTTCCCTGAAATATCTCACAATCAGTTACCCTGGAGAAGATCCGGCCGTTAATCATGATCTTTATCTACAGCTGGTCTTCAGCCCCATTTAAAACACTGCCATGATAATTGCAGGCTTCTGAGACGGCCATTTGAAGCCTCCAAAAGCCTTCCCAAGCCAAACACGGAACGGTGTGGATGCTTAGTCTAACACACTTCCCTGAAATATCTCACAATCAGTGCAGATCAGCCCTCAGCTGATCCTTTGTTGGATGGTCTGGGCCAAAGCCCTGACTGATCATTCATTCCATTTTGATAGCTGCCTAAGTAGTAGACAAATCTGGCTTCCCAGGAAATTGCATACAGGATTGGGTTTTTTTGAGTAATTTAGGCCTAATTTTCTATAGATTTGAGATTTTGTAGGAGCAAAAAAATACATGTCCAGTTAGCTGACTAAGTGAATTTCTGGGGCACCCTTACAAACAGTCCAATCAGCAAGCAGCGACTGATAACCCAATCCTGGATGCTATCTCCACCCCAATGGAGAAGGCAGTGGGAGTGGAGGATGCAGTGACCTGGCCGTATAAGAGCCCCCTTTCTAACTTTGGATTCATCTCCTCTGGGTGTTTTTGTGGCTTTTTTTCCCCCTCCTACCTTCCTCAGATTTCTTTTTTTCTTGGAAACAAAGGCACAGGGAGGAGGGTCAGGTTGTCCCAAAGAATTAGACCCCAGAATTAAAAGAACGGCTTTTCAAATCCTTAAAAAGTTACAATGTCGACCCTGGGCCAGCTATTTCTCTTTTTCTTTTGGGAAAAAACAAGCAGGCATCTGAGGGGGCATTCCTGGCTTTTATTTAAAAGGGCCATATTTAAAAGCAGGAGGGAGTTGCTTTCTCCCCCCCCCCCAGGAAAGGGAAGGGAGGGGGAAGAGGGAAGGAAGGAACGAGAAGGAGGGAGTCAGGGAAGCTGGTCATGCCGATCCCAGCCATATATATCCCAGCCACATACCCCCCGCCAAGGTCAACTACAACCCTGATGTGGCCCTCAATGAAATTGAGTTTGACACCCTTGTTCTAGAACAATTATCAATCAGAGTCAGGCAGCATATGAATTTAAGAAATTATTATTATTGTTAATTATATGCTGTTAAAAGTAAAGCAAAAAAAAACAAAGAAATATTTTTTTCTTTGGAGCTCTTATAATCAGCATGATATAATTTCATATTTTAAAATTTCCAATTTTTAGAAATCGATGTGATTAGAGTGCATTAGAATCATCTGGACAGAAAAATGGTTCATTATAAAAATTGCTGGATATTTTTTATTACTTAAATAAAAAAGATAGGAAATTTACCTAAAAGAGGTTTTGAAACATGAACTTATTTAAATTAACCTTGTTGAAATTATATGTTCAATTTTACTGAGAAAAAATGAATTTATTTAATAAAGACTGCTATGAAAACTCTGACCATTTTAAGTATATGATTTTATTATTATAAGATTGATATGATAATTCAGTTGAGATTTTGGTTTTTTTTAGCAAAGTGACCTGATAGCTAGTTTTAAACAAAGAGAGATCTTTTGAGACACAAATGGCTAATATATGAAAATATGTTCTGGTGTGAAAAATTAAAGATTAAAAAGAAAAACATAGAGGTTATATTTCAAATCAGTAGCTGTTAATAAATTTAAAAATAAAAATAAATCTTTTTTCAGTGTGGACAATCTGTAAAATTTTTGTTAAATTGCCAAGAGTGATTTAAAAAAAAAATTAATGATGGTACATTAGGCAATCCGTTTTACAGACACAAAGACACTGTTTTAAATATTTTTAATGTTTGAACTTTTATTTTTACATTTTGGAACTTGAATCAAGTATCTGTAGTTAGTAATAATGGCATTTTAGCCTTCAAAGAATAATATTTCAATTGGGAGACTTGTTTTAGTTACTGCTATAGCTAAATGCTAAGTCACAAACCACATAGGTTCAGCTCCTTTTTTGGTGTTCCCTCTGTGGGAATTGAAGCCATGCCATGTTCCTCAATTCTGTTATTCTGTGACCCTGTGCTGGTTGTAATTACTGGCTTGAAAGATTAAGTATTTCTGTGAGATAATTGGCTGCAACAGGGAGTTTTGTAGCAGTATACATCTATATTGGATATAATGTTATAAAAAGGTTATTTTTATGTACAGTCTGATATCTTGAAGCACATTACACTGCAGTCTTCTACAAGGACATTTTTGTTTTCTGCATCAGCATGGAGGCAATGCATCTAGACAGAGAGCTGCTACCTGTATGTAAATATCTTTTACCTTTTCATTTTTTCACATTGCTAGCATAGAGGTTATTCTTCATAGTTTACCTTCCCAACGTGTATTATTATTTATCATTTGAAAAATGATGCAAAATGTTAATAGTAAATTTCAAACTATTGAAATTCAGAAAGACAAATTCATTATCATAACATGAATGACTTATTGCAAGTTGTTTTTAGATGCAGAAAGTTAAGTGCATTAAAAATCTTTGAATAAAATGCTTTTTATACCGCATATTTGCAAACATCTTTTTAGTGAAGGATGGGGGAGGGATATCTATTATTGTGGCTTTTAGATAGCAGTCAATAGATAAATATTTATCTAAAATATGTTTCTATTAATTTCTTTATCATCCTTCCTTTGCATTGCTTTCTAGAAATTGGCACATCTCATTTTTATATGCTATAAAAACATTATTGATTTTGTGTGTTTTGCTGTAAATGTTTTAGTCTAATAACACTCTAGCTTGAATTCTTATTGAAAATACTGTATGATTATTTATATCACTAAGAAATTTGATTCATATATCATAAAAATAATCATTATCTTAAGAAGTAGTAAAGAAGGACATATTTAATCAGAATGAATGTATTGCAGCAATTGTTTATAAATATGTAACTTAATAGGATTATGCTACAAATGAAGGCATTTTTAAATCCCTTTCCTGCTATTTTCTTGTGAAAAGCTTATCCCTTGAGCTGTATTTTGATCAAGCAGCAGAAAGTATACTTGCTTGCTTCCAATATTTTTTCCTGTAACATAAATAAAAATAACATTTCAAGGTATACTATGTAGTCAGTAAGGGGCAGAAGGTTCAATGACAAACATTGTAAACAGAATTGAAAGCTTCCTCTCTTTAGTGTTAGTGACTATAGTATCAGAATCTAAGTTAATATATCCCTCCAAGGTACTATTAAAAAAAATAATCTGATCAAATGTTGTCCTTCAGATGGATTCTGATCTGTTTCGAATATGGGTTATGTTATACTTGCCTAGTCTCTGATACTCATTTTGGAGGGTAGGTTACAAAAACAATATTCAATAACTGCTCAAATAAATGCCATCAATCAATCAGTACTTAGAGCCTAATGAAATAACAAAGTTTACATGATTTTCTGGTATGTAAGCAAGGACACTAATTGAACCTTTTGGGAAAGCATGTTTCATAATGAAGGACACACCACAAATAAGACATGGAATTTCATCCAGGTCCTATGAATTTCCCAAGGAGGAGGGGGCTTTTATGAGATGATTGGATGAATAGTCAACTATAGCAATCTAGTATCTGACACAATACAATTAAAGCTGTAATGACTTATTATTAGAGATACTTAATGCTCTAATATTGATTAGAAGCTAATGAAAAGTAAGTGCAGCCAATTCAAAATTAGTGTTATTGCAGTGGTAGGATTGTTCCAGCAGCAATCTGTCTGCTATTTTCTGCAATAATTGGTGCTTCTAAGACATCTCCAAAGAATGAGATGCCTGAGTCTTCACAAAATATTTAATTTTTTTGTGTGTAGGCATATACATACAGTTTTGTATATTATATACACTACTGTACTTATAGTTGTTCAGCCCAGAGGAATTTGATGCATAAAGCTAAAAACTATTTTATAGTCTGCATACAAGTAGAAGGATAAGGCTCCTATCTTTTCACCTCAATTTTTCTCTCATTACAGAAATGGTAACTTTCTAGGGAGTATTCTCTGAAAAAATGATTGCCTGAGTAGCTAATTCTACCATTTTACTTTTGTTTGAATTCTTTCTTAATGACTTATTTTGACTTGTATATATCCATAAGTAATAATAAATCCTTAAACATAAGAAAGATGAAAAGGAGCATTCCTGTGTTAACAGAGGCCCAGTCATGTTGAAAGATTTTCTCTATCCTGTGTTGGTTGCAGTATTCTGTAATGGAGATTTTTGAGTTAGTTTAAACTGTTGTTTTAATTTTGGAATTTTGAGCCAAGAGGTTTAAAAATATCTATGGCTTTAAATCTTAGAAAAGCAAGTTTCTAACATCTGTATGAACTCTTTAGAATAAAATTGGAAAGAACACTTGACAAGAAAAAAAAAGTCTCTTCCTTTAAGAGAAATGATAGTAGAAATGCCAGTACTTTTGACAGTTTAAAACTGCAGAAAGCATTTAAAAGCAGATTTAGGTATAGCCTTGATTAATCTTGGCAATTCAATGAAAATACAAAGGAAAATAAAAAGTAACTGGATGAACGACTGATACACAATTCAATTAAAAAGCCCTGTAATCTCTGGGAAATTTCTAAAATAGAGAAGTTAGTCTACAAATCTGCTTTGTTTTATGAGTAATGAAATCGGTTACTGATGGGTTGTTATTTCTACAGAGTACATGTTATATATTTTACAACTAAGTTCTGAAGTGATTTAACAGATGTAATGCAGCTGAACACTGGTAAATGTGTAAGACATAGTATATTTAGTTCAACTTTTTTTATGTGTGACAAAATTTCAAGCTGTGTTAACTTTGTTTCTAGCTTGTTAGATGAGATGTTCACAGCAAACTATTAACTAGAAATGTTTTATAAGTTTTAACAATAAATACAAAATCTGTTTTTGTTAAATAGATATTTTATAAAACATCAACTTCAGCACAGATTTAAATGGAAATTATTATTGGACAATTAAGTGTTGCAACTAAGTACTACAGATGCATCCATCTTACAATCACCTATTTGAAATATTATATCTGTTGGATAGATTGATGATTTGAGAATGTTTTATAGTTCTGAATTTAGAAAGATGATAAAGTCAGTTTAGAAAACCTAATTAAAATTGTATTATTGGTTCACGTTACATTCAAATGAAAACCAATGTTCTACCTTTATTTCAAATTTTCTGTTGTTGCGATGAGAAATTTTCCATTGTTGTATTATTTCAGATATTTATATTAAAATGTAATAATATATGGCGGGAAATTATGCATCTGCTGTTAGGTAAGTGGATTGTCCTGGACTACTTCTTAAACAATAGGTGGAAAGGGTAGCCAGGGAAGTTTTTACTCAGTTGTCGCAAAGTTATAATATATTCATTTATCTCTGCTTAGACCCAGATATCCCAGATATCCTATATGCACTGATCACTTGATTGGATCACTGTCACATATTCTATACAGTAGTTGCTTTTCAAGATGACCTGGAAACTATAGCTGGTACAAAATGTAGTGGCTAGAATTATGATGGGACAACTTACCAAGCTAAAATAACACCCATTTTGAAATCACATTAGTTTCCAGTTAACTTCTAAACACAATCCAGAGGGCTGTCATTACCTTTAAAACATATTTACCTTTGACATTGGGGAATATTAAGTACTGTTTTATCAACATCATATTGGCCTATTTGTTCCAGTTGTCAAGTAAAGGTCTGTTGTAACTCCTTGGATTTTATTGCCACATGATTTGTGCAGACTACAGCCCATGAAATGATATAAATGTAATAAATTTAGACACTTAGGTAGAGACTGTAAACATTTATCTCTCCAAGATTTCATCTCAGTGGCTTTGCAAGAATGTCATAAAGGAAAATGATGGTTCCATTAAGAGAAAATGAGTAAAAAGAATTTGATTTCATACAAGCAATAGATGGTCTTGTTGCACCTTTTGTAGTGAAGAGAGCCCCTCAGGGAGGTGAAGAGGCAAATCCAAAAGGTGTCTATCATGAAAATTGAAATATAGGTGAAAAATCAGAATATATTGGGAAATGATTATACTAAAATGTATCTCTTCTTTGGGACTGATTTTCCCAGGTGCTGGAAAATTAAAGAATTCGAGGGAAGACAAGGAGTGCCTGGGGTCACTAAAAGAATCAAGCCATGAGGCAGTAGATATATTAGATACAAGAGGAATCTTGTTATTTTGCTTTCTTTCAGCCAAACTTAATGGGAAATGTTAAGTGAGGTAAATAAGCTTAGGGGTCAACCAAAAAGGAATTTGCCTCTTCCCTTGGAATTAAATATTGGGCCAGTACTAAATCAGGGCCCCACATTGAAATGCTGCTGGAAAATAATTGGGAACAAAGGAAAGGACAGAGAGAAACAAGCAGTATCCAAAGGAAGAAATGGGATATTATACTGAGTTAGTGCTCATTCATTAACCAAAGAAAAATTGAACAATTATTTTTCTTAAAAGTACAGAGGTCAGATTGTCTTCCTTGCCCATGAGAAAGTCTAATCAGGAGATATAAGCAGAGATATCTTTATATTGTATCCTTGAGATATTCTGTTGATAGGCATAACCAGATATACCAATTATGGTATGATTGTTGGTCATGTCTGGAATACCAACTTTTCCAGCAAAAGGGACTAAGGAGCAAGGCATCAATAGTGCCTACAATCTCTCTAGTCCCAGTTTTACAGAGATAAGAATACATGTAGTCTCTGATGACCCAGGGTGGGAAACAAAAGCATTGTCACAAAAATAGGTGAAGTCCCTTTAATTCCTTCAACTTGGCTTTAAAGGTCCAATTATAGACTGGAGGAAAAACTCCCCCACAAACAGTTGCGAAAAGGAAGAACTTCCATTCAAACTCAAAATACATTTAAATTATAAATAGAAAAAAACAACACAAACCACACTGAAGAATTAATGAGACAAGGTAGGATGAGGGCTTGAAGATGTCCATAGATATCAAATTACACACACTGGGAAGGACTCCAGAACTCAGAAAAGAATTGACAGACAATAAATATTTTCATGCTTTGCTTCCAGCACTGGCCCATGCACTGTTTGTCCTGTTAAACAGTGCTCACAGCTGCAGCCCATGAAGGGGATCAAGACCCTTTTCTCCCCCATAGACTACGCCATTCACTTTTCTCCCTTTTCTGCTCCTCCTGCATGCTCTAGGATGAAGAGGGGATGGGCCTGGGTCTTCCTCTGAATGCCCAGCCAGCCTGTGCCCTTCCCTAGTTTCCCCCACAACCTCTGGAGCTGCATTCCCACTCCCTATTGGTTGTTCCTCTACTCCCTCGGAGTCAGATTCTCACAGGGGCATGACAGTCCAGGCCGAAAGTAAGCTAAACACAATGTTAGGTGATTAGCCTGGCTGGACACCCCATCTCCAGCATACATACAAAAGGCAGTGAGCGCAAAGGGACCGACATTACCTGGCAGCTGCTACAGCCTGTCGGCCCGCTGGTCACCACACTCTGGCGATGCACACTGTGCACAGCAAAGGTGAGTTATTACCTATCCAAGCAGCAAATAGTGGTAAAGTTGCAGGAGGGAATCCAGATACATCTACTTGGAGAAGGCAGGTGGCCACGGGAGACTCATCTTTGTATGGCAGCATTGGCAGTAGATGGAGGCAGAAGTGTGGGGGAGGCATGCAATCTGGATGCACCACATAGGTTGCAGGCAAGCTTGAGAGATGGTGGGATCGAATGGGAAGATGGCCATAGGGGGCTGGTCCAAATCTCTCTGTCTGTAGCCTACATGGAGTGTTGGGATCACCTGCCCAACAAGCCTCTGCCTTGTGTCTGCTGCCACTGTGCAAAGACAAGCCTCCTGCAGTCACCCACCTGCTCCAGCCCACCGATACTTGACTTTCCTATGACCTGCACAGAGCATCTAGATCACCTGCCTCCCTCACCTCTGCCTCTGCCTGCTGCTTGGACAGGTAATCCACTTGCACTGCACAGTCTGAGGCTGCTGCCAGACACCGTAAGCTCCTGCACCCTTGCCACCTCTGGTGCTGGTCATGCCCACTTCCCTCCCAGGATAATGATTGATCTTCACTAGAGCTTTTTTGGGGGGTAGGATTTATTTTTGGTGAAACATGGTGTATACACACACAGAGAGAGAGAGAGAGAGAGACAGATATATTGGAGTCACTTCTGACTCCAAAATCCTTCTGTTTCTCAGCAGCATCTATTCTTTCACACAGACTGTAAAAAATAACTTCAAATCATGTAAATCCAACCCTTCTCTTTGCTTTCTGTAATACTTTATATTTAATGTGTGTGTTGTCTTTTCATGTAAATGTATCTGTATCCTTCTGCCATTGCTCATTTTTCACTTTGAAATAATGCACTTGAAAAGCCATTCATCTTAATCATAGAAATTATCCCCAGGAATGTTTTTCCCATCTTATTTTTTAAGTTCATTGCATGTCTTAACATAATTATTTTGAAATAAAATACAATTTATATTTATCATACTGACACCAACAAGTATTTTATCTTCTCAAACCCTAATTTATTCATCAATTTTGTTTGATCTTCTGTTTTCATATTTTTATTAATATTTCTGTCTCCTGTTTACTAATTTTAAAAACTACTAATACACCAAATTCTTTTATTTTACCCATTAATGTTTCAAATCCCAAAGAATCTTTCAGAACAAACACCTATTCATCTGAAAAGCTCTAACTTATAACTAAAAAAAATCTTTACTCTCACAATCCTCTCATTCTGACTTAAATCTCTATTCAGTATTTTAAGAACTAAAATAAACAGGGACAATGGACAGACTTTGTTTTATTTCATGTATCGCAAACCTTAAATCTCTATTAACAATTATTTACGCTTTCTGTGAAGTATAAATTTATTTTACCAATTTGATAATGTAATTTGTATCTTCTGAAACATTAAACACGAAAGTCCATTTCAAACTATTAAAGGCCTTTTCTGCATAAAAAGAAAAGAAAAAAGTGCAGCTTGTTTTAGTATGTTGTTCCAAATATTCCAAAATGTCCAACAGAGCTGTCTTTTAGGTAAAACCCACATTGATCCTGTAAGACATAATTCATTGTAGTTTGTAGGGGTTGTAAAAGTCCATTTTCAAAACATCACTACAAACTTGATAATTCATTTCGTCCAGTCCTTTCCTCTTTAATCTTTATATAGGTTTAGAAACTTTCCTTATTGTTATATATATTTATTCATAATTTGTCTTTGCTCTTCTGTAATCCTCAGTAGATCAAATGTCTCTAAAGAAATGTCATATCCTTTATACAAATACATTGATGAAACATTTTGAAATGGCCACATTATCTATTGATACAATATTTTCCTCTTGAAGCTTCAGTAAAAAGTTTCTCTTTCTTTTTGTAATTTATATGCCAGCCAGTTCAGTGCACGGATTTTCAATTATGATTAAAAAGAGATACAGGGTTGATGAAATACTGTTTAAATCATATAAGATATTTTTATTTTTATGATTGTTTATAAGCATATATTTATACTTCAGGACATAGAAAAGGTGGTATGGAAACATTTTAAAGAGGCTGCATATTTCTTAAATAGTAAGATAATTGACAAGATTTTGCAAACTGCAATTCAACAGTATAGGGAACAAAAATTACAGAGGTAGAATATTGAATTTTAATCATTCTTTTTTAATTTTTATATAATGTTTGTATGCTTTAATATTTTATTTGTACAACTCCCAGATACCCCCTATGGGAGAAGTGGGGAGTTTCAAAATTGGATGGATAGATAGATAGACAGGACAGTGTCTTATTCTGAAAAAAAGGAGATGTCAGATCCATGTATCTGCCATTCTTCAATGGAAGGGGGGGGGAGTTGGTACAAATAATCCTTTTTGATGTAACCTGAATATCTTAAGCCTTGTATTGAATTTGTATAACTTGCATATGATATATGATTGGAGCCAGATGTCTGGAACCTTGTCACCTGTTGGAGAGATAGCAAGAGGAGAAGAGACCATAAAAAAATCCAGCTCTGAAAGGAACTGCCTGAGAAATTTTTCATGTCACACAGCACCAACGGATGGAAAGAGGATGTAAAATGGAGAGAAACACTTGCCATCCGTTGGTTAACGCGATGCATCTGTTCTGTACTCACTGCGTCCGTTTTTCATACTCTCTATCCGTCCAGCATCTGTCTACTGTGATTTCATCCGCTCAAAAAGTTTTGAGCTGCACGAAACTTTAGGAGTGGATAAAGTATCCAACGCGTCCATTCTACATCCGCTACGCATATGGGGAACATCCATAATACATCCGTCATCATCCGTTACGCATCCGCTATATACGCAAGGCATCCGCTGCACATCTGCGCAACTCAAATCTGCTCCAGCGGAAAACAGACACCGAGAGGAAGTGAAACGGATGCGGAACGGACACGCAGCGTTAGTAGCACGGACGTAGAAAGGATGAAAGCAGATGCAGCTCATATAAAGCATTAAAACGGAAAAAACTTTCGTATAGGGGACGTATCTCGGATATTAAAGATGTCTAGAGGATGCCTAGAGGATGCAAAAGGACACATAGTGGAAAACCTATATTTCCTATAAAAAGGGGGAGAAATCACCTGGATCTCACTTTCAGTCCAGCAGCCCTGCTGTGCAGACCTCTTCAGCCTTCATCTTGCTCTTGCTCTTCCACAGCATCCAGTCATCTCCACCATGGATCGTCGCACACTCCTTTTGGTAACCGCCATCGTTCTACAACAGTGCAAAGCCCTCTACAGGCTCTTTCACCTGTTCTACAGGAAGAAAAGGAGGCATCCAAGAAGTGTCTGGATCCGAAGATGGATCACGAGAAGAGCCGAGTATGGACTGTATAACAAGCTGATGGTGGAGCTGAGGAACGAAGACACTTGTGCATTCCAGAATTTCATGAGGATGCCACCAGCCATGTTTGATGAAGTTGTGGAGTGGCTGAGACCCAGGTTGACCAAGGCAAACACCAACTTCCAGCCCAGTCTGGACCCTGGGCTGAAGGTGGCACTGACTGTGCCACCTGGCCTCCGGGACCACGTACAGGAGCATGCGGTACGCCTGGAGGGTGCCACACAACACCATCAGCATTGTGGTCAGAGAAGTGGTGCAGGCCATCATCGAAGAATACCTGGAGGAGCTCCTCCAGTGCCCCTCCACTGAAGAAGGCTGGAAGAAAGTTGCAGAGCAGTGGTATCAGAAGTGGAACTTCCCCCACACCGTTGGAGCCATAGATGGCAAGCACGTGGCCTGCAAAGCTCCACCCAACTCAGGGTCCACTTATCACAACTACAAGGGCTTCTTCAGCATCATCCTCTTCGCCATGGTCGATGCTGACTACAAGTTCATGTACACCAATGCTTCAGGCAACGGGTCATCTTCAGATGCCCAGGTATAGAATGCCAGTCACCTCAAGGAGGGGCTGGAACGCAACCTCATCATGGGCTTCCCAGATCTAGACCTCCTGCCTAACAACATGCAAGATGTGCCCTACTTCATCATGGGGGATGACGCCTTCTCCCACAGAACCGACCTCATGAAGCCCTACACTTCCAGATGCCTCACCCGTGAAGAGAGGATCTTCAACTACAGGCTGTCCAGGGCAAGGCAGGTGGTGGAGAATGCCTTTGGCTTCCTGGCCAACAGGTTCCAGGTACTTCTCACCACCATGCAGCATCACCCAGAGACTGTGAAGAACATCGTGGAAGCTTGCTGCATCCTGCACAATCTCATGCGCACCCGCTACCCAGTGTTGCAGAACAGGCTCGTGGACCACCAACAAGGCAATCGGGACATGGAGTCTGGTGAATGGAGGCAAGAGCGAAACCTGATAGATACTGTGGATGTGCAACAGAGCTTCACGTGAAGGGAAGAAGCAGCGCAACCTCCTGAAACACTGGTGCAACTCCCCAGCTGGAGCAGTAGAGTGGCCAGACAGGATGGTAGATGCTTCATGGATGCTTCCTTGAGCCTGTCTCATCACACTGATGAGATTGTGCCATGTATGTTGAGTGGCCTGACAGTGAACAGGGCATTTAATAAAGAGTTGTGTTTATGTTGAAATGTGTTGATGAATGATTACATTATTATTGATAATAAAGGACCATAGGTGTGGCACCTGGGAGGGTGGACTATACAGTCCCACTATGCTTCCCCTGGAGGTTTATCTATCCCACTGCTATCCTAACCCATCCCACAGCTATTACCCATTCCACAGGTATCCCTGCCCATCCCACTGCTATACTTACCCATCCCACAGCTATTACCCATCCCACAGGTATCCCTGCCCATCCCACTGCTATCCTTACCCATCCCACAAGCATGCAAAGGCTTAAACCATTTCTAAAAGTTTCCACCAAGACTTTATTTACTAAAAGAACTGAACCACGTGTGTGAAGCAAAGATAAACTGTATTCATAACAAACTGTAAAGGCAAAATGACCCAAGTAAAGTGTCCCAAGCAAAGATAAAGTCAATAGGTAGCAACCCAGTCTCTGGCACTCTTCTCAGTCACTCTGAGGTGTGCCCATAGTCTCAGGGGTGAAGGGTCCAGGTGCTGTGGAGGTGGCTGCTGCTGGAGTGCTGGTCTGAGGAGCCATTGGGGTGCCTGGCCCTGAGAGGACAACAGGGGATGGTGTGTGGAGGAAGCTCTCAGAGAGCTGGCTCAGTCCTGTGATGTTGAGAGCCCCTTCCTCCACGACATGGGGTGTCAGTCCCAAGACCGATGACAGATGTTCTGAGGCTGGGCTTGGCTGTGGGGTGGAGGAAGGAGGAGTGTAGTGGGGCTGTCTGTTCTGCAAGTGAGCGAGGTGAGACGTGGGTCAGCATCGGTGGTGTCGGTGGCATCGGTGGCATACGATGTACCTGTGCCTGGACTGGGAAGGGCTGCCTGTGCTGCTGGAACTCCTGGTAGCCATAGCCTTGGTAGGTGAGGGCCTGTGGAAAGCCTTGGAAGGGCTCTGACATCACCTGGGGTGGAGGAGCAGACCTGGACTGGTTTGGAGCAGGTTCAACTGGGCCTGGAGGGTTGTGCAGAAGACCTGTGATCCTTTCCTTTATCACCTGGTACTGTGATCGGACATGTCCATGAGGATCTGGTTGACATAGGTGAGGAAAGGCTTTCTGTTAGAGGATGGTATGTCAGTGTGTACCAGCTGAGAGAGGAGATCTACGCTGCTTTTGATGGTGTCCCTGATCTCCAGCAGGACAGTGTGGCTCTGCCCCTCCGGTCTGCCTCTCTGCCTGCTTTCTGTGGAGCTGGGTGTGGGTGTGGGTTGGTCTCTCGTGTCAGCACCCTCTCCTTGCTCCAACTGCGTCGGGGTCCTCCACGCAGTCTGCCACGGGGAGTGCAGCTGTCAGGGGGGTCTCTGTCGTGGGGCGCTCCACGGATACCTGCCTGGACACAGGAGCTGACTCTTGGCCAGAAGAGGACTGGCTCTCTGTGGGCTGCCTGAGAGAGAGGGTTGACAGAGGGGCTGATCCTCAGTGGCGGACCTCACCCTCCAAGAAGCTGCACTTGGCCATCACGTAGGTCTCCCGGTCGGTGAGCTTGACTGCAGCCTGGCCAGACTTCTTGAGGTGCAGCTTCCCGTACCAGGTGTGCATGTGCTTTCACCATCCGAGGAGGACCTCCGAAGTGTAGCCCAGGCTCTCCGCCTTCTCTCTCCAAGCTGCCTGCTTCTGCTTGGTGTCTCGATAGAGCCTATGTCCCTTCCGCCAGAGGTACTCGTTCTCCCTCAGCCATTCGAGCACCTCATCCTCATGTTCCTCTTTGATGGAGTACTGCCTCCTCTCCCTATTTCGCGATTGCCTCTTCCTCCCTCTGGCAGGGCCTTCTGGGCCCTCATCAGAAGGGCTTTGAGGTTCTAGGGGCTGGTCCACCACACCAGCAGCAGCAAAAGCAGCCCCAGCAGCACATGCAGGACCAGGAGCAGCAGTAGTAGAGTAAGCACCAGCAGAAGCACCAGCACCAGGAGCAGCACCAGCAGAAGCCCCAGCACCAGCAGAGTCAGCCCCAGCAGCAGAAGCCCCAGCAAAAGCAGAGTCAGTGCCAGGGGATGGGATGGTGGCCCTGTCCTTCTTGCCAGGGCTGGCAGCAGATGGCACATGCTTTCTCTTCTTCCCCATGGTTGTTGGTTGGAGCTGTGTCTGGCAGCAGGTCTTTCCTCTGAATGGTGACCTGCTTGTGAGCTGCATCCTTTTATATCGCGGGGCTGACGCAGTGCATCCTCCCCACATGCGCAGTGAACACTAGGCATCCACTCGGAATCCGCTGTGCATCTGCTCCTTCTGCTGCGCGTCCGCTTCGCTGTGCCCCCTGGAAGCCCTGTGGATGTGCCATCCGTTTCCATCCGCTTCCATCCGCTAGGCTTCCATGGAGCATCCGCTTTACATCGTCGCTACGTCCACTCCCCGTCCGTTCCTTTCTGTTGTTGTCTGCTCTGTTTATGCAAATTTGGGGCACTTTTGAGAGCGGATAACAATGGATGGAACATTTTCTCGTCCTCTGTGTCCTTTTTACATACTTTTTGCATCCGTCAGCCTATGTGACAGGGCCTTAAAATACATTCCCAGAAAAGGGTGGGGGGAATTAACATGTTGTTTCTTTGGTTGACTAAATCCACATCAGAATAAGGGAAGGGTTCTAACTCCCTTTATCTGTCCCTGTGTGTCTGGGGGTATCTTAGACTCTGTTTTGACTAGTATCTGGATTACTCCTTTCAATAAAGAATTCATTTTGAAGTACCTAGCTTTCAGAAGTTCATTCTTTTTGGTTGAAGGGAAAACGTCTAGTGCTTACAGTAGACTCAAGTCTGCAAAAAAGTAGCAGAATCAAATGGATTGCAAGAGAAATTCTAGGAACAGTGTCAGGTTATCCTTTATGAACTAAAAGTTACCTAAACATGAATCATGCAGTACAATTATTCTTAACACATCAGTAAAACTACAAAAGAGTGTTTATAGCCAGGTATAACTGGCTATATTTTGGTATAACTGAGTGGGATCTTAATTTTATTGAAGTGTTGTGACCTGATCTAAAGTAATTAATTTATGCAAAACGGTTCTATGATAACAGTGAGTTGAAGCAATTTTGTAAAGCCAGCTTAAATGTTTTTTTCCATGTAGGGCTCTAATCTGCTTACCTTGCATTAAGCATTAATTTACTAGTCTGTAAAATGAAGAATATTGTATAATAGTTTGCATCCACTATTTTGTGTATTGGACTGTACATTGATCTCTTCTAATCTGTTAGCCACTGTTCTCCAGATTTGCTGATACAGCTTAGTTAGGACCTTTATTGATATTTCTGTTGCTTGCCATATTTCTGTGGGCATTCTATCAATCCTAGCCTTCCAACTTAGTAATGACCAGAATGGTGATTTAACTCCATCTTCTAATAGAAAGGAATATATGAAATGTTAAAGTCAGTATTATAGAAATCTATATTTTATATATTATGAATGATCAGCACATTTTCGTGAGATGCTTTTCATGTGAGAGAAAAGAAATGGATGTAGAGTCCTGACATTAATTTTTTTTAGCTTTGATAAAATATGAGTATGTGAACATAAATTATCAAAAAATTGACTTTTGTAACATTTCAAGAATCTATAGCACTGTAGATATAATTATTTATTTGTTACCTTGATATAAATCATTAAGTACTATGTTTGCTCAGTTTAGCAGGAAAATGACCTAATTGACTGTTTTACTAGAAATATATGTATTATCATAAATATTGATAAGTTCAGTTATAAGTTAGCTATATATAATCATAAAACCCAATAGCTTAATATTGTTTATCCAAGAAATGCATCAGAAATAATAATAGCATCAAAGAGAAAATGTTTATTTAGCGTGAATATATATATATATATATTTTTTGTTATAGGGTCATGATGAAGAAGCTGTTGTGGATACAGGCAAAATCAGTTCTACTATCAACACAAACTTTGAGAAAGAAGAATTAGAAAGTAAATATTAACATATTTTTCAAACATAATTACAAATAAATGAAATAAATGAGCAATCCCAGTACTCTATTTGTTAAATTGTAAAAAAATGTGTTTTATAATTTATAATACTATTTGAAATTTCTGGCTGGGTAGTGAGCTCATTTCATAATATTAATAAGACATTTGTATTTCAACCAAAAATTTGGCTTTGCCATGCCCTCCTAATATATAATCTACTTGAGAAAATAGGAATGAACTTTTATGCAGCTGGCAGCAACAGTAACACCACAGCTGAAGAGTTCTGTTAAGTAGTTCTCCATTTCAGAGTGATATGACTGGAAATGAAGGACAGAGTTGAAAGTTCTTGGCTGGTGATCAGTTTCCAGATGAGAATGTTACACTGAGGGCAAATTTACTTGAACAAGAAACCTGAGTGAGCTTTTCAATTTTCTTATCCAGAGGAATTAAAAGGATTATGAAAAGCTTGCTTGTCTTATTCTTCTCTCCCATTGGTAGGCTATTTCAGTCTTCACAAAAATACTGATGCCCCCAGTGGTGGTACACTGCTATACTATATAGTATGTTTCAGTGCAATGCAATATTGATACTATTGAGCTCCACATTATAAGCCTAGATTTTAATACTATTTTGATAATTGAGTTGCAGTAAACTATTATTTATTTATTTAGTGGAGAGCAAATACATGGATTTATCACACGTTGGGTTGGTGTAAGCTCTTGATAGATATTCGGACACAATATATTTTGGCGAGGAGCACCGCAGTCACACTGAGGGCTATCATGTGCTGCAGTAAGGTTGATGAATACAGCTGTGGTTTTTAAGCCTCACTGGAAACCAGCCTCAATATGTCCTTTTGGACCCAATATATCTTGTATCCGTTGCCATATATTTAGAGAGCCAGGAGTTTTACAGAGATGTCTGGCTGCCAACTGTTGTTAACTTCCAATTCTTCAATGTAGTCTGGCTGCCAGTTGTTGCTAGTTGTTTGGTTCACACTACTATCCAGGGTGCATCACGAGAAGGCGAATTAACAACAAACCCTGCAATAAACTGTTTAAGGAAGATACAGTGAGCCATATTAATACTCTGCACTTTCTACATACATGCAATTAAAATTAGAGTAGAGATATAGATGTACTATCTTCATATAGTATAGAAATACTATAGAAATATAGATATACTATCTTCATGCTTTTCACTGTCTTTTTAACTTTTCCTTTTTTGGTTTGTTATCTGTGGAGAAAATTAAACAACTTGCTTAGATAATTATTTAGACAAGATCATATTATAGTTGAAGGAGTCAGTGGAATTGAAATCTTTTATTATGTAAAATATGATAGAAGGAAACTCACAACAACTTTTAGTCAAACATTTTAAACGAGCATTGTGGTATTTAAAATAATTTGCATAAAGGGTTCAAGGGTTCAGCTGAATTTTTTTGGAGTGAGTGAGCATTTACTTAATGGGGCTCCTGAACATTACATTAAAAATGGGGCTGCTGAAAAAACCTTGAGAAAACTGACTTGTGCTAGCATATACAGTATAATTTCAAAGCACATATAATGGGGAAGAGGCAGTTAGCTTGCATTTTACTTTATTTTTTATCATATATATTTGAATTTAATAGTACCGATAATTTAAAACAATTATTTTGAAGTAACTATTGTATCTTATTTCACATACTTTTGCCAAAAATATACATAAACTCAAAATATACATAAACTCAATATATAAACTCAAATATATTATTACATATAGCAATAATGAAACTGAAACAAAAATCATTTGCATGAGAGACTTCATTGTTAGCATAAGAATGTCTTTTGTGTTATTTTTAAAAAATCATGAATTTTATACATTTGCATTTGTTGTATTGAAAATTAGTAACTGTGCTATTTTTTGGTTCTGTAAGTATTTATAAAATACCAGTTGACTTGAAATGTATATGGTGTGCAATTTATATAAGTGTAGTGAATGTTATTTTTTTAAAAAATCTCAGTGTTAATGACCTTAGTAAACAAATACATTTTGTAAATTGTCTGAAGTGACCTTGCATAAAGTCATATCTGATCAAGCCAAACTACCTCTGGAGCTATCTGTTCTATATTTAGTATCCTACATTATGTTAATGCTGTTATAAATAGTGATTTAAGCTAATACTGTAACAGGCTTTGTATGGGATCAGTATGTTACAGCTGTTGTGCAGGTGAGCTTTCTGAAATGTAGGTAATAATTCACTGAAATGCTTTATATTAGGGATAGTTAGCTTGCTGTCTTCCAGATAGTGGATGATAGCTTTCTAAAGCCTAGCCAACATGGCTAATTGGTTAAAAGTTCTGAGAGTTTTAGTGTGTATTAGGCTGACTCATGTAAAGAAAATAATTCCAGCTCCCCTCTTGAGATAATGATTTATTCATCAACAGAAAGAGTGATTCTAGAACCCCAAAAAAATCAGGAAGAGGCCACAGGACAGCTGGATGCATTTGGAATTAAGTATTGGAATACATTCAGATTTTAGCATTCTTGCCAAAATAAGCTGTATGAATCATTGTGATAGAAAATATTAGACATTGTTCAAACTAGATTTACCAGTATAACAGTGCTAATAATGAATTTCTTATAAAAGAAATTCCTATCCATTTCTATTCCTTTAATAGTTTCTTTTTAATATCAAATCAATTTATAGGAAAATTTATTTCAATACATATTTGGCAAAAGAAGTTATACAATATTGCAATTTGTGAAATAAAACAAAGAAAGAGTTGATGTTCTTAATACATTAAAACATGTTATAAAATTGACTTTCCTGTTTAGCTTTTTGTCACAAATAAGTTACATGCAACAAAGAAACTTAGTTTTGAAGAAACACTTTTATTTGTACTGAAAAGCTTTAAGGGAAAAAAGTTTCTCTGAAGTCTTTTAAAATTTAGTGCAGCTTTCAAAACATTGCCAGTTCTTATTTCTTCCTAGCAACATTGGATTAATTAAATTATCAGAAATGTAACCTGACACTAGGATGTTTCTTAAGCTAATATAAGAATAAGCTATAAGTTAGTGTAGTGTCAGATGATGGGTGAAGGATAAATGCTCTTACCTTGAAAAAGGAGGAAAACAAATAATGTATGCAGAAAATGTCTAAAGCAGATAATAAAGAAGTCTTCAAAAACATTGTGGTAGTTACTAGACTTGGCTTTGTCACTAATAAATAAGCTAAATTTTACCTTGCTTTTTTGTTCATTTTGTTATTTACTTTATTAATTCTTTAATTAGGTTACAGTAATAGGGCAGTGACATTTCTTCATAGATATCTTGCTGGTTTTTCAACTTTTGAAAACTTTGTAGGCGTAAGCTTCTCATCTATAATAGGAATTCCCTATGCCTCTGGCTAATGTTAAAATGATGAGAGTATTATCATGGCACCTCAAACCTTATTCTGGAAGTGTTTTCTTCAGGTTATGAACCAATTGACTTTAGATACTTCTAAATTGCCTGTAATAGGAACCTCAGAGTTAGCTTTCTGGTATACCATATATCACTATGCCATTTGTGCAATTGCCAAAATTCATACTGCTGTAAATGAACAGGGGATTAACCACTCTATAGTTTATTATAATATTTGTATAACCATACATTTTATCTTGGAGCCCTGGTGGTTCAGTGGTTAGAATGCAGTTTTGCAAGCTAATTTTGCCCACAGTCTGAGTTTGATTCTGACAGGGCTTGAGGTTGACTCAGCCCCCTCGTCCTACTGAGGTTGGTAAAATGAGGACCCAGATTATTAGGAGCAATATCAGCATATTGTTCCCAGTAATCTGGGTCCTCATTTTACCAACCTCAGAATGATGAGGTATCCATTATAAACTGCTCACAGAGTGATGGAAAGCACTATGGAGCAGTAAATAAATCTAAGTGCTATTGCTATTCTAATTATATACATTTGGTCAGAGGAGAGAAGCCAGAGAAGGAGAGAAGGTCTCAGGAAAATAGTGTTCATTCATTCATTTGATATGAAACCTTCTCCATCTCAAATGTATACATGACTCTGAGTGGCCAACAATGATTAAAAACAAGGTGAAATTTATTATAAAACTGATCCTGGGGTTATGATGCTAACCGGGACGGCCATTTTTTATGTCACTAAGTGATGCAATCATGTGACTTCGAGCTTTATGACTGCATTAGTGATGACAATCCCAGTCACTTTTGCCATTGTAACATAAATATTACTTGTAACAGTACAGGTAGATACAACTGGGGGAGGGAGGGAGATAGTCCTGCAAGCAATCCAGCCGCATGAGGAGGTTTATAAATAACTACCAGACTGCTGTGCTCCTGTCGGACTCTGACTCTGACTCGGAATCTGAACAGCTGACAGGGAGTGGGAGTGTGGCTCTGTTGGCTGTGAAAGAAACTGGAGAAGGGCAAAGTCCGGATGGGCAGAGCAGGGGGGAAGTAGAACAAGGGAGAGTGAATTCAGAGGAAGACCACCCCATGCGGGGAGCAACGGAGAAGAGAGCAACGTGAGTTGCATGGAAAGGGCCCTGATTCCCTTTATTAGCAGCTGGGAACAGTGTATAAAAAAGGCAAGCTGTGTGCAGCTGTTGGGAGCAAATGTGACTTTAACTTGTATTGTTGTGACTTATCTGTGTTCCTGGCGTCTTCCCAACTATGTGAGTTTTGCTGTGTTTTCAAGTTTGAAATTCCTGCTCCTACCCTGCCAAACTAATTACTTCAGTTTGGTTTCTTTGGATTTTAAGTTACAGTTTGTGTGTACCTTGTTTTGGACTGAATTTTCTGCAGTCAAAGGCTGTTCCTAGGAGAGTTTTTCTGCAGCCCAAAGAAAACCTGGACATTGGGGGCAAAGTTGGAGATAATAAAGGGACTCTTATTGCTTATCTGTGTTACCTTTGTGCCATGGCCCGGGTCTTGAATTAAATCTGAAAGCATGATGCAGCTGAATGAAAAGTGCCCATACTTCACTATATATTTAGGAGATAGATATGTGATTTTAATGGCCTATGTCTCCCAGAGGTGAGACAGGCTCCATATTCCTGCCCTTTTGAAAAAGGAGTTAAAACATGGCTCTATGGCCTGCATTGGGAATCTAAAGCAGCATGCAGGGGGGGTTGATTGGTTCCTTGAGCACTCATCCTTTGCTTTTGTCAATTTTTAACAGGTTATTGTCTCCTTAATTTTTTTAAATAATTTTTAAATTTTTACACTTTAATTTCTACATTCTGTTTAATATTTTGATACTTCATTATACACTAAGGAGGGATATTCTTTGAGGGATATTGGAAATTCAAAAATATTAAATATAAAAATAAACAAACTTTGAAGAGGAAGAGACTGGATTTTCATTAGAAAATAAACCATGTTTTATTTTTCATCATAAAAATAATGAATTACAATATGGAACTTTTGCAAAAATTTTCATTTCTTTTTTTAAAACCTTAAGATAAAAAAGTTAAATAATCCTAAACTAGCAGATCTGGTAAATAATTTTTGTTGCCTGTTGTTTGATCTTCTTTTCAACAGTGGATATCCAGCAAATCAACCTGTTTTGCAGGCCTGTAGTATTGTTTTTCTCTTTTGGGGGGGCAATTTAATTCTTTTTACATTTCTAATATATTGAACAATGTTTTGGTTAAGGTCATAGAGCTGTATATATTGGTGTGCATGTGCCCTTTGGAAAACAAGGTCGACGCCGTCATAGACATCATAGTCATAAACGTCATAGACGAAGAAAAGAAAAGGAGACTGATAAAGAAGATGGGCGAGAATCTCCTTCTTATGGTAAGAACTTTGTTAACACTTTATTTTTATAATTAATCTAAAATGGGTTCATGTTTGTTTTTTGGGATACCAATTTGTGGTATGCCTTATGACAAGATGAGCAAAATTTAATAAATAAAAGTAAAAAGTGTAATTCAGTTAAACAGCTTTTCTAGTTTCCTAAATTTATGGTGTATACACGATACTGTATTTTTCAGAGTATAAGGTGCTCTGAAGTACAGGACATACCTAGCTTTTGGGGAGGAAAAAAAAAAATTCTGCCTCTGCCTCTGCCTCCCAGCAATTCTCCCATGAGCTGTTCAGAGCATCCAGAGATGGGAGGTGCTTCAGTCTCTTCTGGGAAGGCTGGGCTTAAAAACTCCGGGATACTCCTCCTCCTCCACAAGACTCCTTAGTGTCCCCCAGTTTTTAGCTCAGTGTTCGTGGTAAGAGGTTGTGCACTCCCTGATTGGAACGGCTTTCTCAAATTCAGGTTGGATCTTTAAAACCCTTCACCATTTAATTCGGTTTTTCAGGCTTTCCCCTCAATTTAGTCAAAAATTAATAATTCTAAAACTGGTTCCCTTGTAGATTAGCAGAGCCTGTCACTCCACAGGCAGTTTGAGGCTATTGCCTCAGGAAACAGCCTTATCTAACCTTCCGATCGTCTGCTCTGTGATCGGAGCGGATCACTCGCAGCCGTGGTTTTCCTCCTTTTTTGCTCCTTTCTCCTGACAGTGCTTAAATTGCAATTACAGCAGCAGCAGCAGCAGCGACTCTCAGACGGCTCAGGCTTAACACCGGTGATTCCGCTTCCCGCCCTTTTCAATGGCTGCCTCAATTTCATGCCTAATTACCATAGCCTCCGTTCCTCACTGGTTTCCCTTGCTGGGGACCGAGGTAGTAACTTTCCATTGTGCCCTTTCTGGATTTGGATATCCTTCTGACTAACGTTGAGCTAAACGACTACTCATTATACAGTCATTTCTGTGCATTTGCCTTTGGATCATTTATTCAGTCGGAAATTGCGAGTGACAGTTATATTACGGGCGTTTGTCTCTGACAGGCAAGGAGTCACTTCAGAGCCTGTAATAGCTGGTTTCCCTTGCTGGGGACCAGGGATCCGGAGTTTCTTTTTCTCACTTGGAGCACTTGGGGGTTTCCCTTGCTGGGGACACTTAGCTACTATTCACCAGTTAATCTATTATTCCTATAAATATACAGTCTTACCTTCCTGAAGGAATGTTCTAATTTCACTTGCAGGGGCAGACATCTCCCCAAAATTCAATTTTCTACCACAGTATCAATACTAATCATAATAAATTAAACAAATAAATAAATAAATAAATAAAAATAAAATAATTTTACATTCAGAGGCAAGACAATTCACCATACAAAATGAACGTGACAATGCTTTCTGCTCCAAGCCAAGTAAGTCCCGAGACAAGCCTGTGGGCCCCAAAAAGGCCTCTAAGGCAGCAGATAAGGATGCCCATAGGAGGCACCTAGCATTGGAAAGACAATTGCAAAAACAAGCCAGGGAGACAGACAAGATGGCTATGGCTGATCAGAACCCAAACCCGTTGATGGGGCCCTTGGACCTATCTACCCAGCCCAGACAGGCTGTTTCTAGACAACCCCCCATAGTTACATCTCCCCCATTGAACACTGGCCGGGCAATTCTGGAGGCAACCTTCACCCCTACGGTTGCTGGCCTAAGGCAGGAGGAGGGATTACCTGAGTTTATTCCCATCGAAATGAGGCAATGGATGGAGATGGCAATTCAAAGGGGCATTGCAGCTGGACTTCAGCAATCCATCCAGACCAGACACTTCTCGATCACTTCGGATGCAGGATCCCTGTCCACCCGCTCCTTTGGGCATACCCAACAACATCAATCTCAGGTACTCCCCAATATACATACCAACCCAGGGCCTTCGGGAGGAGGTGGGCTTTGAGGACCAGGAGGTTTCCATGGAGGGGGGGTTGATCCATCAGATGGACTTGGGACTGTCAGAGGCTGACCCGCTAGAATGGGGAATGTCAGATGACGAAGGCTTCATTCCAGACCAGCCTACTTTTTCTGGACTTTTTCGTCCACACCTCTTTAAATCTTTACTGTTCAAGGCAAAGAACACTGCCAAACTAGGCACATCAGACCCTCATCCATTACCAACAGAGTCTCAGGACAAATCCCAGGACCTAATATTCTCGCAACCGGCCAATGAGGCGGAAACTATCCCTGTCCCTGGTATGTTTGCTGAATTAGTACAAAATCAATGGGCATCAGCAGCATCATGGCCCAACAGGGTACGATAAATGATATTTTAATTTGGCACCAGAGTTTGCAAACTTCCTCAAAACGCCCGAGGTGGATGAACCCATTGTGGCTCTGGCCTCTTCTTCCACCTTCCCTAATGAGGCCAAGGAAGCCCTGAGACTGGAAGAAAAGAGAGCAGAGTTTGCACTCCATAGGGCACATGTTTCTGATGCCTGGGCCATTAAGGCAGCTACAGTTGCATCCTTTTTTACACGTTCCTCTCTCCGATGGCTTTCCCACCTGAGGGATATATTGCTGGCGTCAAATGTCAGAGATCACCAGGACATAGCTAAAATTATGGCAGCCGCAGAGTTCTCCGCCGATGCCACATTTAATGCAGTCAAATTCTCATCTAGGGCCATAGCATCTCACGTTTCAGCATGGAGATTGCTATGGCTCTGACATTGGCAGGTGGATACCAAGCATAAATGCAAGTTGGCATCAGCCCCAATATCGGGGGATAAATTATTTGGCAATATCTTGGAGCCCCTCCTTATAGAAAATAGAAACAAGAAAAAAGTGCTTCCCCCTCGTTTTTGTCGACCTGAAAACAGAACACCCCAGTCGTTTCGAATGGGTTCCTTTCAGTCCTACTACCAGGGCCCCTACGTTCCCAGATCTCAGAGAACACCAGGCTACAGGCCCAGTTTCAGACAGGATAGGCCTGAATCTTCCGATAGAGGTCAGCGGGGAGGCCAAAATAATAGAATCCCCAGAGGCACTAGAGGCCAATTTTTTCGTCGCCCCAAGTGAGCCCTTGACAGCAGTTCTCATTGGAAGGCAGTTAAAACTGTTTGCCGATCAATGGGACAGCTCCACCTCTGATGCGTGGGTCAAGGATACTATTAGGTCTGGTTTGGCGCTGGAGTTTCAATCCTCCCCCCCAAACATTTTCATTAGGAGCCCTAGGTCTTCAAACCCCATTAAGAGAACATTGATGCAGGAGGCTATCAATCATCTTCTGAATATTCAGGCCATTAGAGAGGTCCCATCTGAACAGCAGGTCAAGACTGTTACTCTCTATTGTTCGTGGTCCCAAAGAGTTCAGGGGGCTGGAGGGTAATTCTGGACCTCAAGCGTTTGAACAGATCATTGGTTTATCAAAAATTCAAGATGACTACTCTCCAGTCCATTCTGCTTAGCATCAGAGAGAACGATATCATGACCTCTATAGATCTCACAGAGGTTTATCTACATATACCAATCAGACCTGCCCACTACAAATATCTTAGATTTTGCTATTGTGATCAGCACTATGAATATATTGCCCTGCCATTCAGTCTGGCTTCAGCCCCTAGGACCTTTACTAAGGTCCTTGTGGCGTTGGCCGCTTCGCTCAGAATCAAATCTTTCTGCTTACAAGTCTGTTATCTGGATGATATTTTAATTTTGTCATCTTCCAGACATCAAGAAAAATTGGACACCAAATTTACTCTGGAGACCCTTCAGGGTCATGGCTTTTCCATAAATTGGGATAAAAGCCACTTGATCCCCTCAACTAGGCTAGTTCATCTGGGGGCAGTGATAGATACTGTGGAGGGCAAGGTTTTTCTCTCTCAGGACAGGTTAAACAGTATTCAGTCTTTGGCCACAGAGATCAGGGCCTTAAAGAGGGTTTCCCTGGCATTGCTGTCTCAATTGTTAGGGAAACTGATTTCTTGTATTTCCATTGTGCCTTGGGCTCGATTCCATTCTAGAGAGCTGCAGTTCCTGCTACCTTTCCAGTGATCCAGAAGAGCCACCTCCAACGTCTGGATAAAGGTACCACTGATCGCGCCTCTGGTCAGAAAAAATGATAAACGGGATGCCCTTTCAAGCAACCTCACAGGGTAATGATCACAACCGATGCCAGCCTGGTAGGATGGGGGGCTCACTTCCAATCCCACACTGCACAAGGAATTTGGTCTATTTCCGAACAATCACAAAGCATCAACTTGTTGGAACTGCGAGCAGTTCACCTGCCCTTATGCAGTTTTCTACCCCTTTTCCATTCATGCCACATTCTGGTCTTGACAGACAATACCACAACCAAGGCCCACGTAAACAGACGGCAGGGGTACTCATTCCAAACTTCTGATGCTGGAGACAACCAAGTTGTTCAAATGGGCCGAGGCCAATCTGTCTTTGATCAAGGCAGAACACATAGCAGGGGCATTAAACACACAAGCAGACTGGCTCAGCAGGGCCACGATAGATCAGGCAGAGTGGCGCATCTACCCGTCTGTCTTCCAGGAAGCAGCGTGGAGGTTTGAGCACCCAGTAATCAATCTGTTTGCCTCTCCTCTCAACACCCAATTGCCCCGCTATATCTCAAGGTACCCGACTCGGGGCAGAGGCTGTCAATGCCCTGTGATTTTGGTGGCCTCCCGGGCTTCTATATGCATTTCCTCCACTCCTGGTAATACCCAGGTTGATCCAGAAGTTATTGGAGGAATGAGCGGAATTGATATTGGTCATCCCTTACTGACTCAGGCGAACTTGGTTTGCAGATTTACAGGACCTGTCGAACAACCTTTGAAAATTCCACCATTGAAGGTTTCCCTCTCCCAAGGGCCAATACTCCACCCGAACCCACAATGGCTCAGTCTAGCTCTATGGAGGTTGAGCGGAGCTGTTTAAGGGCTGAACAAATTTCAGAGGATGCTATTGCCACGATTCAAGCATCCAGATGGGCATCAACAAATCGTATATACGAAGCTGCGTGGTCTGCCTTTTGTCGCTGGTGCCGGGGTCTAGGATTGACCCAACTGCTCCCTCAGTAGGACAGTTATTGGGCTTTTTACAAGAAGGGTTGACCAAGGGCCTATCTCCAAATACATTACGTGGACAGGTGGCAGCTTTAGCCTCGGTGATAACCTGGGGTGACCTCCGTTCCATAGCACACCATCCACATGTCCACAGTTTTCTCAAGGGTGCTGTAAACTTATGACCTCCTGTAATTCACCGCTATCCTACCTGGGATCTCAACAAGTTGTTAACCGCACTTATAACCGGTCCGTTCGAGCCTCTAAGAACCACTAGTCTTAAATTCCTGACATATAAGGTGGCCTTCCTAATTGCAATCATATCAGCTAGAAGAATTTCTGAATTGGCAGCATTGTCAATGCGTAAGACCTGTGCGTGTTTCATGCGGACAGAGTGATTCTCCGTTTGGATCCATTGTTTACTCCTAAAGTAAATTCAACCTTCCACAGAGCGCAGGAGTTGCTCCTCCCAAATTTCTGTCTGAAACCATCTCATAGGCTGGAACATCAGTGGCACAGACTTGACATGCGAAGGACTTTACGCATCTATCTAGACCGCACAGTGGCATTTCAAAAATCTGAGGCTCTATTTCTATCCTTCAACCCATCTACTTTAGGACAAAAGGTGTCGTCCATGACCATCGGTAGATGGTTGAGAGCCACCATAGCTAAAAGTTACGAATGCCAGTCCATCTCAGTTCCTAAGGGCATTACAGTGCACTCAAGAAGGAGTGCGGCTATGTCAGCAGCATGGGCCACACAGGCCCCCATAGACAAGATTTGCAGAGTGGCAACTTGGGCTTCACCATCTCCCTTTGTCAGAAATTATAAAATTAATGCCTATGCCTCAGCAGACGCTTCATTTTGCAGAAGAGTCCTGCAGAGGGTCCACAGAATATAGGAGTGGATTTTGCTCCAGACGGAGTCCCTCCCTAAGGACAGGCCAAGTTTTGGTATGTCCCATCTCTGGATGCTCTGAACAGCTCATGGGAGAAAGGGCGTTTGTTCTTATCTGATATGCCCGTTCTCTGTGAGCTGTGAAGAGCATCCAGCCCCACCCATTTCTTTCCATCTGGTGGTGTCCCGTTCCAGTCAGGGATCTAGATTAGGTGATGAGTTCCGGACTTTGGCACTCACAATCTTCGCAAAACTGGGGGATGCTGAGGAGGTGTCCCGTGGAGGAGGAGGAGCGTCCCGGAATTTTTAAGCCCAGCCTTTCCACAAGAGACTGAAGCACCTCGCATCTCTGGATGCTCTTCACAGCTCACAGAGAATGGGCATATCAGGTAAGTACCAACGCCCTTTTGCCTCCTTACAGCAAACAATAAACAGTCTGTTTCAGTTTCAGTTTTGGTTTCAGCACAGCCTGATTAGCACAAGCAGCTGATTGTTGGTTAGTTTGGCCTCCCAGTGATCATCTGTTTCAGGCTGCAGGGATTGCCATTGCCTATTGCCACCTCTGGGTGCCCCATTTTCAGCCTCTGCACGCCCTGTTTTTGGCCTTTGCATCCTGTTTCAGCCTCCGCACGCCCCATTTTCGGCTTCCACATGCCCCATTTTCTGCCCATTCCAGGTGGTGGAGATTGGAATGGATGGAAAATGGGGCACATAGAGGCTGAAAGCAGACTGTGTGGAGGCCAAAAATGGGATATGGAGGCCGAAGATGGGGCACGCAGAATTTTTGTAACTGCACATCTACAGTCCAAATAGAAATGTCGAGTAACAAGTGAAACAAAGTTTCATTAAACATTTGGTGTATAGCAGGAAGATAATTACCACTGCATTATAGCCCTGGGGACTGTTAGATATAAACAGAATCATTGTTTCTTGGCAATCCAGGAGTGGAAGAGGAAAATATCAATATTGTCTGACAAATGCTAATGCATTAATAATTTAATAACCAAAGAAAGTCTGCACAGAAAGAAAAAAACCCAAAAACTTTGCTGAATTTGTTGGCCATTTTTGCAAACTTTAATATGCTATGCAGCTCTAATGTCTCCCTCTGCAATTCTGGGCTGAACTAGTCACAGATGTCCCTGCTGTTGGTTGTCATCAGTTCCTGTTGGAGCTGTCATCCCAGTAGACCAGGCCTGGTGAGGAAGATTAAGGTGCGATTAAGACAGACTGTTGACTCTGGATGGTCATGCTGCCTTGGCCTGGGATGGTGAACATTGCGAAGTCAGGACACAGCCAAGCTGGCTGATTGGAGGGAGTTGAGCAATGCTGCCCATGCTGAGCTGACCAAATCTCTCAGGGAGGCCAGCTAGCAATTGATTTCAAGACGACAGTGGGAGACCATTCCCTGGACTTGCTTGGCTTGAGAGGTCTCATTGCTCTCTACTCAAGGACCGTTCCACCCTGCCTGATGCAATCTGGGGATTCTGGAGTGCTGTCCTGGTAGCCAACTCCTGGGGCGGTGGGATTCCCACAGCATTGCCCCATTGGGAAGGATCTAGCTGAGTGATCTGCCAAGGCACCAGTTCTTTGGGCCAGACACCCCATCAATGCTTAGCCTTGCACTTGCTGAGAGGGAGTAAATAATTTTGAGGACAATCTGTGAACTTGCCCCAGTAGCTCTTTTCGTAGTTGCTGTCTTCTTCATCTTCCCTTTGTGCCACTGGTAGACCAGGTGGTGCCTGGGGCTCAGGACCCCGGACAGCAGCCCTGTAAAGTGGGGAGCTGTGTGGGTTTTAAAAAAGTAGATTCAGGTTAATGTCAGGGTTAAAACCCCAATAGAATCAAAACTCCAAGGCAGGCATTTTCCTCAAAGCTTAAATTTATTAGAGATGTCATATTGGCACATCTGGGAAAATCCAAATCTGAAAGCACCCCCCCCCCTGCATTCCCTGCATTCACATGGGCATCACATGGTCCAATCAGGTCACTGTCCCAACTGTGATTGTCTCCCAGTCATGCCTCCCCACATGCAGGCTGAACATCCTAGACTCTCAAAGGAAAAATGTTGTTATGGCTATACATCCCACACTGTCTCCATCTACCCCCTCCCATTCCCACAGCTTGTCCATCTACTGCTTGTGGCAGCCCTGAAGATCCAAATTTAAAGATGGCCTCCAGGATTGCCATCTGGTATCCTGGTGGCAGGAATGGGATTGCCCTTCAAGCTTCATAACAAATGGGTTGTCTTAATCTGAATACAAGTTTTTGGCAGTAGAAACATTCTAAAGCTTTGCCTATAACTTGTTTATTGAATCAACAATTGTTTTGTATTAGCAATTGAATGATAAGGAGCATTGTTCAAGTATACCATATTTTTAAATTCGATTATGTATGGCTAAACAATGGTGAAGTACAGTTTTAAATTTTATAAATCCTACTTGCTTATCTTCTTGCACTCTTTCATAGAAATGATTGTGGTTAAGTGCCTGACCTGTAGATAACATGATTATTGTAGTCTAAAGCAAGTGGCAAAACTGAAGCCTCCAATATGGCCTCATTCAGGCCAGTTTCAGAATATGCTGTGGGTGTATTACTTGGAACCCTGATAGCAGGGATGTCAAACTTAATTTCATTGAAAGCTGGATCAGTATTATGGTCACCTACAAAGGGTCAGATGGGCATGCCTGGGTGGTTACGTGACTGGGTGGGCATGGCCAACTCAACATCGCTCACATCAAGAGACATATATGATGGGCTAGACAAGGCTGGGAATGTGATCCAGCGTGAGCGCAAAGCCTGATGGGGGCAAAAGAGCATCAGTGCTTTAGCACAGCTGGGGAGGGTGCCTGGGGCATGGTAGAGGCACAGTTGAACTGCCCTTTCAGTTTTAGGTTGAAGTCCAGGCACAGAGGCAAGAGAGAGATCAAAATGTGAAGCCCTGCCCACT
>BLBF01000019.1:24625412-24649347 GCA_015471245.1 Laticauda colubrina
CAAAGGGAGGTTTCAAGCAAGGGATTTCAATGACCCATAATCTTGTCGGCTTGCAAATGTTTTCATGCCAAGATTGGGACATCATGAAAAGTGTTTGCAAGCCAATGAAACTTTGGGGCAGTGAAATCATTTGTTTCAAGCCTCCCATTGGCTTGCAAATGCCTTCGTACTATCCCAATCTCAGTGCGAAAAGCATTTGCAAGCAGATGAGACTTTGGGGTAGTGAAATCTCCTTGCTTGAAACCTCCCATCAGCTTGTAAACGTTCTTTGTGCCCAGACTGGGACAGTGCAAAAGGCATTTTCAAGATGATGGGAGGCTTCAAGCAAGGGATTTCACAGCCCCAAAGTCTCATCAGTTTGCAAACCCTTTTCATGCATGACTCCCCTCAGCCCTTCTGCATTTGCATTTACAGAAGGCTTCTGGCAAGGGGGGCATGGCAGGCCAACTGCCTGATCCTGCCTGCTTGACACTGAATGGACAGTTGGCCTGCCACCCCAAACATGATCTTACCTACTTGACAATGGGAGCTCTGAAGGGCACAGATGCCCTTGTCCATGGTTGTATCATGCTGCTCCACACTCCTGCCCCATGCTGTTTCTGATGCCAGGAGGACCGGTGGGGCATCGGTACTTAGGCGTGGCTAGGGAGGGTGCTTTGGCAGGGTTTAAAGATGGGGGGGCATAGTGGGAAGAGGCAGTTCCATTTGGTTTTATGTTGGAATATAGGTGGAGCATCAATAGCAATGGGAAGAGGTTAAAATGGGAAACTCTTATCCACTGCTGCCTGTGCATTGCCTGCTGCAGCTTCCCCCTCTCCAAGGCAGTTCATGCAGTTCAGCTTCCCCTCCCATCATGCTCCAGCACCATTTGACATCCCCCCAGGCACCCTCCCCAGCTGTGTGCAAGCCCCTCCAAGCATCAGAAACAGCCATGTGCAAACATTCTTTGCCACCTTCCCAGGCCCATTACTAGCCCTGCTTCCCCAAGGGGATGTCAGGCTATGCTTACCTCCTCCTTGAGGCTTCTGCTGCCATCGCTGCCCCCAAAATGAAGTGAGGCAAGACAAGGCAAGGCCAGATGAGGAGAGTCAAGGCAGGGCAGGACAAGGCATGGCTGGGAGGGCAAGGCATGATGAGGTGAACAAGCTGCACGTGCCCAGAGGGAGCATCCAACTGGGCCAGGCCAAGGCAGCAGGGACCAATCCCTCGCTGTTTCCAGGCCAGCCTTGTGGCCCAGATCTAACTTCTTTGTGGGACGGGTTTGGCCCATGGGCCTTGAGTTTGACATCCGTGGTCTAAAGCAATCATAATACAATAATCAATATTGTATTATAATTGGTTTAGTCTATAATAGAGGCAAGGCACAGCTTTATTTATTCAAGAAAACAAAGTAAAAAAAGATTCTTGCCATAAGAAATCAGCTTTTAGAAGCAATCTGGATATGTTGAAATATGGGAGCCTTTATTTTCATGCCAGTAATACCAGTGCATTTAGTTACAATTCAATACTTTGCAATTCTTTTTCTTATATATAAAAACACTACAAATGGTTATCATTTACAAATGATGTTGTTTCTTCATTCTATCTTTAAATGATTTAAATATACGTAGTTTGTTAAATATAATTCCTATCCATTTTTTAAACATTATAACAATAGGTTTTAATTTTTATCTTTGTACTAGTGATTCATGTCTAGTTCACATACTAGTTAAGACTAGTAGACTTTACTAATATTTTTTACTTTGTCAAACTTTTAATAAATTCCACAAAAGTGCTTGTGCCTAAGACCTAATTTCCATACAATTCATGAATATGAAGTTTTATGAGTAGGCAATATGTCTACTTGCGTTAAGCCCATGTCACACTGCACCAACGGATGCAAAGAGGATGTAAAACGGACAAAAAAGCTTGTCATCCGTTGGTTAACGCGATGTACTCACTGCCTCCATTTTGCTTCCTCTCTATCCGTCCAGCATCTGTTTATTGACGTTTCATCCGCTCAGAAAGTTTTGAGCTGCCCAAAACTTTTGAGTGGAAAATGTATCCAAGGCATTCGTTCTGCATCCTCTAGGCATACGGGGGACATCCGTTCTGCATCCATTACGCATCTGCTATATCCACTAGGCATCCGCTGTGCATCCGCACAACTAAAATCCGTTCCAGCGGTAAATGGACGCAGGGAGGAAGCAGAATGGACACGCAGCGTTAGTAGCATGGATGGAGAAAGGATGAAAGCGGATGCAGCTCATCCGCTCTGCATCCGCTCTGCATCCACTCTGCATCCTCTACGCATGCGCTCTGCATCCTCTACGCATCCTCTACGCATCCGCTCTGTATCCGCTCTGCATCCTCTACGCATGCGCTCTGCATCCTCTACGCATCCTCTTCGCATCCTCTATACATCCGCTCTGCATCCTCTATACATCCGCTCTGCGTCCTCCCCACGTCCGTTCCTTTCCATGTTATCCGCTCTGCTTATGCAAATTTTTGCCCCTTTTGAGAGCAGATAACAATGGATGGAACATTTTGCTCGTCCGTTGTGTCCTTTTTGCATCCGTTGGGCAGTGTGACATGGCCTTTAGCAATTTCTGTTCATAAGGTCACCTAATCGGGCAAACAAGTCCATGAACCTGTCATAAACTGTATTTTGTCATTGTTTGGTTAATTTTTAATTAGTTTTTTTTATAATATATAGTCATTTTATGGAATTATTAGAATTATTACTAACAATCATTCAGATCCGAGGAACTAAACATCCAGTAATACTCTTGTTGGTAGTTTTATAGGGACAATATAGTCTTTTATTTGCTTTTTTCTGTTCTTTCACAAATAAATTTATGATTAGTGGTGTATTGACATGGATAAGAATGTAGATACTTACCTAATAAGTGTCTCACATTCAATTTTCATCAAGACACACCATCCCAGAGAGTGCAGTTTATCCTTGGTACAGAGGATGATGATGAAGAACACATTCCACACGATCTTTTTACTGAAATGGATGAGCTTTGTTTTAGAGAAGGAGAAGAATATGAATGGAAAGAAACTGCCAGGTAACTTGGAAGATAATTCCTTTTGCTTCTCATTCATTATAATAAATTAAGAAAAATGGCATGCATTTGAATATTTGAAGGCTATTTTGTAACTGAAGCTTCAAAACCCTTAAGCATATTTCTTCTGGTTATAGATATTACTACTTCTAGGTTTTTTTCCTACATTCTTGTAAAATCACTCTCATTTTGCAACATTGAAAAAGTAAGCTAAAATGAAAATGGAATCCTACACTCGGTCCCATTGAAGTCTGGACTTTAATTCTGCATGGACAAATATTAATCTCTAAGTCTCTAAAAACAAGTTACTAAATTATATAGGATACTTGGAAAAGTATAGATCAAATACAGATTTCAGAAACTGAGACAATTGAAGATACCAATGTAAACTGTGAACATGTTTGTAGTTAAAAAAAACTAAGAGTTTTCTTACTATATATGTTCATCATATTTATATATATTGCAGATGGCTAAAATTTGAAGAAGATGTTGAAGATGGTGGTGAGCGGTGGAGCAAACCTTATGTGGCTACTCTGTCTCTTCATAGTCTGTTTGAATTGAGAAGTTGCATTTTAAACGGAACGGTCATGTTAGATATGAGAGCCAATTCACTGGATGAAATAGCAGGTTATATACATTTTACTTGATTTTATTTTAATGGTTTTATGTTTTGGAAAGTAATTAAAATTTATTTGTACCTTATGTTTGCAAAAATCTTAAAGGAATTCTGTGCTCTATTTTTTATTGATAATATTGCAATGGTATTTCAAAATCCTGTTGGTTGCAGCCCAGCAGGATATAAATTAATTAGACATTTGTATTTCACCATCTTTTCATGACTTTAAAGACAGCTTTTTTCACTGGAAGCAGTGACAAGGGTATTGCTTAATTATGCTTAGTTTATGATAGAAGTGTTCCTTTTTTCAAATAATAATTTTTTAACCTAGCACACTCTCATTCGTCTAGTGACTTTCAAGCTCCATTATGAATTGTAATAGACCATCACTAAGCTAATATTTTTTGGTTTATACCAAATATTATGATCCAAGGTAGTTTTCCTGGATGAAATTCTTGAAGTAGTTTAATTATTGCTGAAAATTCTGGGAATTGAACTCTAAATAGCTGAGGCAAGAAAAAGCTTTTATAGATTAGGAATGAAGTTGCGGATTATTTTTTCTATGAATAGCTGCTAAATAAGGAAAATAACTTTTGGCAAGCAGCCACCAGTGGGTAGTTGTTGCATTGTTAAATTATGTAGGATTGTTTTCTTTGTTCTCCCCCCCCCACACACACATACTTCTTGAAAATATCAAAAGACAATAAATATACCAAGAAAAATCTATGTCTACAACATCCCAGCAACTGGATAATACAGAAAGTCTATAAGTGTACTCCATTTTTGGTATGATTTAGTCCTCAACATTTTAATACTATCTTATTAAACATTTCCTACGTATCAAAGGCTTGAAGATGTTTCTCAGTTATATCAATCTTTCATATTTATTTTACATTTCATTTTTTCTTTTGTAGACATGGTATTGGATAACATGATAGCTTCTGGCCACCTTGATGAATCAATGAGAGAAAATGTCAGAGAAGCCCTTCTGAAAAGACATCATCATCAGAATGAAAAAAAATTTAGTAATCGGATTCCTCTCGTCCGATCCTTTGCAGATATTGGCAAGAAACATTCTGACCCTCTCTTGCTTGAAAGAAATGGTGAGATAAATTGTGGCATCCAGTTGCTTTATGGTTTAATAATGTAATGCAGAGATGTGAGAAAAGTTAGCAAATGCAAAAAAATAAGATCAGAATTATTTCCCAGCAAATATAGTTGTGCAGAAAATAAAATTATATTTGTACCTTATTGAACTTAAAAGGTTAAGGGCAATTATTGAATCATAGATTTGATATATGATCATGATATATGTAAAAAAAAAAGCTATTTTGTTACATATGTGATATCTATTTCTCCTTGTTTTCTGCATCTTCCTGTCATCTTTTTTAGTTAAATCAGATTTTTTGTTAATGACAATCTTGAAGGTAACTTTTCTTTAGTACTAATTAAACAGTCAAATTTGGAAGAAAAAAGTGTTTTTTGCCTAAAGAGATATCCTGATTTTGCAATTGCGAATATTATATATGTCGGATATATTATTTATTATAGAAATATAATATTATAAGATATATAGGTTGTGTGCTCTTTATTCATTGATTCCTCCTCCCTGTCACATTTGGAGTAGTTTCTGATACTCTGGGAGTCTGTCATCCTTTCAGGTAATTTTATTTTAATTGTGTTAATTTTTCATTCTGATTGCTGGAACTGTCATATGTATTTTTATAGTTGTGGTAATGATACTGGTTATCAATTTGTTACTCATTCGTATAGACAAGCATGTTTTTGTTCAATACATATTTTCTAAAATTTGCATGAAGAAAGGATCTTAATATTTTATTCCATATTCAAAATAAATTTATTTCTATTATAAGCATAGCATTCTGAGCTGTAAAAACCATTAGCATTCAGTGATTTGGAAGAGGATTAATTCCATTCATAAATCAACCCTGTGAATGGTTTATAGTGTTGATATTTTCTTCAAAACTGTTGAGCTGAAGTAATCACAATTTATGTGTGTGTGTGTCTGTCTGTCTGACTTTTAAATGTTCATTATGTGTAAATATATTGTATGCTGACTTTTTTAACATCTAAAATTCTGCTTAGCACTCAATATTTTGCTTATCTCACCTATGAAATTAAGTCTTTAAAATCTTTTATAATATCAGATGATATGATATTATGTTTCTACTGAATATTTTCCTCACTTTATTTGTTTTATCTCAGAGGAAGGCCTTTCAGCCTCCCGCCATTCTTTACGAGCAGGTCTTTCTGCCTCAAATATTTCCCTGAGAGGAGAAAATCGTTTGTCCCTTCTTCTCAATTACCTTCTTCCTGGATCTCCAACAACCTCAAGGAGTACAACCCCTTTACCTACCCCACAAAGCACTCCACCTTCCAGTCCTAGGTGTGATTCTAAGGGAACTACAAATTTCCAGCCAATCGTGCATCAAGTGTCTCCTTCTAATGATGATATCCCTAAAGTAGTAATTCATCCACCTGAGGAAGATTTAGAAGCTCAGGAAGGCAAGAAGAGGACAGAGGAAAATAGTGACATAACACCAGGCAACTATTTGAACTCAAATTATCCATGTGTGATGCTTTCTGCAGCTGAATCACTCCCACTGCAAAAATTTTAATCACACAGCTTTGCACCCATAAATTGTACATCAGTGTGCTACTTGTTTGCATGCCTCATTATTTTTGCGTGATACTTTTTTGGAGACCTTTATTTGGTATTTTGAAATAGATAAAATATTTTATTCTTAATATTAACATAAATATTAATACATTGAAAGCAATGATGTGTGAACATTTCTCCATACTTTTTTGTTTCTTAACAAAATGAATTCATTCAGCAAGTGCTCCTGCTTTAAAAGATGAAAAAGGTGTTTCTCTGTGTGTGGGGGGGGGAGGGGAAGTTACACATTTGTAAACTATAAATGGTGGCCTTTTCCTCATTTTCAAAACTCCTAATTCCCATAGGGAAAGTAAGAAATGAATAACCCAAATATCATTATCTATGTTGTGAAATTTCTACCTAATTTCAATATTATGGTAGTACAATAGTAATTATTAATGCTACTTTTGGCATTACATGAGACTCTGAATGATAATACAGAATATTTATACTATGTGATACAAAACTTAAAGGGATATTTAAATAGAAAGAGAACCTTGCAAGCCTACTTAGACTCTAAAAATAAATTATATGATGAGCTAACTCTTGTAGTATGAATATGGTACGGACAATTCTTGCATTATTTTTCTTTCTTGGATTTCTTGTACTTTTCATGCATAGATATTTTTGTTAGCACCACAGAATAATACTCTCTCTAAAGTATGACTATCTAACCATAATCATTAATTCAGTTTCAAGTTACCATTTTCTTCATCTGCTTAGTTATAAAACAATCTATTCTTTAGCTAAAGAAGCCTTCAGAATAGCTTTGAAAGTTGAACACCGTCCTTCTTATCATGATTATAATTATGCTATAAAAATCATGTAGGAATAATGAAGTAATATATGTTGCTTAAAATTGCTAAAGAACAGGAAACCATTTGTACATCTTTTGAGCAGAAGTTTAGGGTATGCTTTTTCATAATAATTACATTGCAATTGTATTTCAACCAGAAATAGATTTCCACACAACTATAACCAGTTTTCTCTTTAATTGATACTGAAATATTTTTCCAATCTTTAACATCACACATATGCATGCACTGGTCATTGACTTATGACCAGTTGCTTGGCAGTTGTTTGAAATTATAATGGACCTTCCTAGGGTTATTGGAAAAGATAACCTGAAAAAGATAATAAAAAATAGATCTGCAAATATCTAGATATAAGTAAAGTAATAACTGGAGTTCAGCACAGGTTTGTTAAAAAAAGATCATGCCAAACCAAACTTATTTCCTTCTTTGACATAGTGACTAAATTAGTAGACCAGCAAAATGCTGTGGACATAGTATACTTAGACTTCAGTAAGGCATTTGACAAGATAGATCACAACTTACTCTGTAAGCTAGAAAAAAATGGGATAGATAACATCAAATGGATTTGTACTGGCTAACAAACCAAACTCAACAAGTAGCCCTTAACAATACTATGTCTACATGGAGGCAAGTAAGCAGTAGGGGTAAGCAAGGTTCTGTCTTAGGCCCAATACTCTTCAATATCTTCATAAATGATTTAAATAAGGGAATAGAAGGGAACTTATCAAATTTACAGATGATACTAAGCTGGCAGGAATAGCCAACATTCTAGATGTTAGGCTTAAGATCCAGATGGATCTTGACAGACTTAAACATTGGGCCCTAATCACTGGTGGGAAGCTGCTGGTTTGGATCGGTTCAAGTGAACTGGTAAGTCCAATGATCAGCTGGCCCTGCCCACCCACTCCTGCCCTATCCTGTTCTTTATTTCCTGCTTTGTAGCTCATCTCAACTGTGTTCTACATACCATTGATGATTTGGAAGCTAAGCAGCTGAGCTTCTAAATGCTCCATTTTCAGTGTTTAATGCATGTGCGCAAGCGCGTGCAAAGCGTATGCTCATTGAACTGGTTGTTAAACTGGCAGCATCCCATCACTGGCACTAACAAATAAAAAATTCAGTGTAAAGAAAAGTAAAGTCTTTAGAATTAGGCAAGAAAAACCAAAAGTATACATATAGATTGGGAGAAACCAATCTTAAAAGCAATAACTGAGAGGGAAGTTAGAGTGTTAGCGGCCAATCAATTAAATATATGAGCCAATAGTGTGCGGCAACTGCCAAAAAAGCCAATGCAATCCTAAATTGCATTAACAGAAGGATTCAATCAATATCATGGTGGGTACTAATTTCTCCCTATAAAGCCTTAGTAAGACCATACCTAGAATACTACATCCAGTTTTGGTCACCATACTTTCTAGAGTTAAGACTAGAAAGAGTGCAGAGAAGAACAACAAAGATGATTGAGGATTGGAGACTAAAACATGAACAATTACAGGAACGGTGCATGGCTAGTATAGTGACCAGAAGGATCGGGGAGTGTTTTAATATTTGAGGGGCAGTCACAGAACAGAATGGGTTAACCTAATGGCTTCCCACCATTCTTTATGAGCAGGTCTCTCTGCCTCAAATACCTCTGCCTCTTACCAATGTAGCAGTTTGAAAGCATGAAAATGGAAGTAGATATATAGGCACTATTTTGGTGGTAAAGGCCCTGTCACAATGCCCAACGGATGCAAAACGTTTGTAAAAAGGACACAGCGGACGAGAAAAATGTTCCATCCGTTGTTATCCACTCTCAAAAGGGGTGAAAATTTGCATAACCAGAGCGGACAACACAGAAAGGAACGGACGGGGGGAGGATGCAGAGCAGATGGAAAACGGATGCACAGCGGAAGCCTAGCGGATGGGAGCGGATGAGAGCAGATGGCACATCCACTAGGCTTCCGGGGGACCTCAGCAAAGTGGACGCGGAACGGATACAGCGGATGCAGAACGGATGCACAACGGATGAAGCGGATGCACAGCGGATGCACAGAAGAGGAAGTGGATGCAGAGCGGAAGCCTAGCGGATGCACAGCGGAAGCCTAGCAGATGCCTGGCGTTAATTGCGCGTGCGGGGGGGATTTATTGCGTCAGCCCCGCGGATATAAAGGGAAGCAGCTCGGAAGCAGGTCACCATTCTGAGGAAAGACCTGCTGCCAGACGCATTGAATGCCTTGCCTGCCTGCCTTGCTGCCTGACATCCTGCCAGCCTTGCTGCCTGCCTTGCTGCCTGCCTCCCTGCCAGCCTTGCTGCCTGCCATCCTGCCAGCCTTGCTGCCTGCCTTGCTGCCTGCCTCCCTGCCAGCCTTGGTGCCTGCCTTCCTGCCAGCCTTGGTGCCTGCCTCCCTGCCAGCCTTGGTGCCTGCCTTGGTGCCTGCCTGCCTGAAAGCCTTGGTGCCTGCCTGCCTGCCAGCCTTCCTGCCAGCCTCCCTGCCAGCCAGCAACCCCACAAACTTGGGGAAAAGAGGAAGCCTCAGCCATCTGCTGCCAGCCCTGGCAAGAGGGACAGGGCCACCCTCCCGCTGCCTGGCCCTCACTCTGCTTCTGCTGGGGCTTCTGTAGCATGGGCTCGCTCTTCTGAGGCTGGGGCTTCTGCTGCTTCTGCTTCTGGAGGAACTGATGATGATACTTCTGGCGGTGGTGCTTCTGCTGGGGCTTACTCTGCTGAGGCTGCTCCTGGCGGTGGTGCTTCTGCTGGTGCTTACTCTGCTGAAGCTGCTCCTCGTCCTGCTGGTCCTGCTCATCCTGCTCGTGCTCCTGGACTTGCTCGTACTGCTCGTGCTCCTGGTCTTGCTCGTGCTGCTGCTACTGCTGCTGCTGCTGCTGATGATGATGATGATCCTGCTGGTGATGCTGCTGCTGCTGATAATGATGATGATGCTGATTATGATCCTGCTGGTGATGCTGCTGCTGCTGCTGATGATGATGATCCTGCTGCTGGTGGTGTGGAGGAGCAGCCCCTACAAACTGGAAGCCCCTCTGATGAGGGCCCATCTGGTCCTGGCAAAGGGAGGAAGAGGCATATGCGGGAAGGGGAGAGGAGGCAATACTCCATTGAGGAGGAACACGAGGATGAGATGCTGGAGTGGCTGAGAGAGAATGACTATCTGTGGTGGAAGGGACACCGGATGTACAGGGACACCAAAAGGAAACAGGCTGCTTGGAGAGAGAAGGCGGAGAGTCTGGGCTACACATCGGAGGTGCTCCTCGGCTGGTGGAAACATATGCACACCTGGTACGGGAAGCTGCACCTCAAGAAATCTGGCCAGGCCACGGTTAAGCTGATGGACAGAGAGACCTATGTCATGGCCAGGTGCAGCTTCCTGGAGGGTGAGATCCGCCATCGAGGAGCAGCAACAGCAGCAGCCCCTCTCATGACCCTCTCTCTACGGCAGCCTGCTGAGAGCCAGTCCTCTTCCAGCTGAGAGTCAGTTCCTGTCTCCAGGCAGGTTTCTGTGGAGCGTGCCACAGCGGAGAACCCGCAGACAGGTGTTTTAACCATGGTGGAGTGCGTGGAGGACTCCCTGGTGCAGTGGGAGAAAGGAGACAGCACTTCCACCACAGCCCTACCCGCATCCATCCCCAGCTCCACCTCCACAGAAAGGCAGAGAGCCAGACAGGAGGGGCAGAGCCACACTGTCCTGCTGGAGATCAGGGACACCATCCGGAGCAGCATAGATCTCCTTTCTCAGCTGGTCCACACCGACTCCTCATCCTCCAACCGCAAGCCCTTCCTCACCTATGTCAACCAGACCCTCACGGACATGGCGGAACCCCAGTACCAGGTGGTGAAGGACTGGATCACTGAGCTGCTTCACAACCCTCCAGACCCAGAGGCACCTGCTCCCACCCAGTCCAGGTCTGCTCCTCCACCCCTGGTGATATCCCTCCCATTCCAAGGCTTCCCACAGGCCCTCACCTACCAGGGCTACGGCTACCAGGCAGTCCAGCAGCACATGAAGCAGCCCTTTCCAGTCCAGGCACAGAGTCATCGGGCGACACCGTTGCCACCGATGCCACCCACACCAATGATGCCACCGACGACAGCGATGCCACCCATGCCAGCGATGCCACCCACGCCACCGATGCCACCAACGCCAGTCCTCACCCAGCTGCAGACCAGACAGCCCCACTACACTGCTCCTTCCTCCACCTCACAGCCAAGCCCGGACTCAGTACATCTGTCCTCGGTACTGGGGCTGACACCACATGGCATGGAGGAAGGAGCTCTCAACATCACGGGGCTGAGCCAGCTGTCCGAGAGCTTCCTCAACACACCATCCCCTGTTGTCCCCTCGGGGCCAGGCACCCCAGTGGTGCTTCAGACCAGCACTCCAGCACCTCCACAGCACCTGGACCCTTCACCCCTGAGACTGGGCACACCTCTGAGTGACCAAGAGGAGTGCCAGAGACTGGGTGGCTACCTGTAGTCTTTATTTGGACACTTGACTTGGGTCATTTTTCTTTTACAGCTTGTGATTAATAAAGTTTATCTTTGCTTCACACACTTGCCTCATTTATTTTATTCACTAAAGTCTTGGTGGAAACTTTTAGAAATGGTTTAAGCCTTTGCATTTGTGGGATGGGTAAGGATAGCAGTGGGGTGGGCAGGGATACCTTTGGGATGGGTAATAGCTGTGGGATAGATAAACCTCCAGTGCAAGCATAGCGGCATTGTATGGTCCACCCTCCCAGGTGCCACACCTATGGCCCTTTATTATCAATAACAATGTAAGCATTGATCCACACATGTCAACATAAACACAACTCTTTATTAAATGCCCTGTTCATTGTAGGCCCACTCAACATACATGGCCCAGTCTCATCCGTGTGATGAGACAGGCTGAAGGAAGCATCCATTAATCATCTACCATCCTGTCTTGCCACTCCACCGCTCCAGCTGGGGAGTTGCACCAGTGTTTCAGGAGCTTGCACTGCTTCTTCCCTTCACGTGAGGCTCTGTTGGGGCCTTGCACATCCTCAGTGTCTATCAGGTTTCGCTCTTGCCTCTATTCCCCAGGCTCCATGTTCCCATTGCCTTGTTGGAGGTCCACGAGCCTGTTCTGCAACACTGGGTAGCGGGTGTGCATGAGATTGTGCAGGATGCAGCAAGCTTCCACGATCCTCCTCACGGTCTGTGGGCGATGCTGCATGGTGGTGAGAAGTACCTGGAACCTGTTGGCCAGGATGCCAAAGGCATTCTCCACCACCCGCCTTGCCCTGGATGGCCTGTAGTTGAAGATCCTCTCTTCACAGGTGTGGAGTCTGGAAGTGTAGGGCTTCATGAGGTCAGTTCTGAGGGAGAAGGCGTCATCCCCCACGATGAAGTAGGGCACATCTTGTGTGTCGTTGGGCAGGGGTTCTGGATCTGGGAAGCCCATGATGAGGTTGCGTTCCAGCCCCTCCTTGAGGTCACTAGTGTTGTATACCTGGGCATCTGAACATGAGCCGTTGCCTGAAGCATTGATGTACATGAACTTGTAGTCAGCATCAACCATGGCGAAGAGGACGATGCTGAAGAAGCCCTTGTAGTTGAAATAAGTGGACCCCGACTTGGCTGGCGCTTTGCAGGTCACGTGCTTGTCATCTATGGCTCCAACGGTGTGGGGGAAGTTCCACTTTTGATACCACTGCTCTGCAACTTTCTTCCAGCCTTCTTCAGTGGAGGGGCACTGGAGGAGCTCCTCCAGGTATTCTTCGATGATGGCCTGCACCACTTCTCTGACCACAATGCTGATGGTGTTGTGTATCACCCTCCAGTCGTACTGCATGCTCCTGTAGGTGGTCCCTGAGGCCAGGTGGCGCAGAGTGTGTGCCACCTTGAGCCCAAGGTCCAGACTGGGCTGGAAGTTGGTGTTTGCCTTGGTCAACCTGGGTGTCAGCCGCTGCACAACTTCGTCAAACATGGCTGGAGGCATCCTCATGAAGTTCTGGAATGCCCGAGTGTCTTCGTTCCTGAGCTCCACCATCAGCTTGTTGTACAGTCCGTCCTCTGCTCTTCTGGCAAATCATCTTCGTACCCAGACGCTTCTTGGCCGCCTCTTTTTCTTCCCGTAGTAGAGTTCACAGAGCCTGTAGATGGCTTCGCACTGTTGCAGAAGGATGGTGGCTGCCAAAAGGACTTTGTTACGATCCACGGTGGACATGACTGGATGCTGTGGAAGAGGAAGAGGCAGATGAAGGCTGCAGAGGTCTGCACAGCAGGGCTGCTGGTCTGAAAGTGAGATGCAGGTGAGTTGCTCCCCCTTTTTATAGGCAGTATAGGTTTTCCCCTATATGTCCTTTTGCATCCTCTAGGCATCCTCTAGACATCCTTATTATCCTAGATAGGTCCCCTCTGCGAACGTTTTTTCAGCTTTAAATGCTTTCTTTGCATGCTGTATCTGCTTTCATCCTTTCTCTGTCCGTGCCAGTAACACTGCGCATCCGTTCCGCGTCCGTTCCGCTTCCTCCCTGTGTCTGAGCAGATGCGAGTTGCGCGGATGCGGAACGGATGCCTAGCGGATATAGCGGATGCCTAACGGATGCAGAACGGATGTTCCCCCGTATGCCTAGTGGATGCAGAATGGACGCATTGGATACATTTTCCACTCAAAAGTTTTGAGCAGCTCAAAATCCTCTGAGCGGATGAAACGTCAATAGACGGATGCTGGATGGATAGAAAGGAAGCAAAACGGATGCAGTGAGTACAGAATGGAAGCATCGCGTTAACCAACGGATGGTAAGTGTTTTTCTCCATTTTACATTCTCTTTCCATCCGTTGGTGCAGTGTGACAGGGGCTTAAGGTAATAGCATTCCGGGCACCTTGGCATATAGTCATGGTGGTCACATGAGCATAAACTGCCTTTGGACAACGCTGGCTTCCTAATCTGAAATAGAGATGAGCACCACCCCCTAGAGTCAGATATGACTGGATGCGGGAAACCTTTACCTTTATATGATGTTTGCAGAGACGCTTTGGCATTTGTCTGTTTACACTAGGATATTGTTTGCTGCATGACAAGTACTAGTTAGATAATGGTGAAACCTGCCAAGCCCACATGTCAGGAATTTGTAGGGAGACTTTATTACCAATTGCATCTCTCTTTCACATTTCCTATGATATGCTTTCTAAAGTGTGATTTAAGATTTCTATATGTACTTTTAATTTGATTGTGGACCTGCTATTTATTTGCTAATAGACCCTCAAGTATATTAAGATGACAAGGAAACCTTTTTTTCTTTTTCTTTTTATATTGAACGAGTTCTATAATTTGAGACATTTAACTTTTCGCATTCATTTGGGCTTTGAGGTTTCTAATAACTTAGAGAAAAGTATGTCCATTGCAGATACTGATTTTTTTGGGAGGGATAGATTTTTTTCAGTAAATGATACTGAAATACTGCCAATGCAGATTGTTCTTCATTTATAATGATTTGTTTTCTGAATGTCAAAGTTATAACAATACTGTAAAAAGTGACATGACCATTTTTCACATTTACAACCATTGTAGCACCCCTCTTTGTCATATGATCAAAATTCAGACAGTTGACAGCTGACTTGTATTTTTGATAGTTGCAGTGTACCAGGGTTATGTGATCACTTTTTGAGATCTTCTGACAAGCAAAGCCAATGGAGAAACAGGATTCTCTTAACAACTGTGTTACTAACTGTAGTGATTCATTTAACAACTGTGGCAAGAAAGAACATAAAATGGGGCAAAACTCATTTAACATCTATCTTTCTTGGCCACAGAAATTTTGGATTCAATTGTGGTCGTAAGTCAAGGACTATCTGTTCAATACAAAAGTCAAGACTCAATTTCTATGTGGCTAATGTAGATGAAATGCAGCATTGCAAATAATTTCTTATGAAATAATATAGATTAAAATTTCAGACTTTGGGAATGCAGTGAGTGATACTTCTACAATTTTACAACATGCTGAATTTATGCAAAATGATCTAAAATTAATTCCAACTTATAAATTCAAATTATTTTTGTTCTACTACATTCTCTCTCCCTCTTATCACTACCAAACATACACAAAATTTTATAAAATTATGTTATGTATTCTTTGACTTAAAACAATTTTTTTAAAAAAATACAGTACATCCTTTATTTATGACGCGGTCATTCTGTTTCTGGTATTTACAATTTGCAATTTTTAAAAAATATATCTGCATTTTGTTTATTTTGTGATTAAAATTATGACCCTGATTTTTCTGAGCATTTTTTGCTCAAAATATTCTATAAATCTTTGGTATTGTCTCTCTTTCTTTCTCTCCCTCTGTTTTTGTTTCTCTCCTATTTTATTTCTCTCCCCCACCACCACCACCATGTGGATCTTGTGTTGATTGAGCACTCTAGTAGCATATGCATCAATGCTTGGCTGAACTTACTTATCTTAAAGTTGATTTCTTTGTCTAAATATTCATCAGTCAAGATGATGTTCCTATTTGAAGTTGTTTATATTTGTCAGCTGGATGTCATCAACAATGATTTTTAGTCCTATTGTTTTGGGTTTTGGCATGGACTGGTAAAGTTTTTCAATTCTTCAGTTCAGGTTTATAGACAGGCCAAAGAGCATAGCAGCTTCAGAGAATTTGTTCAACCTCAATTGTAGATTGTGATCTCTGAGTACCAACGAATAATAATATATTTACTATAATAATAATAATTTCACTGTATTCTTTTTAGGCGATTCTGAAATGACAATCATTTAAAACCAGTACAAAAAATAGGAAAACTACAAACTATCTGTTAGAAACTGAACCACAAAAGGAAATTTATATGTGTTTAAGGAAGAACTTCAGTTAGAAGTTACAGATAGTTTTCAATTTATAATAGTGCATTTAGTGACTGTTCAAAGTTACAACAGCAGTTACTTATGACTGCTACAACTTCATCACAGTTACAACCTTTGCAGCATCCCCATGGTCATATGATCAAAATTCAGATGCTTGGCAATGGTTCATATTTATGACTGTTGCTATTCCCCAAGGTCATGTGATCACCTTTTCCGATCTTTGCAAAGTCAATGGGGAGCACAGATTCTTACAACCAGGATACTAACTTATCAACTGCAGTGATTCACTTAACAACTGAGGCAAGAAAGGTCTAAAATGGGATAAAACTCACTTAACAAACATCTCACTTAACAACAGAAATTTAGGGCTCAATTGTGGTTGTAAGTCAAGAACCACCTATACTAGAAAACTAATCTCTTGCTTTCCTTAAGAGTGTTAATTGTACTGGCAAGAAATATATCTTTTAATATCCTGCCTTTGATAGATATATATCCTTGTTATATTAACAAACAGCTATTAACTACAAATGTGTTTGAAAACGGCAGAAAATAGTGTCATTCTAATAGTGCATCAACTATTAAATTATTGGCCTTAGTCAAACGTCTAGTCCTGTACAAGGTGAAGTTTATTTTAGTAATCTGAGTGTGATGGAATTAAAATGTTTATGAGCCTTGATAAATTCTTTTCCAGATCAGTTGCTATTTATTTACTTGTTAGATAATATCTCATATTTCCTTTAAGAGGTCAAGGCAGCATTATAAGGGTATTACAGAATTTCAGAAGATTCTGTTCTATCTCTGCTGTAATTCATTTACAGTATGAAGAATGATCAAGGTTATTAGCTCGAAAATCAAGTCAGCAACACACTGAAGTAGATAGCTGAGAATGTTTATATTTATTGAATATTTTTAAAAGGTATATACTATGGTAGTACTTGATTTTTTTTCTTCCTGGACACATGAGCATTCTCTGAACTATTGACACTGGTACAGACATCCAACTTCGGCAGTCTTCTTGATCTATTCAGGCAGAACAAGTAACCTTGACAATAGGAGCTAAATTAAAGTGCTTTATTCATAGGAGATCACATAAATTCATTTACTTTTTTAGGAGGTCATGATATAACAAAATTTTACAATTCCTAATATATACAGTTCATCCCCTCAAAATTACATATATTCGTATTACAAATTGGCCCCTGCTAGGCTTGCGTCTCCTTGGCGTGTTTTGTTTTTTATCGTGAGTCTTTAGATATTGAACTATATTTCTTATATCTAACATTGGCCACACTGGGCCACAGCTGCTGGGTACTGTAGCTGAGTAATATGTGGAAAAGTACAGATTTCCTACACCTATTTTAAATGATAAAAGGTTTGTCATGTTTCTCATTCTAATGTGTAAATCAATAATATCATGAATCTGTTACACAAAAGCGATATATTGAATATAATGAATAATTTTCCTCTTGAAAATTAACTTATACTTTACATTCCTAAAGATGTCCAAAAACTAATATTTGGTTAAGCCCCTGTCACAAAGCACCAACGGATGCAAAGAGGATATAAAATGGAAAGAAACACTAGCCATCCGTTGGTTAACGCGATGCTTCCGTTCTGTACTCACTGCGTCCATTTTTCATCCTCTCTATCCGTCCAGTATCCGTCTACTGACATTTCATCCGCTCAAAGAGTTTTGAGCTGCACAAAACTTTTTGAGCGGATGAAAAGGATGATAGATGCTTAATGGATGCTTCTTTCAGCCTGTCTCATCACACTGATGAGATTGAGCCATGTATGTTGAGTGGTCCTACAATGAACAGGGCATTTAGTAAAGAGTTGTGTTTATGTTGAAATGTGTGGATCAATGATTACATTGTTCTTGATAATAAAGGGCCAAAGGTGTGGCACCTGGGAGGGTGGACCATACAGTCCCACTATGCTTGCACTGGAGGTTTATCTATCCCACAGCTATTACGCATCCAACAGGTATCACTGCCCATCCCACAGATATCCCTGCCCATCCCATAGCTATTACCCATCCCACAGGTATCCCTGCCCATCCCACAGCTAATACCCATCCCACAGGTATCCCTGCCCATCCCACAGCTATTACCCATCCCACAGGTATCCCTGCCCATCCCACAGCTATTACCCATCCCACGGGTATCCCTTCCCATCCCACAGCTATTACCCATCCCACAGGTATCCCTGCCCATCCCTCTGTTATCCTTACCCATCCCACAAGCATGCAAAGGCTTAAACCATTTCTAAAAGTTTCCATCAAGACTTTATTGACATAAAGAACTGAACCAAATGTGTGAAGCAAAGATAATCTTTATTAATAACAAACTGTAAAAGAAAATGACCCAAGTGTCCCAAGCAAAGATAAAGTCATCAGGTAGCAACACAGTCTGTGGCACTCTTCTCAGTCACTCTGAGGCGTGCCCATAGTCTCATGGGTGAAGGGTCCAGGTGCTCTGGAGGTGGCTGCTGCTGGAGTGCTGGTCTGAGGCGCCATTGGGGTGCCTGGTCCCGAGAGGACAATGGGATGGTGTGTGGAGGAAGCTCTCAGAGAGCTGGCTCAGTCCTGTGATGTTGAGAGGCCCTTCCTCCATGACATGGGGTGTCAGTCCCAAGACCGATGACAGATGTTCTGAGGCTGGGCTTGGCTGTGGGGTGGAGGAAGGAGAAGTGTAGTGGGGATGTCTGGTCTGCAGGTGAGCGAGGTGAGGTGTTGGTGGCATCTGTAGCATGGGTGGCATCTGTGGCGTCGGTGACATCGGCGGCATCGGTGGCACCGTTGGCATATGATGTACCTGTGCCTGGACTGGGAAGGGCTGCCTGTGCTGCTGGAGCTCCTGGTAGCCGTAGCTATCACGGTACCAGTGCTGTCTCCTTGCTCCCACTGCATCAGGGGGTCCTCCACGCGCTCCGCCACAGGGAGTGCAGCTGTTGGGGGGGTCTCCATCGTGGGACGCTCCACAGATACCTGCCTGGACACAGGAGCTGACTCTTGGCCAGAAGAGGACTGGCTCTCTGCGGGCTGCCTGAGAGAGAGGGTTGTCAGAGGGGCTGCTCCTCAGTGGCGGATCTCACCCTCCAAGAAGCTGAACTTGGCCATCACGTAGGTCTCCCGGTCCGTCAACTTGACCGTGGCCTGGCCAGATCTCTTGAGGTGCAGCTTCCCGTACCAGGTGTGTATGTGCTTCCACCAGCCGAGGAGGATCTCTGAAGTGTAGCCCAGGCTCTCCGCCTTCTCTCTCCAAGCAGCCTGCTTCCTTTTGGTGTCTCAATAGAGCCTGTGTCCCTTCTGCCATAGATACTCGTTCTCCCTCAGCCATTCCAGCACCTCATCCTCATGTTCCTCTTCGATGGAGTATTGCCTCCTCTCCCGTTCACGCGTATGCCTCTTCCTCCCTCTGGCAGGGCCATCTGGGCCCTCATCAGAGGGGATTCAAGGTTCTAGGGGCTGCTCCACCACACCACCAGCAGTAGCAGCAGGAACAACAACAGTAGCAGCAAAAGCAGCACACGCAGCACACGCAGCACACGCAGGACCAGGATCAGTAGCAGCAGAGTAAGCACCAGCAGCACCAGCAGGACCAGGAGCACCAGCAGGACCAGCAGGACGAGGAGCACCAGCAGGACCAGCAGGACCAGGAGCAGCGCCAGCAGAGTAAGCCCCAGCAGAAGCACCAGCACCAGGAGCAGCGCCAGCAGAGTAAGCCCCAGCAGAAGCCCCAGCATCAGGAGCAGTGCCAGCAGAAGCTCCAGCTCCAGAAGAGTCAGCCCGAGCAGCAGAAGCCCCAGCAGAAACAGAGTCAGCACCAGGGGGTGGGATGGTGGCCCTGTCCTTCTTGCCAGGGCTGGCATCAGATGGCACAGGCTTCCTCTTCTTCCCCATGGTTGTTGGCTGGCTGGAGCTGTGTCTGGCAGCAGGTCTTTCCTCCGAATGGTGACCTGCTTGCGAGCTACATCCTTTTATATCCGCGGGGCTGACGCAATGAATGCTTTTCATCCGCTAGGCATCTGCTAGGCTTCCGCTCTGTATCCGCTTCATCCGCTCGGCATCCACTCGGCATCCGTTCCTTCTGTTGCGCGTCTGCTTTGCTGTGCTCCCCCAGAAGCCCCGTGGATGTGCCATCCGCTTCTATCCGCTAGGCTTCCGTGGAGCATCCGCTTTACATCCTGGCTACATCCTCCCCCCATCCGTTCCTTTCCGTTGTTGCCTGCTCTGCTTATGCAAATTTGGGGCACTTTTGAGAGCGGATAACAACGGATGGAACATTTTCTCATCCGCTGTGTCCTTTTTACATACGTTTTGCATCCGTCGGCCTATGTGACAGGCCCTTTAGAATGGCAGGGTCCAGAGGAGAGAAACATTTTTGTCCTCTGCAACATTCTGTTTCCAGAATAATGTATCTATCTATTATTTTCCTATTTTGGCAATGAAAGCCAGCTGGGTGACCTTGGGCAGTTACTCTCTCTAAGCCCAACTCACCTTATAGGGTTGCTGTGGGAAGATAGGAAGAGGAAGATATGTTGTATATGTTCTCTGCCTTGAGTTATTTATAAAAATAATAAAGGCAGGGTACAAATAAATAAAACTAAAATAAAAAATAAGCAACCATTTAAAATGGTATTTTATGTATCGCTTATCTTCATAAGAATAAATTTCACACACACACACACGTGTGTATATAAGTATATATATATAAGTTTTCGCGGGTACTTACATGAATCCAGTTCAGCTTCCTTCAGGTATTATCCCACATCATTGTAGATGTGCTTTTAAAGTTGTAGCAACGTTTCAGCAGAATCTCATCTGCCATCATCAGGCTTCTGTATGAATATTCGTATACGAATATATGAAGTCAATACAGAAGCCTGATGATGGCAGATGAAATTCTGCTGAAACGTTGCTACAACTTTAAAAGCACATCTACAATGACGTGGGATAATACCCGAAGGAAGCTGAACAGCATAAATGTAAGTACCCGCAAAAACTTAAGAAAACATATATACACATACATACACATATAGATACACATATACACATATACATAATACACGTATGTATGTATGAAATTTATATGGCCACCACTCACTTTCCATGACTCTAGATAGCTTACAAATCATAAAACTCTAAAATATAGAGTAAAACAATAACTTCCACCCCTAATTCAAATTTAGGAATCTTTACTTAGAGATTAATGAATTATATGGATCATGGCTCAGATCCTACTTGAAAAAGTTTTCTTGCTTTAGGGCTGCAGTAATGGATGATTGCTAACCTACTGGTTGACGGTTGATATAGGATTTATTTAAGCAATCTAAAGTACATTTTGCTTTATTTCGTGATTATTCCAGGGAATTTCAGTAAAATCATGACATTCTTGTAATTGCATGATCCACATTGGAGGTTAGATGCACATTTTAAAATTTAAAATTAATACCTTTTTGGTGAATTTTGCAAAAGGCCATCATTTAGGTAATAGCTAATTTTAAACTTAATAAGCTTTCATTGTTTTCCAGAAAAAAATAACTTGTTTGGCAATTTTGGTACTAATGCACTTTTTGTTTATTAACTTTCACAGTTGCTTTTTTAGAAAGCTGTCATTATTGTTATACAAGCATGCCTATTTCTAGGCAACGTTATTTTAAATTTGTTTCTTTATTCTAATTGTAGGGCTCTTAGCATCACCACAATCTGCACCTGGTAATTTGGATATTGGAAAAAATGGAGAATTTAAAATTAGTGGAACAGGAGGGAGTAGAGAAAATAGTACAGTTGACTTCAGCAAGGTAAAGTTTTTAAGCTTTTAGAGAACACATAACATTGTGCATTTTATGGAAGCTTACTTTTCAAAATATAATTGTTTGCATTTGTATTGTATTATATCTCTAAAATAAAGTTCTAGAATAAATTAGTATATTTTAGTAATTACCTGAAAATAGAGACTGTTAGAGACACCTTGGTATAGCGCTTAAAAGAAAAATCGGGGAATTAAGTTCTAGTTCCACTTTAAATAAGAAGCCAACTGTTGAGTGACTTTGTGGGTAATTACCTCAAAACATTTCTGAAAATATTGCTAAGAAAATTTCAAGAGTTTGTCCAGCTAAATCACCAATGTTCAAGATTGACATTTGTACATACATACAAAGGCTGTGCCACTTGTTATGTTATGTTATCACATGCGATAAATTCTACATAATTACTTAAACATGTCATTTTATTTTACACATTGTAAACTGAGAGTCAACTGAGCATAGTATATGTGAAAGAGAAAAGAGGATGGAGAGGAAGGTGGAGTCAGAGTTAAGCAGGTGAGCGGGAGATTCCAGACTGATGTAGTTGACTTACTAGAATGGGACAGTGGGAATATATAGAGAAAAATCTACTTCTATGATAACTAGATATGAAGCAGTGTCAAACATTCCTCTTCAAAGAGAATAGCGGTATGAAAAAATTGTTAAAGATCTGAAGTCTATTAGGTAAAAATTCTGAATTAGCATTCAGTACACTCTAAACAGTCTACCCTCAATCATGGAAGCTCAGTGGGTGATTTTTGATTGGTTATACTCTTTCAACCCAACCTATCTCTCAAAGTTGTTTGGGAGAAAATAATGGAAGAAGTGCTAGTATATTGTCTTGAGGTCTTAAAGTGGAAGCTGAATATATCACAAATAAATTGATAAAATGGTTATGTGGCACTTCATAAAATTATATGGCATAATCAAAAATTCCATATTGTAAAAGGTTTTAAATCTTTTTCAATATAATTTGCTATTTTAAAAAATATTTCATTTATTGTTGTTATTGTTCAGTAGCCATAATAGTTAAAGGCAATGTGAAAGTACAAGTCATTTTGCAGAATTGAGGTTTACTAACTTTTCTTTTATGTTGCATATTCCTTTTTTTCTGATTATTATGTGAGGGGCATAATTAGGGTGGGCAACAAATGCAAATAGAGATATATTGTAGAAGTGCATGAATCTTGTGTTGTTGTTTTTGTTATTGATTAAATATGTATGCCACTAAATCATCCAAATTCATGATCACTTACCACAACATTAATTATGATAAATGATAAGAATAAATCACAACCCCACTGAATTTGCACATTGTTAATTGAAACTATTCTTATCAGATTTTTTAAAGTTTCCAGGTTAAAACACTCTTCAAATAACAGTATTGCTGTTAATAATTAGTGTTAGTAAAGTTGTTTTCTATTTTAAAGATTATTTGGGTTTTCTCCTGCGTAAAATTGGAAGCATTTTGGTGACATTTCGACGAAATCTCATTCGTCATTTTCAGGCTTGTGTCTTCGGCTTTGTGCTTCTCGGAGTAATGTGAGCTTGCAGCTGTTTTTTCCTTTTAACTGCCAGTGGGGGTGTGACTTGACTGGGTGGGGGCTAGGCTGTGTTCGGATTGGCTGGGGGTGTGTTCTCATTGGTTGGGGCCTGGCTGTGATCTGATTGGTTGGGGGATTGACTGTGTTCCGATTGGCTGGGGGTGTGTTCTCTTCAGGAGGGGGCTTGGCTGTGGTGGTAGCATCTTGTGGGGCCCTCATGGGTGTGGCCCTCATGGGTGTGGGTCTGGTGTCATTCTTCATGTTAGGTATTCGTTTGATAATGAGGGCGGGTTTCCAAATGGCTGGTAGGCGGGAGGCATTATCTCTTTTATTCATGCTGTGTGGGCGTTTTTCTATCTCTATGGCTTCTCTTATTATTATTATATATATAATACATACAAAATACTTCCAATTTTACATGGGAGAAAACCCGAATAACCAAAGATCCACATACAAATACCCGCGAAATATATATATGTGCTGTTCAGCTTCCTTCGGGTATTATCCCACGTCATTGTAGTTCTGTTAAAGTTGTAGCAACGTTTCAGCAGAATCTCATCTGCCATCATCAGGCTTCTGTAGGCTAGCC